>SJYT01067506.1:180507-259713 GCA_006410635.1 Cephalophus harveyi
GATGGCATCACTGACTCGATGGATGTGAGTCTGGGTGAACTCCGAAAGATGGTGATGAACAGGGAGGCCTGGCGTGCTGCGATTCATGGGGTCTCAAAGAGTCGGACACGACTGAGCGACTGAACTGAACTGAACTGAACAGTTCCTTTTAGAAGGATAGTCTAAAGTGTCTAGAATTGCTTTATGTACTGTGGCTCAGAGAGCCAGGGGAAAATAGTTTTGTGTTAATGGGTAATGATACCCACTGGATAAAATGCATCATATTATGAAGAAACTTGAAAACTAGTGTAAAGATCCTGGGTATTAATTCAAGGACAGGAGGGCATAACTGAAGGTTTCGAGACATATACCTATCCTGAAGGCATGATGAGGACCACATAAGAGAGTAGAAAGCATGACTAGATGGTTCTTTTCCCAAGATCCCCCATCAACTCAGAATGACCACTCCTCACCTCTCCATCCGAAATAGCCTCTCCCTTTCTACACTATCATACAGTGTAGAAATTACCTTGCATATTGACTTATTCATTTTAAACTGTTCCCCATTCACACTAGACTTTAAGCTTCATGAGAAGAGAGACACCGGTATTTTGAGTTAATGTAATATTTCCAGCCCTTGGAAATATCGGAACAAGATCTGACACATAGCAAGCTCTCATTCCCTCTTTCCTCTCCCCTCAGATTTTCTCTCACTGTTCCTTTCTCTCCCCTCCCCATCTCCAAATGCAGAGGCACATGGGGTAAAATTTACTATTTGCCTGGTAGGAGAAAAGTCAGAATCTCTTGCAATAGTACAATTATGAGCTGGTGATGGGTATGGTAAGGAAGGAGCAGATAAGACATGTTCAAACTATCTCTGTAGACCTGGAATTTGTCAGAAATAATTCTTCACGACAGAGAGACATGAAATTCATATAATTCAATGTGTATCTAAATTTGTCAAATCATGACCTCTGTCACAGGTTTATTTATCTGCACTGAAATAGGCTACTTTCTATCTCTCACAAGAGTTCACAAATGCCAGCACTCTGGTCACTCAGATGTCACGCTTCTGCAAGATATCTTCCTCCAGATAATCACACCTTTCGAGGCCTGCTGTGAAAATAAATATACACCAGCTAATATTAAATGACAATACATTTTTCTACTTGGCATTATAGGGTGGAGTTGTCACATTATCTTTTCTATCAGGGAAGTTATGGTGTAACTGAGTCTTTTTTTTTCCTGCTAAAACTATTAATAAAAATGCTTCTCCTACAAGAAAAAAATAACTGCACTTTAGTCTGTTTTAACTGTTATAAGACCTTAGGGGCTGACAGAAGAGAAAGAACAAGGGCAAGGAATTCATCAGATAAAAGTTCAAAGAATAGGGACCATTTTGTTCCTGGATTATTTATTGTTAAATCCCTGGAAACCTGCAGTTTTCCTAGGACATAAACACTACTTGAGTATATTTTCCATTGAACAGTTACTATATTAATAAATCGAAGAACAAAGAAAGCAATCACTTGTCCACGGTGTAGGTAATCTAATCTCTTAATTACACCAAACAGGGAGCCTGATTTGGGGAGAGGGAAGACAAATTAACACACTCCTTGATCCTTTTCTTTTGGTGTCAACTCTTAGAAGACTGTTGAGAGTTCCTTGGACTGCAAGAAGATCAAACCAGTCAATCCTAAAGGAAATCAACCCTGAATATTCATTGAAAGGGCTGATGCTGAAGCTCCAATACTTTGGCCACCTGATGCAAAGAACTGACTCACTGGAAAAGACTCTAATGCTGGGATAGTTGGAGAGCAGGAGGAGAATGGCAGTGACAGAGGATGAGATGGTAGGAGGGCATCACCAATTCAAAGGACGTGAGTGAGCAAACTCTGGGAGATAGTGAAGGACAGGAAACCTGGGGTGCTGTAATCCACGGGGTTGCAAAGAGCCACACAACTTAGATGCTGAACATGAGCAACAGCCTATACAGCCACCTGGGCCTTCCAGGTGGCTCAGTCATAAAGAAGCTGCTTGTTAGTGCGCAAGACACAAGAGACACGGGTTCGATCCCTGGGTCAGGAAGACCCCCTGGATTAGGAAATGGCAACGCACTCCAATATTCTTGCCTGGACCATCCCATGGGTGGGGGAGTCTGGTGGGCTACAGTCTATGGTGTCACAAAGAGTTGAACATGACTGAACGACTGAGCACACACTCACGCTGCCTGCTTATCCCTAAATCCACATTATTCACTGTCTGTCTTCACTCTCCTATCCTGGAGCCTAAGATAATCCATGAGGTTTGAGCCAGGTTCTCTTAAGAATCATAAATAAATGTGTAAGAACAGCTGAAGAAACATAGGAAGCATGGAAATACTTCTAAGTGTGATGGAAAAAGGAGAAAATAAGGCTGGTAAAGAAGAACACTGACAGGGTAGCCTGGAGCAATACTCAGAAAAAAACCAAAATTGTCCTCTTACACTTTAAGAAATCAGGACATTTTTTACTTTTCTCCCTCATTTTACAGCCAGACGGCTAGGATTAGTAATGTATGTATGTATGACACTTGTAAAAAGCAGTAAGCAATAACTCTTCAAAAAAGAGGAAGTTCTATGGGTAACATCTTTGGTATGTAATTAAAATTTACCCTTACTTCATCACTATACAGGGATGCTATCTTGAATAGCTGTCCAAATTAAGTGTTGGACCCAGGCAGATACAGAAGTTGACACTCACTTGTGCAAGAAGGGAGAGGGGTCAGAAGTTGAAAGAAAAAATACAGCATCATTTCCCCCCTCCCCCCACCCCAGGAAAATGTCTGAGTTTAATGCAATAAGTAGGATGTGACCTGTTGTCGTTGAGTCACTAAGTACTATCTGACTCTTTTGTGACCGAATGGACTGTAGTCCATCAGTCTCCTCTGTCCATGGGATTCTCCAGGAAAGGATACCAGAGTGGGTAGCCATTTTCTTCTCCAGGGAATCATCTGGATTCAGAGATCAAACCCGCATCTCCTGCATTGGCAGGTTGATTCTCACCACTGAGCTACCCAGGAAGTCCTGAGAAGTGATTTAGCAAAAGACAAAAATGTGCAACTTAACCCGCACTCGGGAAACTTCTGTGATGTTACGTTGTATGCGGTAGTGGGGTTCATTTACAGTTTATGCATGCTGATATGCATACTTACACCAGCTTCTATACACTTTTCGAAAGGTTCTGTATAGAAGAAATTCTGTGGCCTCTTGTGGAATAAATCTTTCATATATTTGCTAAATGAAGAGAAGAATTCAGAGGAAAATCTATTTCTTTAAAGAGAAAAATTGTTTGACTGCCCTATCACAAATATTTATGTCAAAGAAATCTAGAGCAATGAATGATTCTGCAAAACGCTTGCATTCCAGCTGTGAGAACGGGAAAAAAGTGGCTTTTATCTGGTAGTTCTTCAGTAACCTGCTCCACATTTACGATATGTTCCTACAACTATTATTCTTAACACCAGTGGAAGGTATTCATAAGGCAACTACACATTTAAATAATGTCGATAACATTGCAACCTCTCTTAATCACTATGTAATTACTTCCATAAATACTTTTATCATTGCCAGTATATATAGAACTCAAAAAAATCAGTTTCAAAGTTGTCACACTTTGAACTTTACACTGTGGCAGCATAGTCATGCTTGATTCTTTAAAATATTGCCCCTTGACCTCAACATAAAAGTCATGTTCTCCTTGGCTTGACAGATGTTTTAGGCAATAAACACTAACTTAAATTCACTACCCATAGGTATGGCCATTCAGATAAATTATATGAACTTAAACATATTTTGCAGACCTGGACCTGATGGACTATATCTGAAGTCATCTAGCAGGGCATAAGAACCAGAAGGAAATTCATATAAAAATGAAAAGACATCAAAGCTGCCAAAGACTGAGGTTTCTTTAAGACTGAATCTAGCTATACATGGTACCATTCAAGTGAAACCATCTCATAGTTAAATCTCATTAGAAGTGTGAAAGTCGCTCAGTTGTGTCCGACTCTTTGCAATCCCATACAGTTCATGAAATTCTCCAGGCCAGAATACTGAAGTGGGTAGCCTTTCCTTTCTCCAGGGTATCTTCCTAACCCAGGGATCCAACCCAAGTCTCTGGCACTGCAGGAGGACTCTTTACTAACTGAGCTATCAGGGAAGCCCTAAATCTCATTACAAGGTCAGTAATTAAACCTCCTCACATGAGGTTCCAAAGTGAAATCTATGACTATTCTACAGAGAATAGTGCCAGTGAGACTTTGGCTTATGCTCACAAGATTTAAAATATTTTTTCAAAGAAATAATGTCTACTGGTCAGCACACTGTTCTGATATTAGCAAGAGCCTGGTGACCAATTTGGTAAAAAATACCTAGATCAATAGTTTTGGGACTTCTTATACTTTCCAGACACGCAGAATTAGGAAAGCGAATAGGCACTGGAGTATTTGGTAACTGAGAGTGAACCACAAGAATAAAATATTGTTTAGGGGTTTCCCAGGTGGCAATAGTGGTAAAGAACATGCCCGCCAATGCAGGATACATAAGAGATGTGAGTTCTATCACTGGGTCAGGAAGATCTCCTGAAGAAGGGCATGGCAACTCATCCAGTAACCATTCCTGGAAAATCTCATGCACAGAGGAGCCTGGCAGGCTACAGTCCATAGGGTCGTAAAGAGTCAGATAAGACCAAAACAACTTACCACGCATGTATACTATGCAACATAGAATTTAATTCCTTGATGAAAAAGCTTTTTAAGGTGAAATAAAGTATTTTTACAGTCAACAAAAACAAAACCAGGAACTGACTGTGGCTCAGATTATGAACGCCTTATTGCCAAATTCAGACTTATATTGAAGAAAGTAGGGAAAACCACTAGACCATTCAGGTATGACCTAAATCAAATCCCTTATGATTATACAGTGGAAGTGAGAAATAGATTTAAGGGACTAGATCTGACAGAGATAGAGTGCCTGATGAGGTTCGTGACATTGTATAGGAGACAGGGATCAAGACCATCCCCATGGAAAGGAAATGCAAAAAAGCAAAATGGCTGTTTGAGGAGGCCTTACAAATAGCTGAGACAAGAAGAGAAGTGAAAAGCAAAGGGGAAAAGGAAAGATACAAGCATCTGAATGCAGAGTTCCAAAGAATAGCAAGAAGAGATAAGAAAGCCTTCCTCAGTGATCAATGCAAAGAAATAGAGGAAAACAACAGAATGGGAAAGACTAGGGACCTCTTCAAGAAAATTAGAGATACCAACGGAACATTTCATGCAAAGATGGGCTCGATAAAGGACAGAAATGGTATGGACCTAACAGAAGCAGAAGATATTAAGAAGAGGTGGCAAGAATACACAGAAGAACTGTACAAAAAAGATCTTCAAGACCAATATAATTACGATGGTGTGATCACTCACCTAGAGACAGACATCCTGGAATGTGAAGTCAGGTGGGCCTTAGAAAGCATCACTATGAACAAAGCTAGTGGAGGTGATGGAATTCCAGTAAAGGAATCTCTGGCAAAACTAAACAAAATGTTAGAGAGATGACAGCACTTCTATCAAATATGTTGTCAGCTTTACAAACGACCTATAAACTACAAAGTCATCACTAAGTAGACATCTACTTAATACACATTTCATTACTAGATTCTTTCTTTGTATATAATCATTATATACTATCTGATTTGCAACTGATTCATAAAACCTGGGGTCTGCATTTTCAAATAAAACTGGCTCTTTTTTTTAAGCCAAGATTTAACTGATGTCTTTAAGATGTTCATTTTAACATTTACATAATTCATAACTCCAAATACATAAAAGATGATGACAAAACATCATAAATATATAAAATAAAAATGTATGTTATATTTTTAGAGCCTCTGATAAATGATAGCAAAGCTGGAACAGAAAAATTTTAAAACATTTAATGATGTTTCAACATTTTTCTAATCTTTTTTCATTTCATATTTCTCATGTGCTTTAGAATGCATTGCAACATCACTAGAGTATTGGGCTTCCCTGGTGGCTTAGAGGGTAAAATATCTGCTTGCAATGGAGACCTGGGTTCCATTCCTGGGTTAGGAAGATCCCTTGAAGAAGGAAATAGCAACCCATTCCAGTATTTCTGCCTCAGAATCCTATAGACGGTGGAGCCTGTGAGGCTACAGTCCACAGGGGGTCCACAGTCCACAGTCCATGGGGTCACAAAGAGTCGGACACGACTGAACGACTTCACTTTCACTTTAGTAGAGTATTATCATATGTTTAAAAACCTATAAAAATATGGTAAAAAATACTGGTACAAATTTCACCATTAAAGATACGTATTCAGCTGTTTTAATTCATGGTGTGAGTAATCTGAAGCAATTTTGGTTTTAATTGTTATTTGTGTCCATGCCTGACCTGCCTCTTGAGAAATCTGTATGCAGGTCAGGAAGCAACAGTTAGAACTGGACATGGAACAACAGACTGGTTCCAAATACGAAAAGGAGTACCTCAAGGCAGTATATTGTCACTCTGCATATTTAACTTATATGCAGAGTACATCATGAGAAATGCTGGACTGGAAGAAACACAAGCTGGAATCAAGATTGCTGGGAGAAATATCAATAACCTCAGATATGCAGATGACACCACCCTTATGGCAGGAAGTGAAGAGGAACTAAAAAGCCTCTTGATGAAAATGAAAGAGGAGAGTGAAAAAGTTGGCTTAAAGCTCAACATTCAGAAAACTAAGATCATGGCATCCAGTCCCATCACTTCATGGGAGATAGATAGGGAAACAGTGTCAGCCTTTTTGGGGGGGCTCCAAAATAACTGCAGATGGTGACTGCAGCCATGAAATTAAAACACGTTTACTCCTTGGAAGAAAAGTTATGACCAATATAGATAGCATATTTAAGAGCAGAGACATTACTTTGCCGACTAAGGTCCATCTAGTCAAGGCTATGGTTTCTCATGTATGGATGTGAGAGTTGGACTGTGAAGAAGGCAGAGCACTGAAGAATTGATGCTTTTGAATTGTGGTGTTGGAAAAGACTCTTGAGAGTCCCTTGGACTGCAAGGAGATCCAACCAGTCCATTCTGAATGAGATCAGCCCTGGGACATCTTTGGAAGGAATGACGCTAAAGCTGAAACTTCAGTAATTTGGCCACCTCATGTGAAGAGCTGACTCATTGGAACAAACACTGATGCTGGGAGGGATTGGGAGCAGGAGGAGAAGTGGACGACAGAGGATGAGATGGATGGATGGCATCAGTGACTCGATGGATGTGAATCTGAGTGAACTCTGGGAGTTAGTGATGGACAGAAGGCCTGGCGTGCTGCGATTCATGGGGTTGCAAAGAGTCAGACAGGACTAAGTGACTGAACTGAACTGAACTGCACTGAAAGACTCTTGAGAGTCCCTTGGACTGCAAGGAGATCCAACCAGTCCATTCTGAAGGAGATCAACCCTGGGATTTCTTTGGAAGGAATGATGCTAAAGCTGAAACTCCAGTTCTTTGGCCACTTCATGCGAAGAGTTGATTCACTGGAAAAGACTCTGATACTGGGAGGGATTGGGGGCAAGAGGAGAAGGAGGTGACAGAGGATGAGATGGCTGGATGGCATCACGGACTCGACGGACATGAGTTTGAGTGAACTCCGGGAGTTGGTGATGGACAGGGAGGCCTGGCATGCTGCAATTCATGGGGTTGCAAAGAGTCTGACACGACTGAGTGACTGAACTGAACTGAACTTAAAGTATTTTTCCTAATTTTCTTCCTCTAATATGTAATATTACAAATGCAGTAGCTCTTACTAACAGATAAAAAATAAAAATATAAATCTCATAGCATATGTCTGTGAAAGTCAAAGTGTTAGTTACTCTGTGGTGTCTGACTCTTCCTGACCCCATGGACTCTAGCCTACCAGGCTTCTCTGTACAGGGGATTCTCCAGGTAAGAATACTAGTGTGGGTAGCTATTCCCTTCTCCAAGAGATCTTCCCCACCCAGGAATCGAAGTAGGTCTCCTGAATTGCAGGCATTCTTTACTGTCTGAGCCACCAAGGAAGCCCTAGCATATGTCTCAGTTCAGTTCAGTTCAGTTCAGTCGCTCAGTCGTGTCCGACTCTTTGCGACCCCACGAATCGCAGCACGCCAGGCCTCCCTGTTCATCATCAGCTCCCAGAGTTCACTCAGACTCACGTCCATCGAGTCTGTGATGCCATCCAGCCATCTCATCCTCGGTCGTCCTCTTCTCCTCCTGCCCCCAATCCCTCCCAGCATCAGAGTCTTTTCCAATGAGTCAACTCTTCGCATGAGGTGGCCAAAGTACTGGAGTTTCAGCTTTAGCATCATTCCCTCCAAAGAAATCCCAGGGCTGATCTCCTACAGAATGGACTGGTTGGATCTCCTTGCAGTCCAAGGAGATAGCATACATCTAACCCTATACAAATGTTTCCATGATGGTTTCGAAACAGCACTGGTAAAACATTTAATTTAGACTTTGCGCGAACTAAAAATATACATTTCCAGCTTTGAAATAGCACCATCTTTTACGTTTTTAATGCTTTTTTTGGTGTTTACGATATTACACTTGGTTAGGAAGGAAATAATACTCTATGGGAATTCTCTGATCAGAAGAATCACACTGTTTTGAGATACGGGAAGAATAGTTTATATTTTGCTATTACCTTGATAAGAAGAAACCATTATCCAACAGTCTCTTATTGTCATAAGCCACATATTCATATTGGATTTTCAGCTTCCCAGTGACAATTTTCAGCTGAACAATGTCATAAAAAGCAAGCCAAATAACT
The DNA here is from genome assembly GCA_006410635.1 of Cephalophus harveyi. Taxonomy (NCBI): domain Eukaryota; kingdom Metazoa; phylum Chordata; class Mammalia; order Artiodactyla; family Bovidae; genus Cephalophus; species Cephalophus harveyi. The sequence goes on from SJYT01067506.1 coordinate 189,329, forward strand.
AAAGCTGTTTTGCCTGAAGTATACTAAACAATATATCTTCTTCTTACTTAAGAGGGCTCACTGTTTTGCCCAACTTAAAACCTCTGTTTTCATGGCTGGCATTATCTCCACTTCCAGGAAAGATATCCTCAAACTACCAAATATTCCACCCTCCCAGGTCAGGGCTGATTGGAAACAGATGTCTATCTGTTGCTAGTCACACTGCATAAATTTGCTAAACCATCATGCAGACATCTAGAACTGATGTCATGGTTAATTTAGAAAGGATATAAGGGAGGGAAAGAAAGTTGTCCATGAAAGAATGGAAAAACCAAACAGAAAATAGAGAAGAAAACTACACAGTCCCTTAAAATGAAGAGAGGTAAGGAAGAAAACGTGTTCCTTGAAATATTTCAAAGAAAAGAACTTAAACACCAAATATCATACAGATTAAATATATAAGGATTAAATAAAAGTATACACACACACACAGAAAAAAATAAAAACAAAAAACAAATTAAGCAATTAATAAACAAATATATTCCTTCATCCCAAAAAACAGCATATACACAGATGCATTTAAGATATTGTTATTATGTTGTTCAGTCACCAAGGCATGTCTGACTCTTTGCAACCCCGTGGAGTGCAGCATAGCAGGCTTCCCTGTTCTTCACTATCTCCCAGAGTCTGCTCAAACTCACGTCCATTGAGTGAGAAATGCAGTCTAGCCATCTCATCCTCTGTTGTCCCCTTCTCCTCCTGCCCTTAATCTTTCCCAGCATCTGGGTCTTTTCCAATAAGGCTACCCTTTGCATCGGGTGGCCAAAGTGTTGGAACTTCAGCATTAGTGCTTTCAATGAATATTCACGGTTGATCTCCTTGAGGACTGATTGGTTTGATCTCCTTGCTGTCCAAAGGACTCTCAAGAGTCTTCCCCAGCACAATTCAAAAGTATCAGTTCTTTGGTGCTCAGTCTTCTTGGTGGTCCAGCTTTCACATCGATACATGACTACTGGAAAACCATAGCTTTGACCACAGGGACCATTGTTAGCAAAATAATGTCTCTACGTTTTAATATGCTGTCTAGGTTTGTCATAGCTTTTCTTCCAAGGAGCAAGCATTCTTTTAATTTCATGGCTGCAGTTGCATTCTCCAGTGATTTTGTAGCCTAAGAAAATGAAATCTGTCACTGTTGCTACTTTTTCCCCATCTAGTCACCATAAAGTGATGAGACCAGAAACCATGATCTTAGTTTTTTAATGTTGAGTTTTAAGACAGGTTTACACTCTCCTCTTTCACCTTCATCAAGAGGCTCTTTAGTTCCTCTTTGCTTCCTGCCATTAGCATGCTATCAACTGTGTATTTGAGGTCGCTGATATTTCTTCCAGCAATCTTGATTCCAGGCTGTGATTCATCCAGCCCAGCATTTCACACGAAGTGCTCTGCACAGAAGTTAAACAAGCATGGTGACAGTACATAGCCTTGACGGACTTCTTTCCAAAATTTTGAACTAGTCCATTGTTCCATGTACAGTTCTGTTGCTTGACCTGAGATTTCTCAGGAAGCAGGTAAGACAGTCTGATGTTACCATCTCTTTCAGAATTCTCCACAGTTTGTTGTGATCTACAACTTCAGCATCGTCAGTGAGGCAGAAGTAGATGTTTTTCTGGAATTCTTTTGCTTTTGCCAACAGATGTTGGCAATTTTATCTCCGGTTCCTCAGCCTTTTGCTAAATTCAGTTTGTACATCTGGAAGTTCTTGGTTCAAGCTTAGCTTGAAGGGTTTTGAACATTACCATGCTAGCATGTGAAATGAGTGCAATTGTATGGCAGTTTGAATGTTCTTTGGCATTGCCTTTCTTTGAGATGGGAATGAAAACTGACCTTTTCCAGTCCTGTGGCCACTGCTGAGTTTAGCTTCATGCTACAATAAGCAGGGTTATGAGCCAGAATAAGTTGAAAGGAAGAAAAGAAAGATCTTACTCACCTCATCTCTGTGAAGAAAAAGATAGGAAGTGCACATTTGCAGTTTTATTTTTATTTGTATTTTTACCAAAATCCCTGAGCACAAATAATTATAAGAGAAGCTAATCAGCAAAGGATTTAAAGATTGCACTAAACCAGCTGAAAGCTAATGATGAATCACTCTGAAATCTCCAAACACAATGAAATACGATCATAAACATACTGTTTACTTTCAGCTACAGTCTCTAGTGATATACACGCAAAAAAAGAATTAAGATGAATAAATAAAAGAATTGCATTGCTAGTCTTGTTTTAGGTAGTGATTATCCAAATGAGCTTTTTGTTATAGTGTTGTTATTTATTGAATTCTACAGTTAATTGCCTTAGTGTGAAAACATTACATACACAGTGACTAATCCCTCAGTTGAATACTACCTTAATAAAAGAAACAACTACCCCTATCCAAAATGTTTAAAGTACCTCAAATGACTTAAGAAGAACTATTTTCATGGCGGGTGCAGAAATGAAGCTTATTAAGTTTCAGAGGCAGCAGGAGAAAGGTACATTTTGTTCAGTCATTCTCTTCATGTTGTGCACTCTTACAAAGCGTAAGCTTCTGATAGTAACTTCTTCCCCCAGTGAACACTAGATTAATATCTACCTACTGCATATTGCAAATCTATGATTATCAATTATCTTCACAAAAGTAGAAATCTAATATCTTTACCTCAATATTAATACTGTCACCTTGGACAAAAAAATTAAAAAAGGCAAAAATGAGAGAACTGGTAAGGACAAATAAAATGACAAAGAGAAACAATCATTTTTGTTTAGTTTTTGAATCATTTGGGTTGTTTGTAGTTTAGTCACTTATTTGAACACTGCTACAAATGGAAGCAGGGTTATTAAAATCTTAGCAGCAACAGATCAAAGCCTATCATCCATTTAGAAAATCTTATCCTTTAACATAATATAAACTCTATCAGTGTTTTCTATGGCCTACCCAGTCTCTCTCTTTCACTCACTCTCCTCTACCTTTGGTGAAGAGTTATTACCTCATCCCAAGAAAACTTGGGACTTTTCCTTAATCAGTCTAATCTTAAATTTTGCTTTAATGCATTCTTATATTTCAACTCAGTTACATAGTTTAGTTATGTCTTATGTTTGCAGATTCCCATCCACACACACATGTAAGTGGAAAGCCTCCAGAAGCATTCACCCCACAAAACAGAAACCTTCCAACCATCCATTAGCCAAAGTTAAAGAAAAAAAATATATATATATGACATAGCAGAACAGCAGATATTACAGATCACCTGAAAAAATATTTTATATCTTTTCTAGTCAAACTGTGTTTCTGAGATCAGCAGCATAGCACCCACCTGGGAGCTTGTTAGAAAAGCTGCATCTCAGCTCCTGGACCAGCTCATCATCAGAATCTGCATTTGAACAAGATCCCTAGGTGATTTATTTGCATATTAAAGTTCAAGATGAATTATTCTTTACAATTTAAGGATCTAGGCACTCTTAAATACGTGGCAGGCAATCAACCAGAAGAAAAACAATTTAAAAAAGTCTCCACTCTCTGATTCCTCAAACCCCCTCCACAGAAAAAATGAAAACAAACATCAGGACTAAATGTCTTGCTGTAAGTGGGAGATTTTGACCTACACTGGGGCTTCCCTGGTGTCTCAGACAGTCAAGAATCTGCCTGCAATGCTGGACACCTGGGTTTGATCCCTGCGTTGGGAAGATCCCCTGGAGGAGGAAATGGCAACACACTGCAGTATTCTTGCCTAGAGAATCCAAAGAAGAGCCTGGCAGGCTGTGGTCCATAGGATTGCAGAGTCGACACAACTGAAGCGAATTAGCAAGTTTATGTTACAACTCAGGAGAAACATTGAGTTAGCTATGGAAGGTTAGTTTGTTCATCTGCAGATCAATGGGAGCAGAGGCAAGCTCCCCTAAGTGGAACACACACAGTAAATGACTTTATTTTTAATTGCTGTCTCACTAAAATGATTGCACTGGCTTCTTTCTAACATAGTCTGAGCATTCTTTTTTTTCCCAGTATTATCTGTACTCCTTATTCTTCTGTAAATAAGAGCTATGTGTCCAATGTCTCTTCTTTGACTTCCAATCATATTTGAGAATGTAAATAGAAAGAACTTATACTGTCTAAATGCATTTCAGAAAGATGGATTTTTTATTGATATTTTATATGTGTGTTAATGGTATGATATTTAAGGCAAAGTGTTAAAGTTTGATCAATTAAATTCAGGAATGATAAACTTCTAAAGGGAAAGAAGCCTAGCTCTGCTCTTAGACAATAGATTCATAAAGCCAAGGGCTATGGGGTTATTTTGTTATTGCTATATTTCCACGTAGTCCTCTGGATCTTTATTCTTTTATTTGTGAAGTTGAGATGTGAACTTAAAAGAAGGATGGGTCTAAGGTCAATGGCGTAAACCAAGCAGCCATGATTTTAAAAATTCAGCCTTGGACTTAGTAGCATAAGACTCCTGAAAGCATCAGTATAAAGCCAGAATAAAATAAAATAATGATTGAATGCAAAGTCTTCATAAAACCACTGAAGAAACTGAGGCTAGGACATGTTAAATATTTGTCTTACAGTCTCATAGCAAATAATCTTGTTTTGAATCTTGTTCTTTAACACACCTAGCTAGGTGTTTGCTATTTTTTAAATATTAACCAAATAATATGTGCATTAGTCAAATGGTAAGATTTTTTAAATGAAAAATAGCAGTCACTGCCCCGTCCCACTCCTTCCATCCTTGAGTTCCATCCCTCATTGGTACCTCTATAAACTCTGTAAATGCTTTTACCTCCTCATTTCTAAATGTTATGCATACATGCTTATTTCTTGATTTTACATCTATATGGACCCTGCTATGGTAGATTAGGATTTAGATCACTGATCGATAGATACAAACAGTTCCCTTCCTCCATTTCCATATTCAATGTTTACATTATTATGAGTATAAAACAAATTCATGGATGAACCATGTAGTATTCCTATATATTTCCTCTCTTCCCTGGAGTTAATAATTGGCATAGTTTTTGTTTGTTTTCTCTGTAACTATCACAATTTTCATATTAACAATTTTTAGTTTTCTCTGTAACTATAACAATTTATTCCTAAATTTTCCACCACAAGTTTTAAACTTCCATTCAACATATTCAGACAAATCAGGAAATCTTTGTTTTTCATTCCTTTTTTCTTGTACATAGCACCGCAGAGCACTCCACTATCCTACCCTGATCTGTACTGACTTCCCCTACACCTGACAGTCACTGATTTGAGATTCTTATCATCATTCAGGAAATTCTTCTTCTTTTTTTTTTAAGTCTGTGTCCAGTCCTCTGAGTACTGGTCTCTATGTCTTCCTTTTTAATTTGTTGTGTGATTTTATTGCAACATTCTCTTCAGTATATATTTGAGAAAGAGAGAAAAGGAAGTAAGTCTTTTTGGGGTTTTCTGTGTCTGAAAAAAAAAAAAATTCTACCTTCGTATTTGATTGATAGTTTGGATAACTATTTAAATTCTAAGATGATATCATTTTCTAGTAATTTGAAAGCACTAGCCTATTAGCTTCAAGTACTTTTTGTTTTAGAGGGGCTTCCCTGGTGGCTCAAATGGTAGAGTCTGCCTCTAATGCAGGAGACCTGGGTTCAATCCCTGGGCAGGGAAGACTGTTTTTAGAGCCCTCATGCTACTATCTTATTGAGATGTAGCTCACATCCACAACATTTACCCCTTCAAAATGTTTAATTCAATGGTATTTATCATATTCAAAAGGTTGTACAACTGTCACTACTACCACTATCTAATTCCTGATCATTATCATCACTACCAAAAGACAGTCTGAATTCAGGTGAATATGTTGGCCCTTGGTCATACTTGATCCTGGAGGGCAAAGCATCTATATAAATTCTCTTCAGGGTACACCTCCAGGTTATACTAGGATATAATAAAGGTATATACAGTCTATGTAAAGTGGAAGACTATGATCCTGCTTCCGAAATTATACTTAAGAAACAAAAACAAAANCATACTTGATCCTGGAGGGCAAAGCATCTATATAAATTCTCTTCAGGGTACACCTCCAGGTTATACTAGGATATAATAAAGGTATTTACAGTCTATGTAAAGTGCAAGACTATGATCCTGCTTCCGAAATTATACTTAAGAAACAAAAACAAAAGCCTCTCGGTTGATCTTGAATATCCATTTGCACCACCCCTACCTTTTAGCAGTGTCTGATACATCTATTTGCCGCACTTCTCAGATGTTCCATAGCATAAATCAATCTATTCTTGGGCACACCTTCCAGGATTCACAACTTAGATTCATTCTTTCTATACCATAAAGGCAATCACCTAGAATTCATCTGTTTTACCACTTCCAAGTTATTTTTGCTATCGTCTGTTCTTGAGTACATTTTTTTTCTTAGTCATTAAAAACAAACAAACAAAAATTTACTAGAACAAACACTGTATGGAAAAATGATTCAAATAAGGGATCAGGAAAAAAAAAAGATACAAAAACCCTTAAAACAACTGAACTAGTTATTATATTTGAGGGTAAAAGACTTCTCTCAAGTTAATGTATAAACAAATTTAACACCAGAGAAACAACAAGACTTCCAAATGAAGCATCAATTAGGGGTTAGTTATAATACCCCAAGGACTCGGTAACTGACAATTCTGATATCAGAACCTTATCACTTTGAAACCCATAATCACTTGCAAATGATAAAACCTTGAGTTTAATTGACACATAAAATCTTCCAGAAGTAGACTTAGTTGAGAAAGCTCCTGAAGTTACATCCCACAATTTTTACTTGGCAGAATCTGGTATTTATATTATATTTACAGTCTGATAGTGTAACATATGACAAGGCCATTATACACAAATGAGTGCTTAATGAATGTATTTTATGATGAAAAGTTAAGTGAGGCACTAAATCTATTGAAATGTTCTCATTTTTCACTGTTTATATGAAAATAGGAAGATATCTTCAATTAGCTTATCTGCAATTAGCCTACCTCATTAAATAAGACAAGATACATATAATATGATGTTTATCTATAGATTGAAAATGGGGAGGGATTCCGTTAATCATGGAGGTATCTAAGGTTTACAAATGCATAAAGTACTATAACGTGAAGGATTGTTGGATCATTAAATGTATGGAATATTCCCATGATATCTGACTCTGAGCCTCCAAATTTGTTGTTAAACACTGGGGAGTATCTGATACCATGTAGAAACTATATCTTGCTATGTATGAAACATTTCTTTTTTGAGATGCTTAAATTTCAGTACTGGAGGGTGGTCTACACTATTCTAAAATAGTGGTTGGGTGTATATGCATGTATGTTTAGTCTATACATCTTTATATGTAAGTGATTGCTTCTTAAAGAACTGATGAATGCAAATTTTAAAGGTTTGATTTACAGAAAATATTTAAGTAAAATATTCAAGATATATATATAATAAAACATGGTAGTTAAGGACATTGAGTCTAGGGAGAGAATTTTAAATTCATAGAGTCTGGGTGATTACTGGACTGCTCTGAACTTCATGTCATTCACTCAACAAATACTGATTAAATTCCAGCATTCCAGGTGTAGTTGTGGACATTGATTAGCAGTTTGTAAGCAGAGAATATCCTTTAATCTCTCAATACATACATGCTGTAAGATTAAAGGCTGAAGAGGGAGAATTACTAAGAGGCCCATAAATAACTCAGGTGAGAAATAATGATGTCTTAGATTAAGCCTTCAATGATAGAACTGGTTTGTTCTCTCTGTTCAATATTGAAAACATTGTTGACAAATAACTGGCACATTTTTCTGATATAATGGATATGGAATATTCTTGAGATAGAGAAAAATCAACAATGACTCAAAGATTTTGTTTTGAGCACCTAAAAAGATAGAATTCTTACCATCTAATATGGGCAAGGTCGTGTGAAGAGATAAAATGTTTAAATGTGAGGGGAGGAAATTAGGAGTTCAAATTTGGACATGTGTAGCTTGAGCTGCCTATTAGATATACAGATAAACCCTTGAATATATGTGTTTGAAATTTAGGGGAGAGACCTTAGTTAGAAACACAAAGTTAGGATCAGACAGTAGATGACATTTGAGAATGCAAGATGGGATGGTATTGTCAAAGAAGTAAGTGTAGTGAGAAAAGAGAAAATGTATGTGACCTGAAATCAGAGATACTCTAGATTTAGGATATAAAAAGAGACCAGGAAATTAAATTGAGAAGGAATGGCCAGTGAGGTAGGAAGATACCCAAGAGAATTTGTATCCTGTAGTGAAAAAAGATGGAGTAAGTTGGCTGATAATTCAAGGGCTGAAAAGCGATCCCTGGATTTAGCAACAGTGATCTTGATGAGTAGTTTTGGTTGAGTTTTGGTTAACACCTGATTTCAGTGGGTTCAAGAGAGAAAAATTGGAGGCAGTATGCACTGATCATTATTTCTCAGAAATATGTTGTTAAGGGAACACAAAACATAAATTGGTAGCTAACAGGACAATTTGGGCCAAGAGAGAGAGGTTTTTTTTTTTTTTTTTTTAATTGATTAGCAGTTTGTAAGCAGAGAATATCCTTTAATCTCTCAATACATACATGCTGTAAGATTAAAGGCTGAAGAGGGAGAATTACTAAGAGGCCCATAAATAACTCAGGTGAGAAATAATGATGTCTTAGATTAAGCCTTCAATGATAGAACTGGTTTGTTCTCTCTGTTCAATATTGAAAACATTGTTGACAAATAACTGGCACATTTTTCTGATATAATGGATATGGAATATTCTTGAGATAGAGAAAAATCAACAATGACTCAAAGATTTTGTTTTGAGCACCTAAAAAGATAGAATTCTTACCATCTAATATGGGCAAGGTCGTGTGAAGAGATAAAATGTTTAAATGTGAGGGGAGGAAATTAGGAGTTCAAATTTGGACATGTGTAGCTTGAGCTGCCTATTAGATATACAGATAAACCCTTGAATATATGTGTTTGAAATTTAGGGGAGAGACCTTAGTTAGAAACACAAAGTTAGGATCAGACAGTAGATGACATTTGAGAATGCAAGATGGGATGGTATTGTCAAAGAAGTAAGTGTAGTGAGAAAAGAGAAAATGTATGTGACCTGAAATCAGAGATACTCTAGATTTAGGATATAAAAAGAGACCAGGAAATTAAATTGAGAAGGAATGGCCAGTGAGGTAGGAAGATACCCAAGAGAATTTGTATCCTGTAGTGAAAAAAGATGGAGTAAGTTGGCTGATAATTCAAGGGCTGAAAAGCGATCCCTGGATTTAGCAACAGTGATCTTGATGAGTAGTTTTGGTTGAGTTTTGGTTAACACCTGATTTCAGTGGGTTCAAGAGAGAAAAATTGGAGGCAGTATGCACTGATCATTATTTCTCAGAAATATGTTGTTAAGGGAACACAAAACATAAATTGGTAGCTAACAGGACAATTTGGGCCAAGAGAGAGAGGTTTTTTTTTTTTTTTTTTTTTTAATGGTAGAAATGATAGCCTTGCAAGTCAGAATGATATAGTGGAATGGGAGAGACAGATGAGGTAAGATCAAGAGAATAGAACCACTAAAACAACAGCCTTGAATAGGTGAAAGGGGTGGGTTTCAGTGACACAGAGAAGGTGGTCTTAGCTCTTACTGTAGGGATTTCACCCACTGAAACAGAGATGGCAGGGTACAGAGCACTGCTGCTCACTGGCATGCAGGCATAATGGTGGAAGCTGATCAAGTGCTTCTTGTGACTGTCTCTATCTTCTCACTAAAATAGTAATTAATGCCATCATTTGAAAAAAGGAAGGACTGTTGGTCTGAAGAGAGAGACAGGAAAAGAGTAGGAAATACTCATTTCAGAGAGTATAAGAACTAACTGATTCATCTGAAACTGAAGAATATAAATCTATTCTAAAACAAGTCAATTTAAACAGTTCTGTGTTTTCTTCTAGCCATATTCACCTGCAAAGTTGCAGACACTGAACAGATGGAAAGCTTTCTTTAATCAAGACTCCCTTTTTTCCCAAATTGAGCAAACAAATGGAGGCAGGTAAGAGAAGTAATTAAAATGACTGAATATTAAATTTAAGCTGAATAAGAAGAAAAATAAAGACACAATTATGAGAAGTACAGGAAATGCTGATATAATTGGTGGGTTGAAGTTAGATGGAAAGAGAAGAGTGGATAGTCCGAGAGAGGAACAGATGAAACTAAGATCACAGAAAGGTTACACTTATTTGGTGATAACAAAGTTTATGGTATGACCATGTGTAGTGAGTGGCCACAATGTTATGAAGGGCAAAGTCTTAAGTGGAAAGAAGGTCAAGGTGCTGAGAGACCAGGTTATCGGAAGGATATGCTTTGCTAAGTTGCCTCTGTCGTGTCTGACACTTGGATTCCATGAACTGGAGCCTTCCAGGCTTCTCTGTCCATGGGATTCTCCAGGCATGCATATTGGAGTGGGTTGCCATGCCCTCCTCCAGGAGATCTTCCCAACTGGGGGATGGAACCCGCATCTCTTATGCCTCCCGCATTGGCAGGTAGGTTCTTTACCACTAGCACCACCTGGGAAGCCCATTGGAAGGATAGTCCACACATTTATGAAGTCACTAAGAACTGAGATAGAAACAGTGCTAGGGTATCAAGTGAGCCAGGACTTAAATATTCAAGAAATTAGAAGGAATGAGCAGCTTGGCAGTGATGAATGCAATGAGAGTTAATGGTTGGTATAGGCTAGTGTTGTAAGAGTCAGAATTCAGCGTTTTTAGGAAAGAAGAGGAAATGGGATAACATCAATCAGAGGAAGGAAATGTCTGCACTCAAGTCCTGTGGTCTGGGGAGTATGAAAGTGAAACAGTCACGCCTTGAGGGGGATACATGGGAAGTTGTGTTATCAAGGTAGAGGGAAGTTGCAAATAAACCATAAAAATCAAGGTGATCTAATAAAACGTTTGGGGAAGAATAAGTCATTCAACATTTTTCTGGTGACTGTGAAGAAAAAGCGGCAGGGTTTCAAGAGCTGAGAGATAAGAAGGGGAATCAGATAGGGAGACTTGCAGAGATGTAGGGGGATTGGAATGCCAGAAATGGCAGTGTCTAGGAACCCTGAATTTCCTGTGGTGATTGATGAACTCATCTCTAAATGGGAGGTATTCATACTCCCTATGTCACAAGTTGGCAATGAGGGTAAATACAATAAGGATATGAACACTTGGCCTAGTACCTGGCACAACTTCAGACCACCATAAATATTAGCTAATATCTTCTCATCCTCATCAATCAATCTGACAAAGTATTAAGCCTATTATGTATAAGCTACATAATTTTCAAGAAAACAAAAATTCCCTCCTAGAAATGGATCTCTGAAATTATGATGTAAAGACATGAAGAAACAGGAATCTTTAAAAAGGGGGAAAAAACCTCATTTGACAGTCAACTATTTTTTTCAGAACAATGACAGTCATTTTCTTCCTTAACTTTAGAACTTAGGTTTATTGACTTTGTTTCACTGATTCTATGGTATTTGACATGTTGATGCTTCTGATGAAAAGATGAACAGAATTGAGATGACATTTTACATGTCAGCAGTGAGAAATACAAGAGAGACTTCAAATCCATTGCATTTTTCTAAATCAACATAGATTCCTAATTTATTTCCAGCTGATGTAACTCTTCCCATCCCAACTGAAATCTATTTTCTTTAATAACCCTGGAGAAATATTCCCATTGTCTGATATGGTCTACCAGGAAGCTTTTAAAGTTTAAATTTATATTTCCAATCTCTTTTCCCTAAGAGTCCTGTTTATTCCCCTTCCATCCTGCCCTTGGCTCCCCTCTCTAGAGACTCTCCTTTTGCAAAGAACTCAGTACTCTATTACAAGTCTGTTCTGTGTTAATTAAAGTGACATCCAATCATTTGGGGGGTCTGGCTCCCATAGATGTATTGCTCTAGTCTATTTGTAATTAATTCTCCACTCAGCACTAGCAGTAGCCATATCATTGGCCACGAAGGTCCTTGGAAGATTAATGAAACTGGATAAAATAAATGGAGTTGTAATTCGGGAGGACAAGCTCAACATTCCCACTGAGCAGACACTGCCAAAACTAGCAGAGTGTAGCTCATCTCTTATTGAGCCATGACAGTAAACATTCATCAAGTGAACGAAAATAATATGCCAGCCTTAAAATGATATCTTACTCTATGCATAGAGAGTAGGATACTTTGACTCATCTTTTCTAATTAACTGTAAATAACAATGGGGTGATATTGCAATGGATATACAGTTATTTTTAAGTGAATTCTAGTAGGCATGAAGTACTCCCTCAAACTGCCTGATGAGACAGAAACCCACACGTAAAAGCAGATGGACAGCTAATAAGCTGTGCTGTAAGGTTGAGCAATATGGCATGATTGGCTAGAGATGTTATAATCCCATTGGACCTCTCTCAGAAACAGGCAGTAAATCTCGATCCTAATTACAGTGGCCCAGCTCATTTTCTAATCAGACTGCCAGATAAGAAAAGGATCTCATTGTGAAGCATGAGCCCTCAAATAGAGCTAACAACCATGTGAGGAACAGGAGTCCCGGATTCCTGCCACAGCAGGCTCAGCTTTTGCCAATGGCAAGGCCCAGAGACTTCTCTGCCAACCGCAGTGCAAAGCTGCTCAGGATGGTGGGGGCAAGCTGGTAAGCCTCGGGGTGATGCTTTTCCCTGGAAATTGGATGATCTCAGGAGAGTGGATATTAACAAAGAACTCATAAAGACTAACACCACAAAACAATTTCAGTAGAGCTTGTGTGTGTACGTGTGTGCGCGCTTCGTTGTGTCTAACTCCTTGCAACCGCACAGAAGGTAGCCTGCCAGGATTCTCTGTCCGTGAGATTTCCCAGGGAAGAATACTAGAGTGGGTTGTAATTTCCTCCTCCAGTGGAATTTAACCATGATTCAAATTGGCATATAATTTTCAAAACTACTCTGATTTTAAAGTTCTGTCTCCTTGTCTCTATTTGCTTCTTCCTACAATGTGATCTGATTTAGGGATGCAGAAATAGCATCTCAAAACTAAGGGAGACTAGAGACATGTAAATACTGTTTATGACAATTTCATGCTGGGCATCTTTACTTAGAGTTACTCTGCAGTTCACATCTCGGTTATCTCTTTCATAAAAAAATGTCAAACTTGCCAGAAGAAATGTTGTTGTTGTATGGTCACTAAGTTATGTCCAGCTCCTTCAAGACCCAGTGGACTGTACCCCGCCAGGCTCCTCTCTCCATGGGATTTCTGAGGCAAGAATACTGGAATGGGTTGCCATTTCCTTCTCCGGAGGTCTTCCCAACTCAGGGATAGAACCCAGGTCTACTGATTCTCCTGCTTTGCAGGCATTCTTAACCACTGAGCCACCTCTGCCCACACACTAATTACAGTCCTCATTGTGTAATCTCTCTGGTTGTTAACACATCTCTTTCACCCTTAGTTGTAAACTCCTTCCAGGCAGAAGCTATGTTAATCATTTTTTCCAAACAATTTACTTAATCAAATAAACCGTGTTAGACTCTGGAGGAGCAAGCTATATATGAATTAAAAAAAAAAAAAAAAAAAAAGGGGCCTCAGATTTTAGTAAGCTACATACCTAATGTAAAAGCCAGGAGTAGGCATATATAAAATGAACATACACATAATATGTATTTATTTTTACAATTAAATAGTAAATGTTCACTGTAAGAAATCTGGAAATACAGGCTACCAAAGAATAAAAATTATTTCTAATTCCACAATTCTGATTTGGGCCTCCCCCAGGGCTCAGCCAGTAAAGAATCTGCCTGCAATGGCCAAATCACAGGAGATGAATGCTTGATTCCTGGGTTGGAAAGATCCCCTGGAGGAGGAAATGGCAACTCACTCCAGTATTCTTGCCTGAAAAATCCCATGGACAGAGGAGCCTGGTGGGCTACAGTTCAAAGTGTAGCAAAGAGTCAGACATGACTAAGGATGCATGCACTTTAAAATTCAGATTTAAATATTATCAAATTAAATTTTCATAAATAATTTTTGACTTTTCTATAAATATATGACACACATATTTTAATAAAGGTATCATATTTGAATATAACTTTTCTTATCTAGTAATAGGTTGGTCTGTAACTTTTCTGACTTCCCTGTAGAATATAAAATAAAAAATTTTGTCTCTTTCCATAGTATATTTCCAGTAACTGCAACAGTACCTTGTATATAGTAGTCTCTTAATCAGACCAAAAGAATTAGTTTCCTACAGTTCATTCATTTCTCTGTACTCATAAAGTACAGTTGTCTAAGAGAAAAGTCAGGGGCAGAGTTGAGAGAGCAATAAATGCCTAGAAGAAAGGTCTGGATTCTATAAATTGGAGATTATCTTTTTTAAAAAATGGAAATGTTTGATTGGTCTTCCCTGGTGACTCAGAAGGTAAAGAATCCTGCCTTCTAAGCCTTCAGATTCAGGTACCCTTTCCTTGGGATCATAGTATGTTAGACCTGACAAGAGCCTTGAATACCAAGACCCTGGGAAAAATGAAAACCAGTTATGCATATCACCAGTTAAGCCAAGATCTGAACTGGTCACTAGAAAATATACTGAAAAAGTTCAATGCATTTAGCACTTTCATGGGGCTATACAGGCCATATTCAGTTCAGTTCAGTTCAGTTGCTCGGTCGTGTCTAACTCCTTGCGACCCCATGAACCGCAGTCCACCAGGCCTCCCTGTCCATCACCAACTCCTGGAGTTCACCCAAACTCATGTCCGTTGAGCTGACAATCCCACTGTTACCAATAATTTCTCTCTCGGTAGTACAATAGAAGGGCTTTGCTGGTAGCTCAGCTGGTAAAGAATCCACCTGCAATCCAGAAGACCTGGGTTTGATCCCTGGGTTGGAAAGACCCCTGGAGGAGGGCATGGTAACCCGCTCCAGTATTCTTGCCTGGAAAATCCCCACGGACAGAGGAGCCTGGCAGGTTACAGTCCATGGGGTTGCAGAGTCGGACACGAGGGAGCGACTAAGCACAGCAGAATACAGTATGAAATAAATGCTCTATTTTACTTACTTTCCAAATCAGTTAAGGGGATCAAAAGCAGCATTTTTTAAAAAGTGGAATAGATTATAATAAAAAAGTGTGCATCATAAGTAGAAATAATATATTTTTTAGAGTCTTGTTTGGCTATTCACATGCATGTATGACCGTATGCCTTTTAACTGCAATATAACACAAATAAATAAATACTGCTTTTATTTATTCTGAGTCATGATAAACAATGTTTGAAAACAACTACTGTAGTATCATGAAAATATGTATATTGAGTATCATAATTCTGAACAAGGTATAGAAATTAAAGTTTTAAATATGATTAGACATTTTCTAGTGCCTGCTGCTGCATGCTAAGTTGCTTCAGTCATGTCCAACTCTTTGCGATCCAATGGACTAGCCCACCTGGCTTGCTGTGGTGGGATCCTCCAGGCAAGAATACTGGAGTAGGTTGCCACTCCCTTCTCCAGGGAACCTTCTCAACCCATGGACCTGGGTCTCCTCTGTCTTCTGCATTGCAGGCTGATTCTTTATCACTGAGCCACCAGGGAAGTACAGCACATATTCATTTTAAATCATGTCAATGTATGGCAAAACCAATACGGTATTGTAAAGTAAAATAAAGTATAAATTTTAAAAAAATAAATAAATAAATAAAAAATAAAAATTATTAAAAAAAAAAAAAAGAAAAGCATATTGTCAAGGCATTCCATGTATGATCACAATTATTTAATTTCTCTTCATTTACAAAGGGCTGAGGGACTTTCCCAAAGTAAATAACACAGCTCGATGCTAGGCATGACACAACTCAGGTGTTCTGAAATTTTGTTTGCTATTTTCCTACTGGTTCATATAATGATGTTTCCCTGATAATGGCCATGTCAAAGGTATAAATATTCTGTAAACAGACCACAAAATGGAACTTCATATAATATATAATAAAAAATTTATCCAGATGATAAATGTAATTTGTGTGAATATGACAGATGTAATCAACATCAATAAAATAGGAACTAAGTCTCACAATGCTCCTTTAAATGGGTAGAATAGTTTTGTAAAATAATTTCTGTTCTCCATTTTTTTTCTTCATAGAATTATAGAGGGGGTGTCAAACTCATGCCAGCTCTCATATCAGTATATTATGGTGACTTATTTATCTCTGAAATAAACAGGCATTAGAGAATATCCATGATTAAAAGTCACCTACTCTGAAGAACAGACCTCTTGTGTTAAAACCTGTCATTCATCTTATTTCCTTTTCTTCTCTATCCCTTTAGTCCTCCAGCCTTCCCTACCTTTTACACTAATTTATAAAGTGGGTATGTGAGGAATACAGAAGTAATAATGACTTCTTCAGACCTTTGTATGTGTTGCCATTATTGGGACCAAATCTTTTCCCTCCCTCAAGTTCCTAAATTAATGCCCATAAGGGACCATCAGAAAGAAACACAGATGAATGACACCATAAGGAACCCAGAAATCCAGGCAAGTGACATTTACATGTTAAATAGGTGCTGTTGAAAGAGAAGTTGAGAAATTCAAGGAAATGACCATAAGCTCGAGTAAATTAGGCTACTGAATATTGAGAGGCTCAAAAAAAGCCTGTGTATGTGATTTCCAAATTCTTAATCTGGTATATTCTTAGTTGGGTCCATGGAAGGAAAGCTGGAAATAGGAACACAGTTCCTTGTATCATCTCAATATTTCAAATTACATTTCAACAGCTGTCAAGGGTATGCAGGAGTTCTCTGGGTTGGACTTCCCTGGTGGTCCAGTGGTTAAGAATCTGCCTCCCAATGCAAAGAACATGGGTTTGATCCCTACTCTGGGAAGATTCCACATGCCTCAGAGGAACTAAACCTGTGCGCCACAACTACTGAGCCTGCAAGCTAAACCCAAGAAGCCACTGCAATGAGAAGCCCGTGCACCATAACCAAGAGTAGCCCCCATTCACCCCAACTAGAGAAAGGCCGTGGGCAGCAACCAAGACCCAGCACAGCCAAAAATCAATAAATTAAAAAAAAAAAAAGAAACTCTCTGGGTCAAGGAAGGAAGTAAAGCAGAGCAGTGCACGATATGACTGAATGCCTTAATCACAAAGAATTTTACTCATTTTTCCTCCTTAAAATAATGTATCTGTTTTAATTTAAGGCAAAATACAGTGCCCTAAAATCCAAGTCTTTTCAAAGAGAACCAGGCTTAAAAGTAAATCATTAAGCAGGTCATTGTCTGGGCAGTTAAATCAAATCACAGCACAGCTGGAATGTTTTCCAGCCAATCAGAGATCATCTGTCTAATTCTTATTGTAGAAGAGGCAGTAACATTATTCCTAGTGCTTCCTTCCAGATAAATGATGTACTTAATATTCTTGTCAGGCTCCAGTGCTAGATGGTCTTCAGTTCTAAAATGATAACAACCAAATGTGTGAAAGCATTTTAGGAAAAGATTAGAATTTCATGGGGATTATATTAAACATCTGGGTCCTATACAGGGCATGTCTTAACATGCAGAGCTGTTTGTCCTTTAAATCCTGATCTGTCATCACTTGTCCCAAACCTATAATTTGTTAATAATTGAGAGGTTTCTTCAGTACTTGAGTAATCTGGAAGTGTGATACTCAGGTTCTGTTAATATGAATATAAAATTCAGAAATTCATCATTACCTTTTCCCCCTGCACATTAGATACTTTTATATTTCTAAGTATCATCAGTTGTTGCATTTTATTTTTTCCACAGGTATACAGTTCAGTATTACAAAACTTGTGCCCTACTGGATACCACAGTAAACTGAATATCAAAGACTTGAGTTTGAGGTCTTCCTTTGTCCCTAAGAGGCTCTGTGACCTCATAGATTCTACTTTACTCTTGAGCACAAGTGGACTGCCCTGTGTAATTTTAATGGGTTGACAAAAATATACGTGCCATGTGGCTTCTCTAGATCCATGTATATACCAGTGGAATTTCTGACCCTAAGATTTGGGTGACTCCAAATGTTATGCAAACTAATGGGTCAATTTATAATATCCCTTGACATGCAAATTCATCCATCCTGCACTACTACTATGTTTTAACCTTGTAGTTGTCTCCAGCCTTCTTGGCACCAGGGATTGATTTCACAGATAATTTTTCCAGGGACCAGGATGGGGAGATGATTCAAGAGCATGACATCTATTATGTGCTTTATTTTTATTATTATTACATTAACTTCACCTCAGACCATCAGTCATTATATCTGGGAGGTTGAAGACCCTTATTTTAAAGGCATTATAGTAAAAACACTGATTCAATCTTTAATGTATCTCCTAAACAGGATTAGGTTAGTGTGGAGGGATGTCTGAAGCTTGCTAGAAACTACCTATCTCTGAATGGCTCAGACTTGAAGGAATTGTTAACCCTAAATAGCTTCTATACAGTGTGTATTTACATGGAATCCTCTGGGTAACAACTGGGGGAGTATAGGAACAGTAAAACTATGATCAAAATCAGTATGCCTGGGTTTTGAAAAAAAGAAAAAAAACTCTGAGATTTTTTTGTAAAAACACACAGATTGTCCACACAAAAACCTGCACATGGATGTTTATAGCAGTTTTATCTATAATTGCCAAAACTTGAAAGAAACCAAGATGTCCTTCAGTAGGTGAATGGATAAACAAACTGTGGTACATCCAGACAATTGCATATTATTCAGTGTTAAAAAGAAATAAGCTACCAGGCCATGAAAAGAGATGGAGGAACTCTAAATGTATATAACAAAGTGAAAAAAAAAAAAAAGCACTCTGAAAAGGCTATGTGCTATATAAGTCCAGCCATATGACATTCTGGAAAAAGCAAAATTACAGAGACAGGAAAATGATCAATCGTTGCCAGGGGTTGGGCAGTGGGGGGGAATGTAGGAGGACACAAATGACTTTTAGGATAGTGAAAATTCTCTGTGTGATATAATGATGGATACCTTCATGTACATGTGTCCAAACCCACCAAATGTACAATACAGAGAGTGACCCATAATACGAACTATTGATTTTGAGTGGTTATGATGTATAAATTTTGGCTCACCGATTATAACAAATGTACCAGTCTGGTGAGGGATGTTGATAGTGAGGGCATGTGTAGGGCAGAGAACACACAGAAAATCTCTGTACTTTCCCTTCAATTTCCCTATGAATCTAAAACTGCTCTCAAAAACATTCATAACACATAGAGATCATTACAATACAGATTTCATTTTTTTCCACTCCTATTTTTTCAAGTGTGTAGATACAAAGGAACAGACAAGGTGCCCCTTAAATTACAACTAACAACATTCTTTATAGAATGAAATAGATAAAATGTATACAGAAACTGTATCTTCAAGCTCTGTTGGAATAAGGAGTTCTTTCTTCGTCAAATTTCTATTTGGCTAAGGTGTAGGCAGAATGCAATAATTCAGTACTGTAGCCTATCCTAATAAAGATTCAATATCCTACTACAATTGTGCTCATTTCACATCCTAGTAAGGTAATATTCAAAATCCTTCAAGCTAGGCTTCAGCAGTATGTGAACCAAAAACTTCCAGATGCACAAACTAGGCTTAGAAAAGGCAGAGGAACCAGAGATCAAATTGCCAACATTTGCTGGATGACAGTAAGAGAATTCCAGAAAAACATCTACTTATGCTTCTTTGACTATGCTAGTCTTTGTGTGGATCATGGCAAACTGTGGAAAATTCTTAAAGAGATGGGTATATCAGACCACTTTTCCTGCCTCCTGAGAAACCTGTATGCAGGTCAAGAAGCAACAGTTAGAACTGTAAATAAACAACTGACTGGTTTCAAATTGGGAAAGGAGTACAACAAGGCTGTATATTATCACCCTGCTTATTTAACTCCTATGCAGAGTATATCATGCGAAATGCTGGACTTGGATGAATCACAGGTGGAATCAACATTGCTGGAAGAAATATCAGCAACCTCAGATATGCAGATGATACCACTTCAATGGCAAAAACTGAAAAGGAAATAAAAAGCCTCTTGATAACACTGAAAGAAGAGAATGAAAAAAAAAAAGGCCTTGAAACTCAACATTCAAAAAACTAAAATCATACCATCCATTTCCATCACATCATGGCAGACAGAAGGGGAAAAAGTGGAAACAGCAACAGATTTCATTTTACTGGGATCCAAAATCACTGCAGATGGTAACTGCAGGCATGAAATTAAAAGATGTTTGCTCCTTAGAAGGAAAGTTATGACAAACCTAGACAGTGTATTAAATAGCAGAGACATTATTTTGCTGAAAAAAATCTGTATAGTCAAAGCTATGGCTTTTCCAATAGTCATGTTTCGATGTGAGAGTTGGACCATAAAGAAGGCTGAGTGCTGAAGAATTGATGCTTTTGAATTGTGTGCTGGAAAAAAACTCTTGAGAGTCCCTTGGAGAACAAGGAGATCAAACCAGTCAATTCTAAAGGAAATCAACTCTGAATATTCATTGAAAGGACTGATGCTGAAGCTCCAATACTCTGGCCACCTGATGTGAAGAGCTGACTCACTGGAAAAGACCCTGATGCTGGGAAAGACTGAAGGTAACAGGAGGAGAGGGTGCCAGAATATGAGATGGCTGGACAGCATGACCAGCTCAATGGATATGAATTTGAGCAAACTCCAGGAGATAATGGAGGACACAGGAGTGCAATAGCCCATGGGGTCACAAAGTGTAAGACACGACTTAGTGACTGAACAATCTCCTACTCCAGACATCTTCTTCGTTTCTGACTGAATAAGTGATTTCCCAAAACTTTATGTCTGACTAGTAAAATGGTCTGTCAGCATTAAATTATATATGTTTATATATATAATTAATATATTAATATTATATATACATATACATGTGTGTGTGTGTGTGTGTGTGTGTGTGTATATATATAAAATGCAAGTCAAAGAAGTATGGCCATATGTGTAAAGCTGATGACTCCAGAATTGCTTGCTGGTATTTCAGGTGCGTGCTAAGTCGTCTCCAAGTCTTTGAGACCCTATGGACTGTAGCCCACCAGGCTCCTCTGTCTATGGGATTCTTCAGGCAAGAATACTGGAGATACCCTCCTCCAGGAGATCTTCCTGACCCAGGGATTGAACCCATGTCTCTTACATCTCCTGAATTGCCAGACAGGTTTTTTACCACTAGCACCACCTGGGAAGCTCAAATAATCTTATTATGCCCTCTGTGTTGGTGTTATAGCTACGTGTAGCCTAAAGGAGTTTGATGCATTAGACACCTTCAGTGGTTCAGTTCTATTAGTCACTCAGCAGCGTTCAAACCCTTGCAACCCTGTGGACTATAAGCCTGCTGGACTCCCCTGCCTGTGGAATTCTCCAGACAAAAATATTGGAGCGGGTTATCATTCCCGTCTCCAGGGAATCATCCGGACCCAAATATCAAACCTGGGTCTTTGCAGGCAGATTCTTTACCATCTGAGCCACCAGGAAAGCTCCCATTTTTAATGTAAAAGTCCTCTGCACTTATGAAATTTCAAATATTCTATTAATGACCATACCATATTGGGATTAGAAAAGCTGAGTAGAATTATCAACCCCAGACTAAACTTAGAGATGTTTCTAACTCAGTTCTTGTTTATACGATAGGGGACACAGCTCCATATGCACTGAAACAGCTCCACATGAACTACAAAGTGGTCCTCTAATAGAATGAATGCTGACTTCACCATCTTCTTAACTTCAAAAGCAAATACACCTATGCTGACCCAGGACTGCAAGGACTATGATAGTGTGGCTACATCAGAAAACATCCCTGTGTCACCTTCTCCATAAGTTTCATCATTAAGCCAAGTGGACAGAAAAGATCTTTAATAAAGTTAAGAGAAGGATAGTGCTTTCTTCATATGCCTTAAAATAGGTTAACTGGTATACCTTCCACTGGATCCACAGGACCCTGAATTTCTCAACCACATTTGGCTAGCCACCGATAAAATCATCTTCTGCAGGGTACTTCCCTTCTGTCATTTCACTTCAAGGTTTTATAGAGAGCAATTTCAAGAAACCGCCGTAATAAGATTGTTTCCACGTTTAGACATAAAACTGTGAGATGAGTCTCTAACTTTCTGTTTCCTCTATGCGGTCCCATGCAAGAAGCTACTTTTAAAACTACTCAAAGAATGAGTTTGCTTTATTCTTCTTGATAGGAATTTATGCGAGTCAACATGTTTCTCTTTATCCATTACTTTCAGAATGCCAAAAATAAGCTCAAGCTCAGTAACTCTGTTAAGCCTCAGGAAGAGCATTTAGTCTTAGTTGACCACACTCATTTCTAGGTAGCATTTATTTGACCTATGTGTACAGTATATACATTAAGCTTAAAAAGCATATACTTGAAATAAAAGCTGTAAGTAACCTAAGTAGATTTTTTAAATGGTGAAAGTAAATATTTGAGAAGAGAATTTGCATTATCTAGGCTTTTAATGAGATGACTTAAATAAAAGCCATTTGGAAATATAAAGTATATAAACTATGCTGATTTTATTATGACAGCAATTGTATAACATGAGAGATTTTGTATAACCATAGTATTTGCAATTACTAGTTTATGTATTCATTTCTACCACAAGATTATAAACCTTTTGAAGGTAAACGTATTATATATTTTAGTAACTAGTTTTTAGACAGTGCCTAACACAGAGTAAGACTTCAGTAAATGCTAAATAAATAAAGGACAAGAGACTGCCAAATGTAGAATTGTAACAAGGCAATGGTCTTACTGATCATATTATTTATAATAAGAACATGATACATTGTACAGATTTTAACATTATCAATTATCAGAATCATCATGATCTAAAAAACAGTCATAATGAGATCACTTCATTTTTCATCAAATTGTCATGTTAAATCATTCCAAGTTTTTTTTTTTTTCTCTCAGTGCAGTTTCAGCAATGCTTTAAGCACTGCAGAAGGAAAAGCTTTTAGAGCTAAACGCATCAATTACACATAATCTTGTGATATGTTCCTGCCATGTATCCTTACTCATTCATCCTCAGCCCACATAATGCCATCTACTTATTTTGAGCACACCTTGCTACAAAGAGAAAGAAGGGAGAAAGAAGCCTTAAACTGACTTAATGTTCCGGAATGATGCTACTTTTAAAGTATACCCTCATTTGGAAAAAAAATTGTTCTTATGTTTTCAATGACATTATTGACTCTAAATGAGTTGAAAGTTCCTATAAAAATATGATCTAATCATTCTGACTTTTGGAGTAGATGATCTCTGCATGCATTCCTTTCTGTGGATCCAGAAAGTGAAACAAAGAATTACCTGATCAAAATTCTAACTTTAAATATCCAGTGACGGCAGTCCTGATTTGATTCTTTACTGAAGCTACACTTTGGTGAAACCCTAGCACTGTAAGGGTAGGACTTGGACTGTTCATTTCATGTGGCAGGTTCTCTGGGATGAGCTGAAAGCTGTGTAATTTAATGGTGGACTGAGCAACCAAGAATGCATTTCAGTGTCTCAGCAATGGCAATCTGACTTAAAGCCACACACAGAAGAAAGGGAATTACAATCTCACTTGGTTCTATTCATTGCAATAATATCATTCAAGTGATATATCTATAATAAACACTTAAAGAAGGCTTACCAGCCTTTCAATATTTCCACCATCATATTATTCTTTGATTTTGACAACATCTGTATGGAGTATAAATGCACCCAGAAGGTAAATTTTCTTAGGATTTTAAACTTTTAAAGTTTTTTGAACAACAGTTAAAAAAAAAAATATGGAACTAAAACTCTGGATATCCAGGGCATGAAGTAGAGTTGACTTCAAACCCATTTTCTGTTTTAGCAACATTTTATGCATTTATATACTTGCATTATTGTATTTTATACATTACTGACATAGATATAGGAGGCCTAGGGTGTAAACAACCTGGCAACTAGAAGTGTTTCTTTAATTAAAGCAGTTAATCATTTATAATATG
The DNA here is from genome assembly GCA_006410635.1 of Cephalophus harveyi. Lineage (NCBI taxonomy): Eukaryota > Metazoa > Chordata > Mammalia > Artiodactyla > Bovidae > Cephalophus > Cephalophus harveyi. The sequence goes on from SJYT01067506.1 coordinate 213,381, forward strand.
AGATAAAGATGCTGATCCTTGGAACATCATATAAAATTTAGAGAACATTAATTGCTGAAATGCAATAACTTTTATATACACCAAATTTCTTAATAGAAATTAAATTAATATTTATGCCACTGAGGTGATGGCTGGTCTGGTATGAGGACTGATAAAATCGTGGCACCTACGTAACATTCTAGCCCTACTAACTGCTTCTCACACCAAGGTAACACAATATCCTTCTACACTACGGTGACAGCTCTCTCCAAAATGTCCCTACATCCATGACTATCCAGTCTGTTCATCACAGTACTGCCACAGTGATCATTTGAAAATGCTCTGTATGTTATCTTCCCGTGAATTCCATGGCTTCCAACTAAACCAAGGTTCAATTCCAAGATTCTTAACGTTGTTTATAAAGTCTCATTTTAATCACGCCTTTCCCACTCTCGAGGGCTAATCTTCTCTGTTGCTCTCCATACTCCTGATATTTGGGCCTTCTTTCGGTTCCCAAGTCTGTAAGCTCTTGTTCACCAGAGTTCTCATGCCATTCTTCCCTCTGGGAAACATTTCTCTACCCTTCACCTGACACACACATGACTCCACTTTCTCTCATTCATCATTTGCCTAAAAATTCTTCTTTAACCCCCAATTTCAATGATGTAAATAGATCCTTCTGTTACAATACCACATCTACTCTTGTTTATTTTGGATTCCAGATTTTATCCATATTAAGGTTCACTATCAACACCATGAAAGAAAAATTAGTTAAATGGAAAGTTAAGCCTCTCAAGTCATTCATCCACTATATAGAACTAGCCAGACATTTGGGTAACGGGTCAACTAATTGGAAATATATTTTATTTACACATTAAATCTACAAATTCCAGAGTGATAAAATGTATTTGCAAAGTCAGACAGGAATTAGCAACATCATACCATAAAACACAAAACTATGGCTTGAGTTAATTTTTAAAATAACATCAAATCTGTTTCATTCATAAAACAGAATTAAAATTGTAGATTATCCAAAGAAAAATTACAGCATGGATTATGTCATTTTACATAGCAACTTTGACAGACTGGCCAGAATGGCCATGGACTATGCTGAAACAGAGTCTGGGAAGCATTCAGATTCATCAAGGAAGAGTGCGGTGCCATAAAAGCAAAAGAATGAAATAACGCCATTGGTAACAGCATGGATAGACCTAGAGATTATCATGCTAAGTGAAGCAAGTCAGAGAGAGAGATAAATACAGTATATCACTTATACGTCTAATCCAAAATATGATGCAAATGAACTTATCTACAAAACAGAAACAGACTCACAGACATAGAGAACAGACTTGCTGTTGCCAAGGGGAAAAAGGATGGGAAAGGAAAGAGTGGGACTTGCGATTAGCATATGCAAATTGTTATATATTAAAAGGATAAATAGCAAGGTCCTACTGTATAGCATGAGGAACTATATTCAATATCCTGTGATAAAACATAATGGAAAGGAATATAAAAAATAATGATACATACACATCTGTATGTATATATGCATATAGGCATAACTGAATCACTTTGTTGTATAGAAGACATCAACACAACATTATAAATTAACTATACTTTGATTTAAGAAAAAAGTAAAGGGTGCTGTGCTATCTATCCTGGGCAGATAAATGGCGATTCACTTTACATTTGAAGAGGAAAGGATCAAAGAGGTGAAGAGACTCCACCTCAGCACAGAAGAGAAAAAGTGAAACACAGAGTTCAGGACTACTGAATATTTCTCTAGGGCATATATCACTATGTTACAAGTATTTACTGACCTCTCAATGGTACACAGAACAGTTGAAACTCTTTTCTTTCCTTCTGCCTTCCATAGCATCCTATTCTAAGGTATTCTCCCACTCTATTGGTCATTCTTGTCTCTTTTGGGTGTATTTCCACTGTGCACAACCTCTAAATCTTGGATTCCTCAAGAAATGTCTTTGTTATTCATTTTCTTCTTAGGTGACTCCATTCCATCCACTTTAAATATTTTAATACTGAGAACCACAGCCTCCTATTTCGAGCTGACTATTCCATGTCTCCATTGGAGAAGGAAATGGCAACCCACTCCAGTGTTCTTGCCTGGAGAATCCCAGGGATGGCGGAGCCCAATGGGCTGCCATCTGTGGGGTCGCACAGAATCGGACACGACTGAAGCGACTTAGCAGCATTCCATGTCTCCAGATCCAAATATCAAAACTTTAATTTTAATATGAACAACACAGAATTATTAATGTCCAAACCTACTTCTATACCATTCTTCTTCAATTTGACAATGGGATGACAATATATAATTATCTTGACCCAATAACCCCCCAGTTTTCCTTGGTCCTTCCTTTCCCTTCTTTCCCATATTCAATTAGCCAACAAGTTCTATTGACTCTAATGTCAAGTCATAGCTGAAACCTTCCACTCTTTTCTACTCATGGTTACCACCCTAGTCCCAGTTACCATTATCTTCATCTAGATTATTTCAAGAGCCACCAAACTAGTCCCCTTCTGATTTTATGTTTATCCCTTGCTTCTGCCCCTTTCTATATGGTAGTCAAAGTGACATTTTTCAAAACATGAAATCTTGTAGTGAGTCTTGCTTAAAATTCTCCAATGGCTACTTATTAAACTAGGAAGTAAACTCATACCCCTAACCTTGGGTTGTAAAGCCTTACAAATAATGACCAATTCCCACCCACTTATGAATTGTCTTTTTATAGCACTTATCCTCACCCATGGTGACTGCAGTCATGAAATTAAAATACGACTGCTCCTTGGAAAGAAAGCTATAACAAAGTTAGTATAGTAAACAGCAGAGATATCACCTTGCCAACAAAGGTTCATATGGTCAAAGCTATAGTTTTTCCAGTAGTCATGCATGGATACGAGAGCTGAACCATAAGAAGGCTGAGGGCTGAAGAACTGATGTTTTTGAATTTTGGTGCTTGAGAGTCCCATGGACTAAAAGGAAATCAAACCAGTCAATCTTAAAGGAAATCAACCCTGATTATTCATTGGAAGAACTGATGCTGAAGGTGAAGCTCCAAAATTTTGGCCACCTGATGCAAAGAGCTGACTCACTGGAAAAGATTCTGATGCTAGAAAAGATGGAAGGCAAGAGAAAAAGTGTAAACAGAGGATGAAATGGTTAGATAGCATCACTGATTCAATGGCCATGAACTTGAGCAAACTCAAGGAGATAGTGAAACACACGGAAGCCTGGTGTGCTGCAGTCCATGGGATGGCAAAGAGTTGGCCACCAGTCTGAACAACAAAACCTCACCCATTACATTTCAGCCATACAAGCCTTCTTTGGTTCCTCAAATATGCTATCCTCATTTATATCTTAGTGTCTTAGCATTCCTTGGAATACTTTCCCCAGTGAATACCTTGTTCTTAACATTTGGAGTTTCTCTTAAGTTTGACTAAATGATCTTTACTAATAATCATTCTGGGCTTCCCTGGCATCTCTGATGGTAAAGAATCTGCCTGCAGTGCAGGAGACCCAGGTTCTATCCCTGGGTTGAGAAGATCCCCTAGAGAAGGGAATGGTGACCCACTCCAGTGTTCTTGCCTGGAGAATCCTAGGGACAGAGGAACCTGGTTGGCTATAGTCCTTGGAGTCACAAAGAGTTGGAAATGACTGAATGACTTTCACTTCACACCAATTATGAGTCTACAGTAAATCACCATAACCTTTCCTTCACTTCCTTCAATACACTCTTACTAGGCCATATAGTATTCATCATTTCCTGATAATTCTGTTGCCTATTTATTAATTTGTCATTCATTCATCATTACCTGTATCCCTTTACTTAAACAAAAAATCTGTAAGAGCAGGGAACTTGTCTCACTTACTACCCCTAAAACACATTGGGTACAGACCAAGCATGTGATATGTATTCACTGAATAAATAGACAAATTTCTAATTGATGTTCTACATTTGATGTAACATTGATCCCTCTTCAAGGTCATGAAGCAGATTTGTAACCTTAGACTACATTCTTGTGGTAATTCAGTTTTTAGATTGTTCTTCCTCCAATCAATTGGCATATAATTAGAACTTGCAAACATTTATGTAAATATCCCTTTATTGGAAAAGTAAAACTCGGGCAGGAACTAGAGAAAGAAGAGGGACTCCATGTTAAATTAAAATGCATGTTTATTATTTTGTATGAGTGATTACCTGCTAGTACTTACTTTCAAATAAGAGCATAACAAATAAAAGTTTTCATCTGAAATTACGTAAATGTTGCCTTTTTCCTATTAATAACACATCTGAATTCAGAAAAAATAAAATGTAAGTACATTTCTTTAAAAACCTTCTTTTCATGATGTGCAATCATTTTCTATTGCTCTACGTGTGTCATAATTAATCGATGCTTCACTCTCATGAGAAATTCAGGTTTATACCTGGATGGGAGGGGATGTCTATGCAAATTATCCTACATTGGCCTGGTTATATATCTAATAACAGCTCCTACATGCATGCTCAGTTGCTTAGTCGTGTCCAACTCTTTGTGAACCTATGGACTGTAGTCTGACGGGCTCCTCTCTGTCCATGGGATTTCCCAGGCAAGAATACTGGAGTGGGTTGCCATTTCCTCCTCCAGGGAATCTTGCTTACCCAGGGATCAAGCACATGTCTCCTGGATCTCCTGTGCTGGCAGATGGATTCTTTCAAACAGAGACACCTGGGAAGCTAATAATAACTCTGCAGTTCAGTTCAGTCGCTCAGTCATGTCTGACTCTTTGCAACCCCATGGACTGCAGCATGCCAGGCCTCCCTGTCCATCACCAACATCTGGAGCTTACTCAAACTCATGTCCATCGAGTCAGTGATGCCATCCAACCATCTCGTCCTCTGTTGTTCTCTTCTCCTGCTTTCAATCTTTCCCAGCATCAGGGTCTTTTCCAATGAGTCAGTTCTTTGCATCAGGTGGCCAAAGTATTGGAGTTTCAGCTTCAGCATCAATCCTTCCAATGAATATTCAGGACTGATTTCCTTTAGGATGGACGGGTTGGATCTCCTTGCAGTCCAAGGGACTCTCAAGAGTCTTCTCCAATACCACAGTTCAAAAGCATCAATTTTTTGGCACTCAGCTTGCTTTATAGTTCAACTCTCAGATCCACACATGACTACTGGAAAAACCATTAACTTTGACTAGACGGACCTGTGTTGGCAAAGTAATGTCTCTGCTTTGTAATATGCTGTCTAGGCTAGTCACAATAACCCCTGGTAGTGGTTTAGTCACTAAGTCATGTTTGACTCTTGCAATCCCATGGACTGTAGCCTGCCAGACTCCTGTGTTCATGGAATTCTCCAGACAAGAATACTGAAGTGGGTTACCAGTTCCTTCTCCAGGGGATCTTTCCAACCCAGGAATCAAACCCAGATCTCCTGCATTGGTGCTACCAAATACCCCAGCCATAGGCAAATTAATACCTATATCTTTTGCTTAAAAAAAATATTAAGAATTAGTCTAACAAACTAAATGGTAAATTCCATTGTGGGTAGTTGTTTTTTGGGAGAATAGCTTTTTAAAAGTCCAAACCTCAGGATCAAAATAACTGTGCTTTATTCTGTTGAAATAAAGACAGTGAGGAGCAACAGGCTGTTGCAAGCTGAGATCTCAAGTATGTCAAGCTTGGAGAGAGGAAAAAAAAATTCCTAAATGACACAGAAAGGAGGCAGCTTGCTTCTGGGTAGGAAGAGTCTGCAGCACATGAGTGTCACTGACCACCTTGGCACCCGTACTAAGCACATGCTCCTTCCAATTCCACCACAACTGAAGTTCATACAGGATATTTCCAATACCTCTAGGTATTACAGAATGTGGCAAAGCAAACTGGTGTCAAAGAGTCATGGATAATTATTCTGAGGCAAGATTATTCTAATCTTGTAACCAGCTACCTTAAAAAATAACTATAGTGGACATCATCACTTACCAGACTATCTAAAAGAGTGCTTCAGATATAGAAGCGTTTCTTCACGTGGAGCAGTGAGCCCTGCAATGGGAGAGGGAAATGGGATACAAGCCTCAAGGAATTCACCCCCATTTCTTCTCTTCCTTCCTTACTTCCTCCCCCCCTCCCGCTTCTTTCCCTCCATGTGTGGATGTGTGCCTGTTCAGTCGCTTCAGTCATGTCTGACTCTTTGGGACCCAATGGACTGTAGCCTTCCAGGCTCCTCTGTCCACGGGATTCCACAGGCAAGAATACTGGAGTGAGTTACAATGCCCTCCTACAGGGAATCTCCCTATCCAGGGATCTAACCCACCTCTCCTGGGTTGCAGGTGGATTGCTTACCACTGAGCCACCAGGAAAGCCCTCCTTCCCTCTACTACCGAAGAAATATTTAACAAGCATGAGCATCTACCATGTTGTCAGGCATAAGAGATAAAGAATTGAACAAGGCCAAAAAAAAGTTCCTCTTTCATGGTGATTCCAGAGACAGAGAATAAACCAACTGCACTAATTAATACAATAATTATACTTTATAATAAATGCCACAAATACAAGAATTAGGCTGATGATATGAGATAATAATTGCAAGAGTCCATTTTAGATGATACAATCAACAAGGGCCTTAAGCTGGGGCATAAAAAAGGATCTAGTCATGCAAAAGACTAATAGGAAAAATTCCAGCCAAATGGGACAAAAAGGCTTAGGAGAAGAAAAAAAATTTATTGTGTATAAAAATTTGAAAAGTCAACATGATTGTAGCAGTGTCATCTTGGGAAGCCTGGGATTATATGAAGATGTAACAAGAGGCAGGGGCCAGAGTTAGAGGTGAAGAGGTACACACACAACACCTACAGACAACCAATTAAGCACTATTCTAGAGAACATTTAGGCCTAAAAGCTGTGCCCGCACACCCAAATGACACACAAGTAAGTGCACCTGACTAGATACAAATCACACACATAGTAAGTCTGAAAGCCAGGGCTACAGTACATTTTCTATGTTGTTTCTAGTGAGCAAAACACACTGACACAGCTGTCTATAAATTCTTTGTAACAAAAGTCCAACAAAAGCATGGAGGGAAAACATGAACTCATATGAAAATCGGTCTGGTATTCATATGAGGGTATTCAGATTGGGTTGATCAATACACCAAAAAGACAGTTGTATAAAGGGAAACAGGAACCTGCCAGGTCAGGAATTTGTAGTTGTTTCTAAGTCAAAGCACAAGTTTAGGAAAGGTGTTTAAACATACAGAGCAATAGTTGTATAACCTATATCATTGAATGTTGGACTTAATTACTGTTTCAACTTTTTTTTTAAAATTTTCATAATTCAAAAAAAAAACAGCAGAACATTTTGCATTTACTTTAAATAAGTTAGATAAAGAACAGAGTAAAACAGAACAGACAAAAATAGATATGTACTAGGGGAGATAAAGGGTCAAGGACCCCAGAGGTCAAGTCTTGAACTTGCTGTCATAAACTTTAAGGCAGCTATGATCAAAGTCTTAGATGATCCCCAAAGTTCTTTTGGCTGTAAGATTATATGATTCTATCTTCACATTCCTTGGAGGCCAAATATAGATTTCCAAGGGGGCAGAAGGGTCCACACAGCAAATGAAGCACTTTAAAAATAAACCTATATTGGTTTAATGAGGTCCCACTTGCTTACTTGTCTTTTTTATTTCCATTACTCGAGGAGGTGGGTCATAGAGGATCTTGCTTTGATTTATGTCATCAAGTGTTCTGCCTATCCTTCCTTTGAGTTTTATACTTTCTGGCCTTACATTTAGGTCTTTAATCCATTTTGAGTTTATCTTTGTGTATGGTGTTAGAAAGCATTCTAATTTCATTATTTTACATGTAACTGTCCAGTTTTCCCAGCACCATTTATTGAAGAGGCTATCTTTGCCCCATTGTATATTCTTGACTCCTTTGTCAAAAATAAGGTGCCCATAGGTGCACAGGTTTATTTCTAGGCTTTCTGTCTTGTTCCATTGATCTATATTTCTGTTTTTGTGCCAGCACCATATTGTCTTAATGACTGTAGCTTTGTAATATAATATGAAGTCAGGAAGGTTGATTCCTCCAGCTCCATTCTTCTTTCTCAAGACTATTTTGACTATTCAGGGCCTTTTGTGTTTCCATATGAATTGTGAAATTTTTAGTTCTAAATTGTGAAATTTAGAAAAAAATTGTGAAATTTTTTTTTTGTGTGTGAAATTTTTAATTCTGTGAAAAATGCCATTGGTAATTTGATAGAGATAGCATTGAATCTGTAGATATCATTTGGTAGTATAGTCATTTTCACAATATTGATTCTTCCTACCCACTAACATAGAATATTTCTCCATCTGTTTACATCATCTTTGATTTCTTTCATTAGTGTCTTATAATTTTCTGTATACAGTTCTTTTGTCTCCTTAGGTAAGTTTATTCCTAGATAAATAAACAAGTGGTACCTGATTAAACTTAAAAGCTTTTGCACAGCAAAGGAAACTATAAGCAAGATGAAAAGACAACCCTCAGAATAGGACTTTGATTTCTTTCATTAGTGTCTTATAATTTTCTGTATACAGTTCTTTTGTCTCCTTAGGTAAGTTTATTCCTAGATAAATAAACAAGTGGTACCTGATTAAACTTAAAAGCTTTTGCACAGCAAAGGAAACTATAAGCAAGATGAAAAGACAACCCTCAGAATAGGAGGAAATAATAGCAAATAAAATAATTGACAAAGGATTAATTTCCAAAATGTACAAACACAAAGTTAATAGTAGCAGATAATGCTTTAGGCAAATCATGAGAAGAATACAAAAATCAGAGTTTGGGCCAAAGGGTCTGTCACTGCAGCACAAGAAGTTGGGCATCATAACAAGAGCTGATACCAACTCATGAACTGGCTGCTGTTAAGTCATAGGAAATCGTTGGGTAGTTTTGGGTTCCTGGATGAAGCCAAGTTGGGCCAGAAGATAACTCTCATTAATAAGGTATGGTTCCTATCTGCCAACTGTGTGCAACCACACTTGGACCAGCGGGTCCAGTGGGTCTCCTCGGCTCATATTGTCCTTCTTCTTTACCATCTACTTAATTTGCATTGGAAATCTATCTGCTCACCATGAGACTATAACAAAGAAAACAACCCAAACCAACTGGGCAACATCACAGTTACTTTTTATGGCGTATACCCAGCAGTCAAGCCATGCTGTGCTAGATGAAACACATGACTGGGCTTCTGCAGAAAGACCCAGTTCTGATATCACTGACCATTAATATGTGATTTCAGTCTAGTTACTTAAATCACAGTTTGTTTGCTCATGTGAGATAATAGGAATAAAAATATTTGTAACAAACATGCATTATATAAATGAAAGAATCTCTGGCATTTCCTCCAATTCTGCAATGTTTTAGTTTGAATATATATATTTTTTTCTACCGATGTATATAATACTGTATTGGTTTCAAGTGTACAACATACTAATTTGGTATTTTTATAGATTGGATTTCACTTAAAATTATTATAAAATAGTGGCTACATTTCCCTGTGCTGTACAATATATTCTGTTGCCTATTTATCGATACATTGGTAGTCTATGTCTCTTAATCCCATACCCCATCTACCCTTCTTCCCTTCCTTTCCTCACTGGTAACCACTGGTTTATTGTCTATACCTGCAAGTCTGTGTCGGTTTTGTTGTATTCATTCATTTCATTTTTTTAAGAGTCCACAAATTAGTGATAATATAGAATATTTGTCTTTCTTTGTCTGATTTGTTTCATCAAGCATGATACACTCTGCTGCTGCTGCTGCTAAGTCACTTCAGTCGTGTCCAACTCTGTGCAACCCCATAGACGGCAGCCCACCAGGCTCTTCCGTTCCTGGGATTCTCCAGGAAAGAACACTGAAGTGGGTTGCCATTTCCTTCTCCAATGTGTGAAAGTGAAAAGTGAAAGTGAAGTCACTGAGTTGTGTCCGACTCACATCAACCCCATGGACTGCAGCCTACCAGGCTCCTCTGTCCATGAGATTTTCCAGGCAAGAGTACTCTAGGTCCATACAAAGTAAACAAAAAAAAAAAGAAAGAATTTTACTACTGTTTTTAACATATTAGAAGACACTAAATAAGAAAATTTCAGAAGTTCTGAGCCCTTTTATTCTGCGAGACTGAAAATATCATCACGTGTAAATAGCATGGAAATAGAGCCAGAATGGGACGATGGGCATATCTTTCCCTCCTCTTTTGTTTTTAATGCCCATCCCGTGTCCCCCTTCCCCCACCCTTATCTCAAGTTCTAAACGGACATTACTTGACTCATATACAGGCTTCCCTGGTGGCTCAGCTGCTAAAGAATCCACTTGCAATGTGGGAGACCTGGGTTTGATCCTTGGATGGGGAATGTCCCTTGGAGAAGGGAAAGGCTACCCACTCCAGTATTCTGGCCTGGAGAATTTCATGGACTGTATAGTTCATGGGGTCGCAAAGAGTCTGACATCACTGAATGACTTTCATTCATTCACTCATATACAAAAGACAAAGCAAATTGATTATGAATTTGTGCCCTGCCTTCAGGAAATGATAGTTTTCTGGAACTGTACAAGGTCTATCTATTATTTCATGAGGATATTACATGTTTAAAGAGAAATCTCTCACATTTGAGATACAGAAGGACTGAGATATTCTACACAATGTAGTATATCATGCTCTAGTTCTCAAAGAGGGAAATTCTTGTTGTGGATATACAGGATCTGTGTATATATATACATAGATGTTGCTTCAGCAAGTTAGCCATTATAGATAAAAGTAAAAGACTTTAACTCTCACTTATAATAATGAAAAGTTTATTATCTTGTCTTTCAGTTTAGTTCAGTCGCTCAGTCAAGTCCAACTCTTTGTGACCCCATGAATCGCAGCATGCCAGGCTTCTCTATCCATACCAACTCCTGGAGTTCACTCAAACTCACATCCATCGAGTCGGTGATGCCATCCAGCCATCTCATCCTCGGTCGTCCCCTTTTCCTCCTGCCCCCAATCCCTCCCAGCATCAGAGTCTTTTCCAATGAGTCAACACTTCGCATGAGGTGGCCAAAGTACTGGAGTTTCAGCTTTAGCATCATTCCTTCCAAAGAAATCCCAGGGTTGATCTCCTTCAGAATGGACTGGTTGGATCTCCTTGCAGTCCAAGGGACTCTCAAGAGTCTTCTCCAACACCACAGTTCAAAAGCATCAATTCGTCGGTGCTCAGCTTTCTTCACAGTCTTTAGAAGGTACTTTTTGTGTAAGAAAATACTTTAATTTTTATTTGATAAAAGCCCCCAGACCTCTGTTTCCCCTCAAGCTACTTTCTTCTTTTTCTCTCTCATTTCTATCTTTTTATTTTTTACTTGTAGGTTTCTTGAAAGAGTTTTTGCTCACTGTCTACCTACTTTGTGCTGTATTAACTTCTCAATCTACTGCATTTTGTTTTGTCCCCTAGTTCGTCACTAACAACGTTCCTAAAGAGTTAGCATCTACGCTGAATAAACCTCTGCCAGTCAAGAATCTTTTTCTTCTTTTTTTTAGTATACTGAGAGGTAACATAAAGCAGGTCATTATGTCTGGTATATCAACCTCGTTTTTTCTCCTCGTATTGACCTGCCCTTTCTTTAAGTCCCATTTGTCATGACAGTAATTGTCTATGCACACACACATACATTTAGAGAAGGAATGGCAACCCACTCCAGTATTCTTACATGGATAATCCCATGGAGAGAGGAGACTGGTTGGGCTATAGTCCATGGAGTCACAAAGAGTCAGACACGACTGCGTAACTAACACTTTCACTTCACCTCTGAACACATGCATGCTGCTAATATAGAAACCACTACCACAGCATGCTTAATCAATAAGCTAAAAATCCTAATGAGCAGAGTTTGCACCAATGAGTTGCAGGATCTTGTTCTCTGAAATGTTTTGAAATAACCAGAAAAATTTTCAGAACTCTGAATAATGATAATGTTAGGCCTTCCCTGGTGGTCCAGTAGTCAAGCTCCCCCTGCGGCAATGTGGGGTTCCATTCCTGGTCTGGGAAGACCTCACATGCCACAAAGCAACTAAGCCTGTAAGCTATGAGCCACAAGTACTGAGCCTGTGTGCTAGAGCTCCCCTGCCGCAACTACGGAGCCCGTGGGCAGCAGGGACCAAGCCCACTTGCTCCAGGGCCCATGCTCCACAACAAGAGAAGCCACTGCAAAGAGAAGCCCGTGTTCCACAACTAGAAGGTAGTCCCCACTCTCCTCAGCTACAGAAAGCTGGGGCACAGCAACGGACACCCAGCACAGCCAAAATAAAAGAAAAATAGACAAAAACATAAAAAATAATGTTAAATATAATGCTAAATGCACCTATAACTATTATAGGATTTTGTGCTGAGAGAAGGTGGAGTTGAATGCTGTGGCTTTTGTCTTCTAGGCCAGGTACCAAGAATCTCAAGCATCATTCATAATTAATTCTGGCAGGAAAAAGAAATGCAGAACCATTCAAGGAGGCAACAGATGGAAGTTCGTTCCACTTCTGTAAACTAGAACAGTTAGATGATCACATTTAAAAGTCAGGCCTTGCTTTAGGAGGATTTTTAAATTCCTTGGATTTGGTGAATATATGAACCATAACTAAGTTCAGAAGATCCAGATGGATAAGAAACATTCCTTCACTCCCCATTACTGAAAAAAAAAAAAATGTTTTATTAGTATTCCTGCTCAAATACATTCACTTGCTGATATATTACTAGGAAAACCACACTTATTCCCTCTCAAACCCTCACTAATGTTTCTTTGTTTTTACATAATATGACTTCTAAAATTACCTAACTGCTATTAGGAAAAATGAAAAAATGCTCAATTTTCTCTTAATCTTACTTTGTCCTTATTCAAATAAATGTAAGGAGGAAGGATCATGACAATATAAGGTTGGCCTTTGGAGGAATATGTGATTAATTGATCAAGAAAGACTATACATGTGTTATATCAGAGACAATAGAGTTGGAGAGGAGAAGACAGATTTTACAAAATATTCATAAGGCAGAGACTCTATTTTGTTGTTTTAGGGTTGAGAGAGGAATCAAGTATAAGGTCAGAACTTTGGTTTGGGAGATTTATGTGAATAGCCACAGTATTCTGTGAAAGGGAATTAAGGAGAATGTGAAAATGTGTTAGGGGAATGGGCTCATTGGGATCATGTTAAACTTTAAGTGTTCTCAGGTCATATACACTGAAAATTTCAAAGGAGTGTGACTCAGTAGCTCTGGACCTAATGAAAGAAATGTGAGGTGAAAAGTTCCTCTCTCTTTCGTACACACACACACACACACACACACACACACACACACACACACACACACACTCAGGGAGAATAGATAGAGTGAGGTGGATAGGGAACCGAGATCATACTCCCTGAACAATGCTGATATTTAAAACAATAACGTGATCAGAAAGTTTCCATAAAAATCATTCAAAGTAGCTGGAGGGAAGGCAGGATCAAGTGATGAAGATGAAAACTAAAGAGGATCTTTGAAAAGGATATCATTGTCAACAGTTTAAAATTCTGTAGAGAGGCCAAATCAACTGAATTAGCATCTTCAGTTTCTAAGAGAGTCCTTTGTGAGCGGGTGGAGAAATCAAATAACAATTCATTAAGGAGTCAGTGAAGGCCCATCACATGGCAAAAAGTTTAGTCATAAAGGAAAGGGAGCCATGGGGACATCTTTGTAAAGGGACAAATAATTTGAAAACAGCTGCGTTTTTATACTTGGATATTTTTAAATACAGAATCAATTTGGGCAACTTTATACACTCAAGGAAAATTTTTAGCTAAGAGACATTTATTATTTAAGAAAATGAAAGAGACTGAGCATAGTTGAAAATTAAGGAAGGGGAAATGGTGTTTAAAGCAGAGATACAGAAGCTGCTATTATTAATAAAGAGCATCACTTTCCTAGTGAATCTGGCTTCCAAATGAGGATGTGCGTTAACTCATAAATATGACTTGTCTCCTCCAATCCACATTCATGTTTTCACTGGCTAAACCTAACTATCAAAGGTAGAATAAGATATGGCAGATAGTCACGCTAAGAAAGACCTCATACTGAATTCCTTCTGAACTTCAAAGTAACAGTGACCGTCAGCATCAGCACCAACACAACAACCTAAACCTGGACTACAGGGTCAAAAGCACTGCCACATACCGTATCTCATTGGCCTTCTCACTAATATTTGCAATAATCTACAAGACTTGCTGCAAAGGATTCAATAGCCTATTAATTACATTAGCAGAATGTATCTCTCGTGGAGGTGTTCTAAAAGAAACCAGAGGGAACTGAATCCCCATCTTGGTCTTTCTGATTCTTTCTCAGTAGAAAATCTAAGCCGTTTTGCCAGGGGCAGCAGTCTGAATCAGAAAGAAAATGCTTGGGCAAGTTCATTTATCATCACTTACCTTTTTCAACTCAATAAAAGAGTCATTATTATTTTTTATCAACCTCATTTTCTTTTCAAATCAGAGATTAAGCTATTCTTTGAAATTTAGGCAAACTGTAGGTGGAAGACTCAGGTTACAATTGGACAGAAAGTCACATTTAATATAACATTAAATAATAATCTTCATTCATAGTGGCTAATTTTACATCTGAACAACTGTAATATCCATCATTAGAAGGGGGTCTATGCCTTCACTAATTTTATTCTTAAAAAAAGTCCTCTCAGAATATTTTTGCCAAGTATCATATGAGTTGCCTGGCAACTGCTAAGAACAAATGCAAAGAAAGAGAGGTGATTTAATAAAGAACTTAGACATAATCAAAACCTTGTAAAAATGAATTTGATACCAGCTTTACTCAGAAAAAATAAATACTATCCCTTCAGCTGATTTTAAATACAAAAATTAATAACTTATTGTGAATCAGTTATTAAAACAATATAATTAATAAAAGAGAGTAAGACATGGAAAGTGGTGAAGAGTAACCAATGAAGCATTTAAGATATTTTTTTTCCTATCCTACAATGCAGTTTGTTCGGCTATTAGATCCCAGGTCTTATGAATGTATTGTACTCACAGGCAATATTCTATAGAAATTTTGCTTGAAAATGTGAGGAAGCAAGAAAGAAAATCATACCTTATCTTGCATAGGAATTTTACAGGTTTGGGAATTTAACAGGTTGGCAAGTTTTGCAGAAGCATGAAAGAACACAAAATATTAAAGAAATGAAAAGTTATCATTAGTAAATGGCATTTAAAGAAGAAAACTTCAATACAGAGCCAGTAATTTCTGAGTCATGTAAGGATTTGATTTAGGATTTAAACAACAACAACAAAAGTGAGGTCAGGTGTACTCATTCTTTTGTATTAATAAAGAATGGTTTGGTTGCAAGTAATAAAAAGATAAATAATTCAAGAAGAAATAAAAAATGATTCCATGGATCCTGAACTATTTCATGTGATCTTGGCAGGCACAGAGATTTGGCTTGCCGGGACAATCACACAGACATCTGAATGTCCTCAGAACTTTCTCTTTTCATTTTTCATCTTCTTGCTATGTAGCACTTCCTTCTGCAACTTTCTCCAAGGGAAGAAACAGGACCACTAGCTGAGCCCAAGTCTCATTCTTCTAAGTTTCAACGCCAGAAAGCAACAGGTACCTTTGTCTTCTTATATTTGGCTTGAAACATCTCAAGGAAAGACTTGCATTGGTTTTGCTTGGCTCAGGAGTCCATTACAGAATCATTAACTGTGGTCAAGTAGTTAGACCCTAGTGCTAGTTGTCCCCACTGGGACATAAAATCTGAAAAAGAGGAGGAAGAGTTTTCCCAAAGGAGGAAAGTATATTAGGAAGAAGTCGGGAAGGCTTCTGGCCAGACATAATGAGTAAGGAAATAAATATGTTCATACTGAATTTCTGTTTTAGTTTGCCATTTGAATGTAACATACTGGAAAGTTGACTCGCAAGCACTATATTTAGATGCCTGGTTCTACTTCTCCTTTAATGTGTTTCATACTTCTAGTCATCCTATTCTTAAAAGGACTGGAAAGAGAGTAGGATGGAGAAATAGGGTTATGTGCACATAGCCCAAGGTGAGCTATAAGACCCTTGAGATCACAGAAGAAAGACTGACTAGGAAGTAACCCTCATGGTTTCGAGATGCTCTCCAAATAGAGAGTAAGCCCTGGTGTGGGTGTAAATCACATTTTCTCATCCTGTCATTCAAACATGCAGTTTCTAAGTAGGGTCTGAGTCGATGCTCAGAATGTTAGGTGGCTGGTCTGGAAGCTGTGACATGCTCTGCAGCAGACATTTCTAAAGCACAGATACTGGAGGGTAAGAGATGGCTAAGTAAAATGCTTTCTTTGGAGCAAAGGGAATTTAATTCACCTACCATACTAACTTTCCCTTCTAGAGGCATCAACTCATTCTCATATCGGTTTACAGGAAGTTAACTGCTGCCCGTGGGAATCTGTACCTGTCAGTTATCAAGCTCAAACCATAAGGAGATGAACTTCCTATTTGCACTTTGAGTGGCAATGAGTAAAGGATGCAGCCCCTGCATTATTCACAGGGTGTGAACTATTAACAAAGTAAAGAATGTTAAAGCTGGAAAACCTTCTCATCAATTTCAAAATGTTTTTGTTTAATTTCCTCAAGATGAGCCATATTCGATCTTTTTGCTGTCTTTGTTGACTGTATAGCACGGGGAAATCTATTCAATATTCTGTGATAACCTATATGAGAAAAGAACCTGAGAAAGGATGAATATATATTCAATTGTTGAGCAGTCAAATGAGAAAACTACAACAGGTATTGTCTAAACAACTACACAAATGTTCAGTTTTTGCTAGCTGATGAAGGTTTTCAGGATGAGAGTTCTTCATTTTGACTTATCTCTACAGCATGGACATACTCATCATTCTTTGAAGAGCCCCAAATCCCTCAAATCACAGAAAATTTAAGATCCTTAGCAACCTGTCCTCAACCTGACCCAAGAGGGCTTCCTTCTTATAACCGGCTGCGACCACAGCAGACTCTTCACTGTCCCGAGGAGAGGTGCTGCACTTCCCAATGTCTTCCCTCTGGCTCCTGCAGACCCTCTCTTGGGATATGCTTTCATCTGATTTTCTGGAATCTTGAAGGTCAGCTCCATTCCCACTAATTTTGTAAAGGCTTCCCCAATGCCCATCTACCCCTTAATTCCTTCCCTCTCAAATTGGCAGCTATGTGTCTTCTTTTATGCATCCACAATAACAAGTGTTTCATTATATAACATTCAAGTTAGCATATTTGTATATTCTACCACCATTGCAGGTTCCAAATTCTAAATTCTGCTACATTTATTTCTGTGAGTTTCCTCTATCCTGGTTGTCAGAAGTTTCTATATCATGTCTGTTTTATTCTGTATCCTAGAGAGTACAGTGCTCACATACTTATTGTACTATAATGTGTGTTCTTTCCTATTTTGCAAGTTTCTTGGGAGGAGGACACTTTCTTCAACTTAATTTAGAATTCTGTTACTTAGCTACACACCTGTAACAGAACAGGTCATGAGGAAGCATTTTCTGAATGAGAATCAGTATGAGAATGGAACTGCTTAATGACACCACTGAGCTATCAAATTATTAAATATACTAGATCTTAAAAGCTATTTATATCCGGGTAAAAACTCAGAAGTGGCCACAGGACTGAAAAAGGTCAGCTTTCATTCCGATCTCAAAGAAAGGCAATGCCATAGAATGTTCACACTACCGCACAATTGTACTCATCTCACACGCTAGTAAAATAATGCTCAAAATTCTCCAAGCCAAGCTTCAAGGATATGTGAACCATGAGCTTCCAGATGTTCAAGCTGGTTTTAGAAAAGGCAGAGGAACCAGAGATCAAACTGCCAACATCCGCTGGATCATGGAAAAAGCAAGAGAGTTCCAGAAAAACATCTGCTTTATTGACTATGTCAAAGCCTTTGACTGTATGGATCACAATAAACTGGAAAATTCTGAAGGAGATGGGAATACCAGACCACCTGACCTGCCTCTTGAGAAACCAATCTGCAGGTCAGGAAGCAACAGTTAGAACTGGACATGGAACAACAGACTGGTTCCAAACAGGAAAAGGAGTATGTCAAGGCTATATATTGTCACCCTGCTAATTTAACTTCTATGCAGAGTACATCATGAGAAACACTGGACTGGATGAAGCACCAGCTGGAGTCAAGATTGCCAGGAGAAATATCAATAACCTCAGGTATGCAGATGACACCATCCTTATGGCAGAAAGTGAAGAACTAAATAACCTCCTGATGAAAGTGAAAGAGGAGAGTGAAAAAGTTGGCTTAAAGCTCAACATTCAGACAACTAAGATCATGGCATCTGGTCCCATCTTGTCCCATCACTTCATGGCAAATAGATGGGAAAACAGTGGAAACAGTGACAGACTTTATTTCAGGGGGTTCCAAAATCACTGTAGATGGTGACTGCAGCCATGAAATTAAAAGACGTTTACTCTTTGGAAGAAAAGTTATGACCAATTGCTAGAGAGCATATTAAAAAGCAGAGACATTACTTTGCCAACAAAGGTCCATCTAGTCAAGGCTATGGTTTTCCAGCAGTCATGTATGGATGTGAGAGTTGGACTATGAAGAAAGCTGAGCACCAAAGAATTGATGCTTTTGAACTGTGGTGTTGGAGAAGACTCTTGAGAGTCCCTTGGACTACAAGGAGATCCAACCAGTCAATCCTAAAGGAAACCAATCCTGAATATTCATTGGAAGGACTCATGTGGAAGCTGAAACTCCAATACTTTGGTTACCTGATGCAAAAAGCTGACTCATTAGAAAAGGCCCTAATGCTGGGAAATATTGAAGGCAGGAAGAGAAGAGGATGACACAGGATGAGATGGTTGCATGGCATCACTGACTCAATGGACATGAGTTTGAATATACTTCAGGAGTTGGTGATGGACAGGGAGGCCTCGTGTACTGCAGTCCATGGGGTCACAATGAGTCGCACGCGACTAAGCGACTGAACTGAACTGAACTGGGAAGGTTAGTAATTTGATACTCCTTCAAAGTCATATTCTTTTTTTTTTTTTTAACTTTTCATTTTATATTGAATTATAGCTGGTTAATAATGTTGTGATAGCTTCACATAGACAGCAAAGGGATTCAGTTATACATACGTATGTATCCATTCTCCCTCCAACTCCCCTCCCATCCAGACTGCCACATAACATTCAGCAGATTTCCCTGCCCTATATAGTAGGATTCAAAGTCATATTCTTTAAATATTTGTTCAAGATTCATTTAGTGGGCACAGAGCTTGTATCTGTGGCATTTTTTTTTTCTCTTGAAGCTATTAATCTTATCATCTTCTATAGGAGTGGGTACTAATTTACTATAAAGTGAGGATTCATATGTGAAGGTCTGAATAAACTGGTATCAAATTTGAGGGTTCAGATGTTAACTCTACTTATAGATCAGTATTCTAGACTTCTTATAATTTAGTTCAGATTACGAGGTTCACCCACTGTTTCAGCTATGATTTCTAAATGACTAAATCCATGTATTAATGAATTGTAAAGACTTGCACAACATCTAGCTTCTTACAGTCCTTAAATCCTTTATGCCTCATCTTTTTCTTCTGCAGAATGGAGATACCAATCCCCACCTTGTCAGGATATTGACAAAATAATACAATGAGCATATAATACTCAGCTCAGGGCATGACACATAATGTGTGCTCAATAAAAGACAACAAGTTAACAGGATTTTTTTTTGTCCATTAAAGTCTATCAGCACTGTCCAATAGACCTTTCTGTAATGATGGAAATGTTCTATTGCTATGTTGTTTTTTACAGCAGATATAAACCACATGTGGCCACTGAGCAATTAAAATATGACTCATGTGATTGAGAGATTCAATTTATTTTAATTAATTTTCATTGAAATAGCTACATGTGGCTACTGGCTCCCCATAGCAAACAGCACAGGAACTGTGAACTAGCATTGAGAATGGTGCTATTTTTCACCATCTCACCACCAAAGATTAGAAAATTTCTTGCATATAATAAGCGTTTTGACATGTTTGAGGAATGAATAAAGTGAGTAAACTTTAAATGAAGTGGGAAAGTAGGATGGAGAAAACAAAAGCCATGATTCCTGGCACCCCAGTGGAGAAAAGAGAAACTAAGTAAATGGAGTTGATATATTTTATGGTGGCCAGAGTCTGCTATGGGCCAGTCAAGTTACAACCAGAATGAAAACCCTCAAACCAAAGACAAACTCATACAATATTCCAACTGGAATTAAACGAGCACTTTCTCCTTTCAATGAAATCACTGTGCCAATATGAAGATAAAAACAAATATCATAGAGGAGGAATTTAGGAATGATGCAGGCAAGAAGAATAGGCAGAAGCAAGAGAAATCCATTGCCCTGGTGCTGACCTTAAAATTGGGAGACCAATTCCACAGCTTCCTTGGAAGTGTTTGAAGTCCCATCGTGGTCCAAGCCTGAAGAAACTATATATCCTGCATATTGCCTTTCTGCTCTTGGTAAACTAATACCACACAGGAGGAGGGCATATATATAAAATTTGCTTCTCTCCACATCTACCACTGCTCTTCAATATCCCTCACCATCTGAGTCAAATGGTCATTTTCTGCATTCAATAAATTAATTTTTGTTTCCTTCTTGGACTATTCATGTAAGGATATCAGGTTAACACTAACTTATCATTCATTCTGGCTAGGAATATAAATTTAAGGCAAGACTAAATATCATGAAACATTCAAAAAGATCAAACGAGCAAGCAACATAGTACCAAAATGCATATTTCCTGGGCATTCTAGGATACTGGAATAAGATAATTCTAACTGGGAAAGCAGAGAAGGCAATGGCAACCCACTCCAGTACTCTTGCCTGGAAAATCCCATGGGTGGTGGAGGAGCCTGGTAGGCTACAGTCCATGGGGTCACTACGAGTCGGACACGACTGAGCAACTTCACTTTCACTTTTCACTTTCATGCATCAGAGAAGGAAATGGCAACCCACTCCATTGTTCTTGCCTGGAGAATGCCAGGGATGGAGGAGCCTAGTGGGCTGCCATCTATGGGGTTGTACAGAGTCGGACACAACTGAAGCGACTTAGCAGCAGCAGCAGCAGCAGCTGGGAAAGAAACATGTCACTTAGAATAGATGGGGAAAAAAGCCTAATGGCAAGATCATGGAAGGTCTCATGTGCCACACTCAGCAAGGCAATTAGGGACCCTTTAGAGAACATTTAACAGGAAAGAAAAGAGTATGAAAATGACATTAAGAAACCCTAGGCCATCTTATTACAACATTCCAAATTCCATTATAGATGTGAAGAAGATGCAACCAACAAAATGGATTAAAAGGCACATGCCATCCAATGCTACACATTGACCTCTATCATGCACCAGTCAAGGTCAGAAGGATGGGAAACAGATTTCAGTTCCACTGGAATGATGGAGTCCATTTACATACATCCACAGCATTGATTTAAAAATTGAGGCTGGACCACTTTAAAAATGATTTGCAAAAAAATGGCAAATATAACAGGCAAATATAAACAGGAGAATATAATTGATCTCTCATTTCAGATTCAGTTGAAAATAGCAGTCCTGGGGCCATTGTTAAGTCACAGAGTGGGCACAGAAAGTTGGAAGTCTACCCAGTTTTTATTCCCCGAGACACAGTGTGGGTCTTGGCTAATAGAGCTGTGGATATTCAGTGAAAGCCAATAATCAGTTTACCACAAAAATAGCAGCCATCACAGCTCCGTCCGCTTATAGGCTTGCCAAGAAGGGCACCCCGTACCCACACATATACTTGGTAAGAGATGGAGGAAACACCATCCTCTAAGCAAGCCTTCAAGGTTTGCTTTTTGATGATTCTGTCACAGGAAGGATTAACAATGCAGGACTTCCTTCACTGTGGTTTTCACAGTTCGTTTTTAATATACCTAGAATCTCTAAGGAAGCTGTTAGCATCTAACCAAAATAGAAGAAGGCAATGATTTACATGCATTGTTGGGAAAAATAAATAAATCCCCCCAAACAGCACGTTGGTTACATGCAGACAGCCCTGCTGCTCAGAGTGAGCATCACATGGGTGCACTGACTAGGCGCACACCTCGGAGAGGCCATCAATCATATTCAAGTCTTGTTAGGCTCAGACAAAATGCTATTACTCCTAAGAAAGTCTGCTGAAACTGTGCTTCTAATTTCCTGGGGACTTTCTACCCTTGAGGATCAGGGAATAAAGGAAAGAACAAAGGCTGAACTGAAAGATTCTTAAGACAAATAAACAGGGGGAATTATAAGAACAGTCTTTCTGATGGAATGTTCACCCCAATAAGGGCCACTGATGCAGAAGAGTCATAGGGATTCATTGTGCACATGCTCAGTCCTGTCTGACCCTTTGCAACCCCATGAACTGTCGCCCGCCAGCCTCCTCTGTCCATGGGATTTTTCAAGCAAGACTCCTGGAGTGGGTTGCTATTTCCTCCTCCAGGGATCCCAACTCGGATCAAATCTACATCTCCTGCATCTCTTTCAGTGGCAGGCAGATTCTCTACCACTGCACCACCTGGGAATCCTGCATACAAAATCAGGGCAGTTTGCAAAAAGTAAAAAAAAAAAAAAAAGAGCAGTTGAAAATCTGAATCTTGGGGTTGGATGCCTCTAGCTGTAGCTGCTACAGGCCTGCCTCAATACTGCCATCAAAGCAGACCACTGTGAAAGAGTGTTAGGGAAAGCCTACTGTGTTTGCCCTGGAGTTAGGGAACAATGGGCCTGGCGATGGCTTCTTAACCACATGTTACCAAAGTGGCTGCACTTTCTATGGGACATTATGCAACAGAGTAAAAGGAGACATGGGATAAGACATGGTATAAAGACAGACTGGAATGAGGTACCTGGGAAGCAAAGGGTGGAAGGGCATATCCCTTCTGTACCATGATCCCCTTAGTGGTTCTTTGGGCTTCCCTGATAGTTCAGTTGGTAAAGAATCTGCCTGCAGTGCAGGAGGCCCCAATTCGATTCCTGGATCAGGAAGATCCGCTGGAGGAGGGCTAGGCGCTAGCCACTCCAGTATTCTTGCACTTCCCTTGTGGCTCAGCTGGTAAAGTATCTGCCTGCAATGCGGGAGACCTGGGTTTGACCCCTGAGTTGGAAAGATCCCCTGGAGAAGGAAAAGGCTACCTATTCCAGAATTCTGGCCTGAAAAATTCCATGGACTATACAGTCCATGGGGTCACAAAGAGTTGGACACGATTGAGCGACTTCCATTAGTGGTTCTTCTGGTTCTACATGAAGACACACACAGGATAAAGAGAGAAGCAATAGTTTGGGACTATCCCTAGTTGTTTAGATGGTTAAGAGCCTGCCTGCAATGCAGGAGACCTGGGTTTGATTCCTGGGTTGGGAAGATCCCCTGAAGAAGGGAATGGCAAACCATTCCAGTATCCTTGCCTGAAGAATTCCATGGACAGAGGAGCCTGGTAGGCTACAGTCCATAGGGGTCTCAAAGAACTGGACAGGATCAAACGACTTTCACTTTCTTCAAAGTGATTAATGGTCAGACAAGGTAGCAGCCAGCAGTTCTAGGCTGAGAACCCCAAGAATATGAAGTGAAGTGAAGTGAAGTGAAGTGACTCAGTCGTGTCTGACTCTTTGTGACCCCATGGACTGTAGCCTACCAGGCTTCTCCATCCATGGGACTTTCCAGGCAAGGGTACTGGAGTGGGTTGCCATTTCCTTCTCCAGGGGATCTTCCTGACCCAGGAAACGAACCTGGGTCTCCTGCATTGCAGGCAGACGCTTTACCCTCTGAGCCACCAGGGAAGCCCCCCTAAGAATATAAATACTAATAGAAGAAAAACAAACAGGTTTAATAACATGTATACCTCCTATATGGGCTTCCCTGGTGGTTCAGTGGTAAAGAATCTACCTGTCAAGCAGGAGATGTAGGTTTGATCTCTGGGTTGAGAATATCTCCTGAAGGAGGAAATAACAACCTACTCCATTAATCTTGCCTGGGAAATCCCATGGAAGAGGAGCCTGGTGGGCTATAGTCCATGAGGTCAAAAAGAGTCAGTCATGACTTAGAGACTAAACCACCACCACCACCACCACCACCACCACCTCAACTCCTATATACCTGAGAGATACCCAGGAAAACAGTCACTCCCCGAAGTGGCCCAAGACACAACCTTAAAAACCATCTCCAGCTAAAGACAACAGAAAGAATTTGAGGATGGGAGAGCCCAGTTATGGGAGGTTGCTAGGAAAAGCATAGTGAAGAATCAAGCTGCAATGTAGATCCAAATCATAATTTTCTTCATTGATAACAGTGTCTAGATGCTAAGAGTCCTCCTTCTCTTCCTGGTACATACAGGGAGACACCCTTACAAACAGAGATTTCCCTAATAACTGTAAATGTTTCTTACAAAACAGTGACTTCTCAGTTTTCAGAGCTTCTTCCAAGTTGCTGGTTTTAAAAATAATCAGCCTAAAAAACAACCCTTACGACAAAGAGGCATATTTGGGGTGGCAAATTTCACTCCCTTCAACTCCTATAAATATTTCTTTGTTAGTTTTAAAGGTTTTTTATCATGGTTTAGAAAAAAATGGAAACAGTGACAGATTTTATTTTCTTGGGCTCCAAAATCACTCCAGATGATGACTGCAGCCATGAAAGAAGAAAAGCTTCTTGGAAGAAAAGCTATGACAAATGTAGATAGTGTACTTAAAAGAAGAGATATCACTTTGCTGACAAAGGTCCGTATAGTCAAAGCTATGGTTTTTCCACTGGTCATGTATGGATGTGAGAGCTGGACCATAGAAAAGGCTGAGTGTCAAAGAATTGATGCTTTCGAACTGTGGTGCTGAAGACTCTTGAGAGTCCCTTGGATTGCAAGGAGATCAAACTAGTCAATCTTCAAGGAAATCAACCCTGAATATTCATTGGAAGGACTCATGCCTAAGCTGAAGCTTCAATACTTTGACCACCTGATGATAAGAATCAAGTCATTGGAAAAGACCCTGATTCTGGGAAAGATTGAGGATGGGACGAGAAGGGGGTGAAAAAGGATGAGATGGCCGGATAGCATTGTCAGCTCAACAGACATGAGTTTGAGCAAACTCCAGGAGACAGTGAAGGACAGGGAAGCCTGGCATGGTGCAGTCCATGGGGTCACAAAGAGTCAGACACAACTTACCGATTGAACAACAACAGTAAGTATTGGTTAAGCCATACCATTCAAATATTCTCAGCTATGTGCAAGGACAAGCTGAGACTATTGAAATTAAAACTCTGTATTTAACTGGTAATAAGAAAAAAACAAAAACAACTTTGTTTTTGAGGAGCCATTCCTGCAAAACATTATCAAAACTCTAGACTTATACAGCATGTTAATACTTCTCATTTTGTCAAGACTAGAAAGTTGGAGAATGGTTTGTTTCATAGTAACAGATAAGTGATACAGAAATCCCATCACAGAAAGTGGACAAGAGGAACTGGACTCCAGTCTCTCACTGTAGGAGAGGACTCATGACCGGACCCTAGCCTGGAAGAAGTGGCTTATGAAGCAGAATTTCAGAAGTGAGGAGCAAGAGAGATGATCTGTTTTTAGACCATGGGTAAAAAATAGGGACTTAGATCCAGAAATCAAGGTATTATATAAGCCAATTAGTAGGTACTTGGTTAGGGGAGGTTTAACAGATCTGACTTGATGTTCAAAGAGGTAACTGGCCTCAGATGCAGAAATAAGCAGGGGCTATTCTGAGGGACTGGAAACTAAGGCACGCATTTATAAAGTTTTGTACCAGACCACAGGTGTCATTTCAAGATTTTAGTACCAGCATGGCAAATGAGTTCCAACTTCCAGACATCTCTGATTTATTAGTAGTGGTTGCCTAGAGTAATATATTGAGAAAGACTGTGAGACAGCGTCTGGGCTCAGCAGGAAAGACTAGTAAGACTGATTAATGATGTCTTTCACCAGTGCTAAAAAAGCTACGTGACATGCATGCCATGCATTTCCTAACCCTGTGCTAAATGTGACTAATTGCTACACTGTCAGTAGGGCCCTCTTCACAGGACCCAGCATAAAAACAAATGCAAAATATCTTTATTGTCTTGTACAGTAGCAGATGTGTTTCCCACAAATTGAGGAACAGGTCTGCAGTCAAGATGAGTGTTAAATTGGTATTCTGCACTAATTTGTAGTATGACCTTGAGCAAAGCACTTGATCTCTTTTCCTCTTTTTTTTTTTTTTGTAGGACAAGAATATATTATAAGATCTTCCTAACAAGGTTGCTATGAGGGTGAATGAGAGAACACAATGTTTTGTAGAATATAAAGCCTACGTGTAGCTATTAAAACCTATTTTATTATGGCACATCCTTTTCCTACTTTGACCAAACCTGGAAGTCATATCTGTTCCAACTCTTTCCTCTCTGTATCTAATTCATCACAAGTGCGTTTTGATCCTTCCAAATAAAGGAAAAGTTCTTTCCTTTCTGTTCCCACCAAGGTCTCCCCCTTTCCTTTCTTACTTGGCTGGTGCTGTTTAGTCTCTAAGTCATGTCCAGCTCTTTTGTGACCCCATGGACTGTAGCCCACCAGCCTCCTCTGTCCATGGGACTTCCCAGGCAAGAACACTTGAGTAGGGTGCCATTTCCTTCTCCAGGGGATCTTCCCAACCCAGGGATCAAACCCTCATCTCCTTCATTGGCAGGCCAATTCATTACCACTAAGTCACCACTGAAGACTCCTTTCTTATTACTTATTACATATATTATGACACTGTTCATAGAATGGGTGGGTTTTCTTTGCTAAAGTGGTTACCTACCATTGGATGAGGCTAGAGGTGTGAAAAAGTCAAGTCAGAATAAATGGTGGAGGAGAAGTGGGTAGAGAGACCTAAGAATAGATAAACAGACCTATGGACCAGGAACTGAACAGAACAGATCAGAGCCAGGGGTCTAAGTGCTAAAAGTCTAGAAATAAAAATCTATTAATATTAATAGGAATCTAGAAATAGAGTTGGAGAAGGCAATGGCAACCCACTCCAGTACTCTTGCCTGAAAAATCCCACGGATGGAAGAGCCTGGTAGGCTGCAGTCCATGGGGTCGCACAGAGTCGGACAAAACTGAAGTGACTTAGCAGCAGCAGCAGCAGCAGAAATAGAGTGGCAATCAGAAGTCTATGGTCTGGAATCCAGATTAGAGTTTGGCCAACAGGAGTCAAGACGCAGGGACAGCTAGAGACAAAGGGCATTTCTAATAAATCCACACTGTTATCAAGAACTTCTGATATCTGCTTCCCCCAAAGTTGCCTTTCTGAGTTTCTCTGTTCCACTCAGAGCAGTTTTTTTTTTTTTTTTTTAAATCAGGATTTCCATATACAAATTATTTTAAGAAAGGGTGATTTGATGTTAAAAACTTGGAAAGGCACCATCCTACATGAGTCTTCCTGAATAATTAAATGGATTTGCTTGCTACTTCTCAAACATTCAGTATACTTTTCCATCTCTACTTATAATGTGCTCTCTGACCCAGCTTCAGACCCATGTCCTAACTCCCTTCTAGCCTGCCCTACTGAAATCTTCTCCATTGTTCAAGACCTGCCTTGCAGGGCTCCTATTCTGAATTAACACCTGGAGGAACTTCTCTCTCTCTTTCCTTACAATGTTTTTAATATTACCTATTTAGCAATCATCACGCATCATTCCAAGGTGTCTTGGACAAATGCGTATACCTGATTTCTTCACACTAGATCATGAGCTAACTCTCAGAGGATATCAAGAATGATATGCATGCTTTTTATTTTTCTTACTGCAGTTTACCTATCATATTGGGCCTTTAGTTTTAAATAAATATAAAATTGGTTGAAAACATTTTTTGCTGTAAATGGATTCTACTGATTCTAGAATTAACAGGTGGAAAAAATGAAGAGCACATTAATTTTCATCATGCACAAAAAACACTCAGATGGATCATTTCTTTAATCACAAAGCAAGCACCAGGCCTCAAAGGGTATTTCTGTAATCCTGTGTGTTGGGTTTAGAATTTTTTTTCACTACTTGGATGATTTCAAACCATAATTTTTAAAAGCAGCAATTTTCCCATGCACAGAAAATTTCTATCACCTATTCCATCTCTCACATAAAATTAATCATTTTTTATTTCACAATGCCAAAGAATTTTCAAAGACATCCTATCCTTTTCTAACTTCAACTGCAGAAATAGTGTTTCATCTAACTTGTGTGAAAATTAGTTGATTTAATATGAAAAATCAAATTAATAAAAGATAATACACAGAAATCAGCTCTGCGTGATTATTTTATTTGAATATATATTGTGGAAGCCTAAGTTCCTTAGTAAGTAAAAGAGAATACAAACAGTATAGATCTCCGAGGAAGTAGAAAGAGAAAGGAAACTCTTTCAGTTCAGTTCAGTTCAGTCACTCAGTCGTGTCTGATTCTTTGCGACCCCATGAATCACAGCACGCCAGGCCTCCCTGTCCATCACCAACTCCCGAAATTCACTCAGACTCACATCCATCGAGTCAGTGATGCCATCCAGACATCTCATCCTCTGTTGTCCCCTTCTCCTCCTGCCCCCAATCCCTCCCAGCATCAGAGTCTTTTCCAATGAGTCAAGTCTTCGCATGAGGTACCCAAAGTACTGGAGTTTCAGCTTTAGCATCGTTCCTTCCAAAGAAATCCCAGGGCTGATCTCCTTCAGGATGGACTGGTTGGATCTCCTTGCAGTCCAAGGGACTTTCAAGAGTCTTCTCCAACACCACAGTTCAAAAGCATCAATTCTTCGGCACTCTGCCTTCTTCTGGTGAAAAATTTGTATGACTTCAGTGGAACTGAGGGAATATTCTTGCCTCCCAACTTATATATCACAGTCTAGAATTATAACTGGTATAAAATTGATTTATGATTCTCTTTGTAGCCTGTATTTCTTGGTCGACTAGGTGATAATCTCTTTATTTCACATTTGCCAAGCAAGTGTATCCACTCTACACAATCTTCCAATCTACTAGTAATGAACATGAAGGAGAGATACAAGTACCAAGATATGTCTAATACAAAGTGTATAGTTCAATATTTAAGAAATAGTGAAGATAACAACATCAGGACAACTCAGGAAGAAGGTAGAAGAAAGATCAAACAGAAGTGAAAACATGTAGTCATGTAGTGTCCTTTTGAAACTGTTCATTTGAGAAGGGCGAGATCTAAAATGAACTTGGAAAAGTTCTTTTGGTGTGTACAGATTTACAGTAAATGCTTCTTTCTCTGAGTACAACTTGAAACCTGGCATTGAGGACTTTTATGTCATGGGTAGCCCAGACATGAATGTCATTCCTCATGATTCCTCTAGCCCAAGAGTCTCAATGATATATTTTTTTTAACTTTCTATTTTATATTGGAATATGGCCAGTTAAAATTGTTGTGCTTGTTTCAGGTGAACAACAAAGGAACTCAGTCATACACACACATCTATCCATTCTCCCCCAAACTCCCATCCTATCCAGGCTGCCACATAACGTTGAGCAGAGTTCCCTCTGTCACACAGCAGGATCTTGTTGGTTATCCCTTTTAAATACAGTAGTGTAGATCCCAAATTCCATTATCACTTGCCCCCATTCTTCCCCACTGGCAACCGTGAGTTCATTCTTTAAGTCTGTGAGTCTGTTTCTGTTTTGTAAATAAGTTCATTTCAATCATTTCTTTTTAGATCCCACATATAAGCAATGTCACATTTTTCCTTCTCTGTCTGATTTATTTCACTCAATAGGACAATCTTTAGGTCCATCCATGTTGCTACAAATGACACTATTTCATTCTGTCTAATGGCTGAGAAACATTGCATGGTATTGTATACGTGTACTACATCTTCTTTATCAATTTCTATCTCAATAGGCATTCAGGTTGCTTCCATGCCTTCTTTATTGTAACAGTGCTTTAATGAACACTGGGGTGCATGTATCCTTTTGGATCAGGTTTTTCTCCAGATATATGCCCAGGGGTGGAATTGCAGGGTTATATCACAGTTCTATTTTTAGTTTTTTAAGGAACCTCCATACTGTTCTCCAGAGTGGCTGTACCAATTTACATTCTCACCAACAGTTTAGGAGAGTTCCCTTCTCTCTACATCCTCTCCAGCATTTATTGTGTGTGGATTTTGCTGATGATAGCCACTTTGACTGGTGGCTCACCAAAACTCATCGCAGTTTTGATTTGCATTTCAGTGTTATTTTGCTTTGTGCCAAGTATCAAGGCTGAACAGGGATCTGGTCACCTTAACAGAAACTAACTTTAGGGAGATAGTAGTGATATCTAGAAGTTTAAAGGTAAAAAGAATAACTCACTGATCAGAACAAATTCTGGGTATGAATAACTTAGGTGACCAAACTAGTGTATATTAGCTTTACCTGCTGATCACTTAGGAGTGATTTTTTTTCCCATCACCTCCAGTGCCATTAATATCACCATCAATTAGCTGTCACAAAAAGATCTTTGTATAATAAACAAAAGCCTTTTGAAAATTAGAAGACTATTGTATTTGCTTGCTCTACAGAGAAGAAAGATCTAATTAGAATTGAAAAACTATGGGCTATATCCTCTTCCACAATCAAGATCTCTGCTTCCCTAAGCTAGGATTTTCCTGTGACCTTGCAGGAGTTCTGTAGGTGTGGGGATCTGTAAAACTTAGAATGAACTCTATAAAAAGCACCACAGACCTTCCCAAAGCCTTTGTTCTGTTGATTATCCTCCAGCACAAATAAAATCCGGTTTGGATTATTGCTGGCTATTTCAGTGATAATAAAATTGGCCAAATGACCAATTCATTACTGGTAATAAACATTGGCCTTCATGTCTAGGGGCCCCAGATTAAAAAAAAAAAAAAAAATGGCAGGCCAAATGAGTATTAGGAAATCAGTCTGAAAGTAAGGCAACAAACCCTGTTACTTTCAATGATGCTCTTTACTTTTCATTTCCTTTTTTTTGTTGTTTTCTTTTCTTTCCTTTTCATTAGGATTAAAATGATCAAAGGAAAGACCAAGACAAGGTCATAAGCAGATGTCTTATACATAATCAACACAGCTGCAAGACTGGGGGGTACAATACAGTTAAAAAAAAAAAAAGGACAATCACAGAAGGACAATCATTAGGAGGGTGATGCAAATTTAACTCCTCCAAGAGGTTTTCTTCACTGAAGTATTTTTGAAATCCAATTCTAAAGAGGCATGCATGCCATGATTACTTCTGTGAGGAAATTCACTTAAAAGAATGTCCTAATATCTATCTGTGATTAAAACAGGGCTAAAGCATGCTTTGGTGAAGAGTTGATTCTAGTGACAGAATTTAACATTTTTTAATAACAACTCACTAAAACAGTAAGAATTAGGGACACAGCATATAGAAAGAGTGCTGAAGGAAAGATGTCAAGATACCTATGTGAATCAATTCCACAGAACTCTAGAGTAGAAAGAGACTTAAGAGTCACCTATTCAGTCTGTCTGCTAACATAGAAATCTCTTCAAAATATTCATGATAGGCAGTTATCTGCGATCTTAATTGTATCTGGGGTCTTTAACTGTAACTGTATAATGAGCTCATTCATTTTTGATACACTTCTATCTAATTACTCCTCCACATACTGACTTTAAGCCAATTTCCTTGACCCCCATTCATGGTCTCCAGTTGCATCCAATAATTTAATCTACTCTTTGGCCTGAGGTATGTTTATTTATGTTCAGAGCTAAGTACTTACTACTGTAAACCTTGGGCAAGTTACCTAACCTCTCTGTCGCTTAGTTTCCTCATTTTTTAAATTGAGATAATAATAAGGTTGTTGGAAGTACTAGATGAATAAATACATGTAAAGTACTTAGAATACTACCTGACAAATGACAGGCATTCAATAGATGTTTGCTGAAATGATTTAAGGGCATTTGACAATTACACAAAGATGACAGTGATAACTAACATGTTCGGAAACATATTTACAATTCTAAAAGATTTGATTAGGTTATGGCAGCCAAACAAAACTCAATATTAAGCTTAGCAGTAATAAAATTTTAAAAAATTCTATACCAGAAGAATGATTCTTTTAAAACATGGGTTTAATATATAATGGAAGTAAACAGGGTTTAATGGTAATAGATGTGAAAAGACCTGGAAAGTTTCTTGATCATAGAACCAGTGTGAACCAAGATCACTGCAGATGGTGACTGCAGCCATGAAATTAAAAGACGCTTTCTCCTTGGAAGAAAAGTTATGATCAACCTAGATACAATATTCAAAAGCAGAGACATTACTTGGCCGACTAAGGTCCGTCTAGTCAAGGCTATGGTTTTTCCAGTGGTCATGTATGGATGTGAGAGTTGGACTGTGAAGAAGGCTGAGCGCCGAAGAATTGATGCTTTTGAAGTGTGGTGTTGGAGAAGACTCTTGAGAGTCCCTTGGACTGCAAGGAGATCCAACCAGTCCATTCTGAAGGAGATCAGCCCTGGGATTTCTTTGGAAGGAATGATGCTAAAGCTGAAACTCCAGTACTTTGGCCATCTCATATGAAGAGTTGACTCATTGGAAAAGACTCTGATGCTGGGAGGGATTGGGGGCAGGAGAAGAAGGGGATGACCAAGGATGAGATGACTGGATGGCATCATTGACTCGATGGACGTGAGTCTGAGTGAACTCTGGGAGCTGGTGATGGACAGGGAGGCCTGGCGTGCTTCAATTCATGGGGTTGCAAAGAGTTGGACACGACTGAGCGACTGAACTGAACTGAACTGGATGATGTATATAATGAGTGTATACATAATGATGTATATATATGTATATAATATATACATATAATGAATGGAGAAGGCAATGGCAACCCACTCCAGTATTCTTGCCTGGAAAATCCCATGGACGGAGGAGCCTGGAAGGCTACAGTCCATGGGGTTATGAAGAGTCACAATTGAGCAACTTCACTTTTCCTTTTCACTTTCATGCATTGGAAAAGGAAATGGCAACCCACTCCAGTGTTCTTGCCTGGAGAATCCCAGGGACAGGGGAGCCTGGTGGGCTGCTGTCTTTGGGGTCGCACAGAGTTGGACATGACTGAAGCAACTTATTACATTACATATAATGAAGGGGAGCAGAATATACTACCCTAAAATATACCAGTTTAGCACATGGATTATTTTGAGCTGAGGGCACTTTATATGCAGCAAACTCAGAAAACACGTTTACCTCTCTAACTTTGAATTCAACTTCCATAAATTCTTGAGAATTTAGATAAGAGGCTTGGCACAGAAAAAGAACTATTAAAAGAAATAACTTCCCTGCCTACCAGGGAAAAGATCTGACTATCAAACATATACTCTTCTTATCATCTCGTTAACTGCTCTCCTTCCCTATGAAGTCTCAGGCCCAATCTAGTCCTTAATACAAAATGACATATAATTTTCAGTTTCCTTTCTGCCTTTGAGTTTCATATTTTTATTGGACTCCTATACCTACAAAATTAAATTTAGTTTTATCTTATTAATCTTTCCTATGTCAATTTAATTATTAGACCAGCCAAACAACCTAGAAAGAATAAAAATCAAACCCCATAATAATGTTATATATTTAGGTATAGATAAATATATAAACATAAAGATAGAGATACATTTTTAGAGTATATGAGTACATACAACAAATATATGAAAAAATACCCACAATCAATCACAGTGGTTAGTTCTGGAGAGTGAGTGGGGTAGACAGAGTCAAATACTGCATTGTAAACTCTTCAACAATCTGAAGCTATGAATATATATCAACATAATGTTTATAAGGATTAAAAACATAAATGAAATGCAGTCTTCACTTCAGTTTAGTTCAGTTGCTCAGTTGTGTCCAACTCTTTGTGACCCAAAGGACTACAGCATGCCAGGCCTCCCTCCTGCTGCTGCTGCTGCTAAGTCACTTCAGTCGTGTTCGACTCTGTGTGACACCATAGACAGCAGCCTACCAGGCTCTGGGATTCTCCAGGCAAGAGCACTGGAGTCAGTTGCCATCTCTTTTTCCAATGCATGAAAATGAAACGTGAAAGTGAAGTCGCTCAGTCATGTCCGACTCTTCGAGACCCCATGGACTGAAGCCCACTAGGCTCCTCCGTCCCTATCCATCACCAAATCCTGGAGTTTACTCAAACTCATGTCCATTGAGTTCGTGATGCCATCCAACCATCTCATCCTCTGTTGTCCCTTTCTCCTCCCACCTTCAATCTTTCCCAGCATTAGGGGCTTTTCAAATGAGTCAGTTCTTCCCATCAGGTGGCCAAAGGATTGGAGTTTCAGCTTCAGCATCAGTCCTTCCAATGAATATGCAGGAATGATTTCCTTTAAGATGGACTGGTTGGATCTCCTTGCAGTCCAAGGGACTCTCAAGTGGCTTCTCTAACACCACAGTTAAAAAGCATCATTCTTCAGCACTCAGCTTTATTTATAGTCCAACTGTCACATCCATACATGAATACTGGAAAAATGATAGCTTTGACTAGCTGGACTTTTGTTGGCAAAGTAATGTCTCTGGTTTTTAATATGCTGTCTAGGTTGGTCATGACTTTTCTTCCAAGGAGCAAGTGTCTTTTAATTTCATGGCTGCAGTCACCATCTGCAGTGATTTTGGAGCCCAAAAAAATAAAGTCTGTCACTGTTTCCACTGTTTCCCCATCTATTTGCCATGAAGTGATGGGACTGAATGCCATGATCTTAGCTTTCTGAATGTTGAGTTTTAAGCCAACTTTTCCACTCTCCTCTTTCACTTTCATCAAGAAGCTCTTTAGTTCTTCTTCACTTTCTGCCATAAGGGTGGTGTCATCTGCATGTCTGAGGTTATTGATATTTCTCCTGGCAATCTTGATTCCAGCTTGTACTTCATCCAGTCCAGCATTTCTCATGATGTACTCTGCATATAAGTTAAATAAGCAGGGTGACAATATACAGTCTTGATGTACTCCTTTCCTGATTTGGAAACAGTTTGGTGCTCCATGTCCAGTTCTAACTGTTGCTTCCTGACCTGCATACAGATTTCTCAAGAGGCAGGTCAGGTGGTCTGGTATTCCCATCTCTTTCAGAATTTTCCAGTTTATTGTGATTCATACAGTCAAAGCTTTGGCATAGTCAATAAAGTAGATGTTTTTTATGGAACTCTCTTGCTTTTTAGATGATCCAGCAGATGTTGGCAATTTGATCTCTGGTTCCTCTGCCTTTTCTAAATCTAGCGTGAACATGAAGTTCAAAGTTCATGTATTTGGCTTGGCTTGGAGAATTTTGAGCATTACTTTACTAGCATGTGATATGAGTGCAATTGTGCGGTAGTTTGAGCATTCTTTGGCACTGCATTTCCTTTGGATTGGAATGAAATGCAGTCTAAGTGTGTATTAATGGAAGTAAATGTTATATTCTTATCTATATGCTATATATTTTAGTAGGCCATGTGTTCTTACTCTTTTTTACCCATTCAGCACTCTGGTTAAGTGTACTTTTTCTCAGAATAATGCTTTTAAGTGCAGAAAATAAAATACAGAGGATTACAAAGGGAATTATATTAAATTTATTATCAGAATGTTAAAATAATATTGTGATATGCTGCTGCTGCTAAGTCGCTTCAGTCATGTCCGACTCTGTGCGACCCCATAGATGGCAGCCCACCAGGCTTTCCCGTCCCTGGGATTCTCCAGGCAAGAACACTGGAGTGGGTTGCCATTTCCTTCTCCAATGCATGAAAGTGAAAAGTCAAAGTGAAGTCCCGCAGTCGTGTCTGACTCTTCGCAACCCTATGGACTGCAGCCTTCCAGGCTCCTCCATCCATGGGATTTTCCAGGCAAGAGTACTGGAGTGGGGTGCCATTGCCTTCTCCAAATATTGTGATATATTCACATATAATCTAGTAGTGGATACCATAACACCAAAATTTAATTTAAAAATAGAGATTAGTCAAATTTCAAATACCTCTAACAATAATGATACAAAATTCTATGTGGTTTATTAGTTACTGAGTCACAAGCATTGCTAATCCCACTGAAGGAAGTGCTAATTTTTGGTTAGAAATTAGCTTTTGAGAGAGGAAGGAGAAAATGGTTTATCAATAATTATTCATTTGTACACTGCCTTTTTTACAGAAAGATAAGACTAAAGATGTAGAAAATCAGGTTTATATATACATTTTTCCCCCTCACCTAAGTTCTCACTAGACTCCAGACTGATGATACGCATATACCAAAAAGGTGTGGCCTACTGAGGTTATCTTATTCTTGTGAGAACATTAATGGGTAGAAAGAGTCTAGAGGAAACATAAAGCAGAGCAAAGGGTCTGGAAATCATGTCAAGTGAGGATGCTTAGCCTACAGAACACGGACTAATAACCACCTTCAAACAATAACAAAGAACTTCTTCATGGGCCCAGTTCTGTTCTCAGCACTAGTGCATCTACTTGCATTCTGCAGGCCAGGACTTCTTTATGTAATCCTTTATGAGATCATCCAGTTTCTTCTCAGAAGAATGGACCTCAGGGACATTATCACTGGAGTAATTAACCAACTCCACTTTTTCTCTTATTTGATCAATTCATTTCAATTCAACACCTAGTTATTAAGTTTGTACTCTGCACGTGAAAGGGACTTGGGGCTGTCAAGGACAATAAGACAGAGGAGAAAGAAAGGGAGAGGCAGAGAGACAGAGAGAGGGAGACAATGTGAAAGACAGATATTTGGTCTCTGCTTATCATTCAGGAGATTACATTTGGGGGATGAGAAGAGAAAGGCAGAATATTTGGTTTACCAATAAAGATTCATGTGTACAATGCTTTTTTCCAGAAAGGTAAAACTAAGGACATAGAAAACCAGGTTTATACATACTTTTAGATATATCAGGCATAATATAAATTCCATAATCATCGGGGGCATACATTCATAATGAAATCTAATGAAATACAGTCTGACAACAGGATAGATTATTGGGAATCAGAACTTTTCCATAAAATCCCCATTGCTATAAGAGAGATAAAAACTGATGCAAACCCTGAGATGAGGGGATGACAAATTTGGCCTGGAACAGATGAGAGAAAGGGACATTCACTGGGCCTTGAGGGATGAGTAACATTAAGCAAAGGAACATGACGGGAAACATTCGCCTTCTGGCCTGATGAAAGACTAAGCAGGGAGTCATGGACATTCTTTCCGGGAATGGCAGCCCGATACAGCGGTAGCACTAAGTGAGTGGGCTGAGGCAAAGCACGGAGAATAATATAGGATACGGCTCTAAAACTTGAGTGGCAGTTGGATGACTTGTAATCACCTGCTAAGAAGTGTGGTTTTTATTTTAGAGCAAATGGGAGTCACAGAAGACTTTTACTATGAGAATTCAAATGAACAGGTTGGTTTTATGAAGAGAACTCTGGCCATTAGATGAAATACAACATATGCCAGATTATAAAGACAAAATGTAGGAAAATCTGTTAAGAAGTTAATATGAGAGTCCAGGTAAAAGGACTCCCCTAAAAGATAAGATGATTAATGATAGTTTAATATCAGCTCTGGTTGGATTTATAATTTATAATTCTACATGATCTGGAGGTTTGAAATCTTTCTTATTCCCCATCAAAGCCTGCACTATCACAGAGATGTCATGTTGCCCCTATATTTACACACATGCACACTCACACATGCATACCCATTGTTATAACATGAAGAAAAAGACCATTCCCTGCAGCACTTGGATAACTTGATTAAATTTTACTTAATTTCCTTATTTTTAGTAGAATTTTTAAGCAGTACAGGAAGCAGAGGCTCTCTCTCTCAAGAAAGGGAAAGTGATGAATTTTTTTAACTAATAAATTAATTGGCTTCCCTGGTGGCTCAGCAGTAAAGAATCTGCCTGCCAATGCAGGAGATGTGGGTTCGATCCCTGGGTTGGGAAGATCCCTTAGAGAAAGAAATGGCAACCCACTCCAGTATTCTTGCCTGGGAAATCCCATGGACAGAGGAGTCTGGAGGGCTACAGTCCATGGAACTGCAAAGGAGCTGGACATGAATTACTGACCAAACATCAACAAGAATAAATTAATATCAATAGAGAATTCTTCAAACTACAGAAGCCAGATGCCTTCTGCAATCCCATTAAAAAAAGAAATTAGCACTAAACTGACCATGTCTAGTGATTTAACCTAACCCAACCGTAAGAATATGTCCTTGATATATTTGCTTATTTGTGTTAATTATGGATTTCCTACTTCCCTACACATGAAGTAAGCTTTGAGGGAATTTTAATTTTCCCCAGAAAAAATAAATATGCAAGATTAATCTCATATAGGAAAATGTAGTGTGCAATAACAAACTTAGAGAATTTTTTATATCATGATTCTAAGAGCACTTATGCTGCTGCTGCTGCTGCTAAGTCGCGTTAGTCATGTCTGACTCTGTGCGACCCCATAGACGGCAGCCCACCAGGCTCCCCCATCCATGGGATTCTCCAGGCAAGAACACTGGAGTGGGTTGCCATTTCCTTCTCCAATGCATGAAAGTGAAAAGTGAAAGTGAAGTTGCTGAGTCATGTCAGATTCTTAGCGACCCCATAGACTGCGGCCCACCAGGCTCCTCCATCCACAGGATTTTCCAGGCAAGAGTGCTGGAGTGGGGTGCCATTGCCTTCTCATGCAAGGATACAAATAATCAAGTGCTCCTAAGCACCTTTTATCATCTCTATTTCTTTCTTTTCATTTTACTTTAATGTTCTCCTTTTTAGAGCAAAACCCTTTATATAGAGAAGGTGAGTAATATGCCTGGGTACTAAATAGCAGAGATCAGACTTAAGACCAGGTCAGTCAGAAATGTTCATCAGAACCTAAATCAAAACTTCAAAGGAAGAGATAAATATGGACTGGTGTAAGGGAGATGGGATTAGATCAACAATGAAAAGGGAAACAGCAGAAACCAATAAAAAAATAATAGATGACAGATACAGATGAATGAAAGAGGATACATGGATGACTAGAAAAGAAGGAAAAAGAAAACTACAGTAAACTGAAGTCATGCGCATCTTTCACCCCATGATTCCTCATTACAGAACCAGGACATTTCCAGGGACATTTCTGTTTCTTCTACAGTTTAACTCAGTGAGAATAACTACAGCCTTAATGCACACTATAACTTTACATTTATTATTTCACTATTCTCTTCCACATAAATAGGTTTAAAAACAAAAAAAAAAGGTTTAAATGAATTTTGGAGCACCAAACTTGAAAGGAATCTATAAGAGGAAAGGGAGGTCTCGTGACATTTACTTTCTAATTTGGATTACTCCATGTTATGCTTTTGCTTTTTTGTCTCAAGCTTAATTTCAGAACTCTTTGACTCGCTCATGTTAACTGAAAAGCTTTTAGTTAATTCAGTTGATTTTTTGGAAATTATTTTCAATTTAGCAGTAAATTAATATCAATAAAGAAAAGCAGTTGGAGTTGTCAAGGTGTTAAAAGGAAACTGTTCTTATTAGCATTTCCTTTCATATTTATCTGAATAATGAAAACAAATGCATTGTTTCCCTGCACTTAGTACTTCACTGCTAATGACATTTTTCTTTGCCTATTCAGCTTTTTAAAAATAAATATCTCATAACCCTTGTTGGAATTATTTCTTACTGTAACAAAGACAAAAGAAATGTTATTCAGAATTTAGACCAATGGTCCAACTTAGTTCAATAATTCCTGAGCTGATAGGAGTATACTACTTTAGGAAGCTTGCGTGTGAGCATACTCAGTTGTTTCAATCATGTTGGACTCTTTGTGACCTCATGAACTGTAACCCACCAGGCTCCTCTGTCTGCGAGATTCTGCAGGCAAGAATACTGGAGTGGTTTGCCATGCCCTCCTCCAGGGGATCTTCTCTACCAGGGACTGAACATGTGTCTCCTGCACTACAGGCAGATTCTTTACTGCTGAGCCACTGGGGAAGCCCCTTTATGAAGCATATATTTTATTTTATTGTCTCGACAGAACCACAGAACTTTACCTATCTTCCCTAGCAGGGTGTCTTGGGATGATATGAACATTCCTCCACTCCCACCCCCAACACAGGAATTGTCCAGAAAATAAGCCACTGGCTCACATTGCTTGACAAAAAAATGTAAGCTAGATTCCACATAATAATAAAAAAGACAAAAATGTTTCCATGTCGGAATACTGACCCAGCCATGCCCTACCAGTAAGTCTCCACATCTTTCTCCCCTTTCTACCCCAAGAACTCTAGTCCACACAGCATTGCCCAAGTCAGGATTTCACCATAGCCTACTCACAGAGGAATGACTCTTCCCATTAGCACTGAATCATTCTGATTAGAAGACCTCTTATGTTTTATTCTAATTATCTGTTTATGGGGCTGTCCAATCTCTCTCTTAAGCATCTGGCCACTGAAAAAGGTCATCTTCCAATGCCAGAAAGAATGCGTCAGCTCTGCATGGGCTACTGGCCTTTAAGTGTAAACAGTTTTTGCACATCCACAAGCATACACAACTTCATATTTTTCATAGTTATAAATAAATCTGGAAACCCAAACCTCTTCTCCCAAAGCATAGATGGGATGCTACAGTACAGCTATGCTCTGAACTGTAACAGGAGGCCTGTTCCACTCAATCTGATATGCTGAAGCAGGCATACACCTTGCTGCTGCTGCTGCTGCTAAGTCGCTTCAGTCGTGTCCGACACTGTGCGACCCCATAGATGGCAACCCACTAGGCTCCCCCATCCCTGGGGTTCTGCAGGCAAGAACAATAGGGCATATGCCTTACGTATCCTTAAATAGCATGAACCCTCAGTTTCTACCATATTATCACCCTNCACTGTGCGACCCCATGGATGGCAACCCACTAGGCTCCCCCATCCCTGGGGTTCTGCAGGCAAGAACAATAGGGCATATGCCTTACGTATCCTTAAATAGCATGAACCCTCAGTTTCTACCATATTATCACCCTTCTTTGCGTAGGTGGTTCCTTCCTGATTCATAGAATCAGGGATCTGACTATGATTCCACATCTCCCCTTACAGTTCCTTTCAGAAGCTCTGCTATGAATAGTAACCCTGTAATCCACTGCATGATTACAGATTCCTTTGGCCAGTCTGCAAAGGCTCCTTCACAAAGACCACAGAATCTGACATAGCTTGACACTCATTCAAGGTTAGGTTTGTCCCCCACAGCAATCATCTGCAGCAGTTAAAATCTGCTTTACATATTAGATTACATGTGAAATCTAATGTGAAAGTGAAGTCACTTAGTCGTGTCCGACTCTTTGCGACCCCACGGACTGTAGCCTACCATGCTCCTCCATCCATGGGATTTTCCAGGCAAGAGTACTGCAGTGGGTTGCCATTTCCTCCTCCAGAGGATCCTCGCAACCCAGGAATCGAACCTGGGTCTCCCACAATGTAGGCAGACGCTTTACCTTCTGCCCTGAGCCACCAGGGAATAGATTACATGTAAAGAAACCTAAATCTGTGAGAGAAGAAAATTGGGAAGTCCAAGTATTATTTCTATCCTAACACTGCTGAATTACCCACTTTCAAAGAAACGGCTTCAAATTCTTTGCCATAGTTGATGTACAAGTGCAAATCTCTAACCCTATAAAATATCTGGGAGATGATATCCGCAGTCTGTATGATTTTTCTATTATTTTCCAGAGCTTGGAGGAAAATAAGGTGTGGAACTCTGGAAGTGAAGGGGCAAAATTAAGGTTCGGTAATAGGATATAAGAAAGAATAGAAAGAAAGCACCTTTTCCACTTAAGACAAGGACACTAGTCAGAAGTAGTGATGATCTATGTTCATGTTCAGGGACCATCACTACTTCTGACTAGTGTCCTTGTCTTAAGTGGAAAAGGTGCTTTCTTTCTATTCTTTCTTATATCAGTCTTTTGGACTCTGTGGGAGAGGGAGGGGGGGGGATGATTTGGGAACATGGCATTGAAACATGTATAATATCATATAAGAAATGAATCACCAGTCCAGGTTCGATGCAGGATACAGGATGCTTGGGGCTGGCGCACTGGGATGACCCAAAGGGATGGTATGGGGAGGGAGGTGGGAGGGGGGTTCAGGATGGGGAACACATGTACACCCATGGCGGATTCATGTTGATGTATGGCAAAATCAATACAATATTGTAAAGTAATTAGCCTCCAATTAAAATAAATAAATTTATATTAAAAAAAAAGAAGTAGTGATGAGAGATCAACAACTTCAAACACTTGTTCTATATTCCAAGTCCACCTCAAGGCCTGCTTACTCAGCATTTGTTGGTGCCTCTTCCTTCTATTGCTCACAAATTGTATTTCATAATTATGGTTCATTCTGTACTGGCTTAGCACGTACATTTATAAGCTCTGTAATGCAGGACTTTTTGTATTTCTATAGCTTCTGTATCTTTACATGGCTTTACTCCAGTCTTGGGTATATGTTAGATGTGAACATGAAAGTCACTCATTCATGTCCAACTGTTTGTGACCCTATAGAATATACAGTCCATGGAATTCTCCAGGTCAGAATACTGGAGTGGGTAGCCTTTCCCTTCTCCAGGGGAACTTCCCAACCCAGGAATCAAACCCATGTCTCCCACATTGTAGGTGGATTCTTTACCAGCTGAGTCACAAGAGAAGCCCAGAATACTGGAGTGGGTAGCCTATCCCTTCTCCAGGGGATCTTCCTGACCCAGGAATTGAATCAGGGTCTCCTGCATTGCAGGCAGATTCTTTACCAACTGAGCTATCAGAGAAGCCCATATGTTAGATGACTGCTGATTAATCATTTAGAAAGATTAAGAAAAATAATTCAACACTAACAGGATTGAGCTCATATCAGAGTTAGGTTTAAATATAGAAGAAATTTGGCAAAATATTTGAAATTAAAGGCTATACCATTTAGGCCATTTTTAAACCAACTGAGCTATCAGAGAAGCCCATATGTTAGATGACTGCTGATTAATCATTTAGAAAGATTAAGAAAAATAATTCAACACTAACAGGATTGAGCTCATATCAGAGTTAGGTTTAAATATAGAAGAAATTTGGCAAAATATTTGAAATTAAAGGCTATACCATTTAGGCCATTTTTAATAAATGATTGGAATGACTCACAACCAACAAGAGAAACTGAGCCCAGAAACAAGAATCTTTCAAAAATCATCATCTTTTATTCAGAATACTCAAGATACTGATATGCATACACTTCATATGAAAGTTTAGAGAATCTGTTACTATGGTAATTGTTAATCGTGAACTTCCAAGGAGAGATGCCAGAGAAGAATTAAGTGTTATTATGTACCTATGTTAGAACAACATACAGAGCTTCTTATGTTGAAATCTTATTGTATTTGCAAAGTCAAAATTATTAAACTGACTTGATGTTTGCAAACTGAATCCTAAAGAAGATTATTTTAAGCATTTTGAAAAGTTGCCCAACAA
This sequence comes from Cephalophus harveyi, assembly GCA_006410635.1. Taxonomy (NCBI): domain Eukaryota; kingdom Metazoa; phylum Chordata; class Mammalia; order Artiodactyla; family Bovidae; genus Cephalophus; species Cephalophus harveyi. The sequence continues at coordinate 256,899 of SJYT01067506.1, forward strand.
CCACAATAATAAATACCACCTAGAATTAATGAAGTCACTTTGTCTAAGCAGATCAAACTGATTTTAAAAACTGATGATTTTTCAGTATTCTCCTGCTTTCTCCAGTAATTTCATTCTTCCTATTCTACAACAGTTTTGTAGGTTTTCATATTTTTATGTATTAATCTTCCTAAACTGCCATTGATCTGAAAGAAAATTCAAGAACATTGCACTTTACATCTATTTCACTTTTTGACAAATTGGAGAAGTTGGGTCCAGTAGAGGTGAATTACTTGACTGCTATACTGAATTAGAAAAAGAGAAGAAAACATGTCTGACATTGCTCATTGCTTTATCTCCAGTACCTGATATAGTCTCTAATACATAAATATATGCTCAGTAAATAGTTTTGAATGAATAAGACTAGGCACAGCCAATCAGGGATAGAAGTTTTTCAGTGAAGAAATACTGAATTAGAAAAAGAGAAGAAAACATGTCTGACATTGCTCATTGCTTTATCTCCAGTACCTGATATAGTCTCTAATACATAAATATATGCTCAGTAAATAGTTTTGAATGAATAAGACTAGGCACAGCCAATCAGGGATAGAAGTTTTTCAGTGAAGACTCAAGAAAGAGAAGTGAAAGCAAATCTAGGCCTGGAACTTGCCTTCTGTAGAAGGAGGTGAAAAAAATAACAAGCAAGAGGCAGGACTGGCCAGGTGAGAGTTGGCATTTCTGGAGTCATAAACTAAAAAAGGCGTTGGACATTTGGATAGAGAACTAGATTCAGGAGACAAATAATTCTTGGCTTATATATTATCTGCCCCAAAGCAAGATGAATTTACTGAAATCTTACTGAAATTAGGTAGATAGGCAATTCTGCCAAATTTTTTTCTAGGAAGAGATATTTAGTGAAAATCGATAAGTCAAAAAGCAAGATGCTAACACATGGTCTTTCCTGATATATATAATATTATTATTGCTTAATTTTATCAGATATAAATTTATTGGTAAGGCCTCCATAGGCTTAAGGGTTTCCCTGGTGGCTCAGTGGTAAAGAGTCTGTCTGTAAATGCAAGAGACATGTGTTTGATCCCTGGGTCAGGGAGATGCCCTGGAGAAGGAAATGGCAACCCACTCCAGTATTCCTGCCTGGAGAATTCAATGGACAGAGGAGCCTGCAGGCTACAGTCCACGGGGTCACAGAGTCAGACAGGACTCAGTACTGAACAACAATGACCACAGGCTTATTTAATCCAGTACCCTATTTTCCAGAATCAGTAGGGCAAAAATGATCAAAACTGAAGTGAGTGAGAAATTAACAAACTGAAAAGCAAGGATTCTTGAGTAGCATACCCTGGCATGGTTAAGAAATTAGTACAAGTCAGTTTTCTGATAATCTAAGTCTTCTTATTTTAACTTCATATTTAGCAATAATTTAAACAAAGAGTTTTCTCACTCTTATGTCATTATTTTAGGATATATTCCTATTTGAGAAAAACAGATATAATTAGTATACAATGTTCATCCTTTAATTGAATGGATTCTCTTAACACACAGCAATTCCCTTTAACATGCAGGAAAAAGCAATTTACTGACTAGCACTTTAACACTGGGGAACTTTGTGCAATCCTATAATTTAGTCCCAGAAGACAAGATCTCCATTACAGACCAAAATTATCCTTTAAAAGAAAAGTGTACTTTCTGCAGTTGTGTGTGTTGGTAGATGTCTTTGAACTATAAGATCAGTTTTCATAAATATATCTCCCTGTTCTTTCCTATGCTGTGTTTATTCTGTTTGTTCAAGCCAAGAGCTATAACATAAAGGGATGCTTTCTCAAGAGACTGAATATTAGAAAGTCATGCATCTAAGCATAAAGAACATTCAGTCTGCCAAGAACAGAATCAAAAATCTGAAAATGGCATTTGATTTCCTGGTTAATAACATTTGAGAGTTTTCAGCCTACCCTTCCTGAGCAGAACTAGGTTCATAAACAAAGCAAAGTAACTCTAAGAAATGTAGTTGGGATAAAGGGGGATGTTCAGGCAGAGTGTCAAACTGGCCTCCATGCTGAGAATCAAGGTTGGAGACAGACAGTAGAAACTGCCCCCTTTGATCCTATAAAAAATTTTCCTTCATTCATAAAATAACAGAGAAGGATGAATTAGGAAAACCAAATTGAAGGTTACAAGCCCAGTGACAGGTCATTAGGGAAGTGAGAATTAGGGGATAGAATTTCCAGAAGAGCTATCTAGATTTAGATTTAAATGTACTAGAATTTACTATAAAGGCAGCTCAATGTTGAGAGAAGAGCAAAGAAACAATGTTCTATAAAACTACTGATATTCAGAAGAAAAGAAGTAAGTGAGCATGGGTGCCAGGAGCCAGCGAGAGGAGTCCCACCCATGAAAAGGTCATGCGGCAGAGGTCTGATGGGCAAGGTGAGTCAGATCTCAGGGTTTCCCCCTGGCATTTCCTGAGCATGTACCCCCAAAACCAAAATCTTCCGGCCTTTGTACTCTGCTTTTCCACTCTTCTGACACACTCTGGAAAAAGTTAACTCAGGGCTTTAGTCCTCTGCATTTGAAAGGGATGTTTCAGTTCAAACCCCCTCTGATAACTCTCTAGCTTGCCTAACAGGTTCCCTCGGACCTCTTACAGTTTGTGAATTGCTTACAGCCTGTGAATTGCTTACAGGCCCCAACCGTGAGAGGCACAAAGCTTAAAAACAACTTAAAGACTCAAAGCCTTTTCTAAAGAGCTAAAAATCATATTGGTGATGGGTTTTCACTGTTGACTCAATGATTGCTGCCAGGCCTCCGTATTCCTTAT
>SJYT01067509.1:0-14631 GCA_006410635.1 Cephalophus harveyi
TAAGGGATTTGATTTAGGTCATACCTGAATGGTCTAGTGGTTTTCCCTACTTTCTTCAATTTAAGTCTGAATTTGGCAATAAGGAGTTCATGATATGAGCCACAGTCAGCTCCTGGTCTTGTTTTTATTGACTGTATAGAGCTTTTCCATTTTTGGCTGCAAAGAATATAATCAATCTGATTTTGGTGTTGACCATCTGGTGATGTCCATGTGTAGAGTCTTCTCTTGTGTTGTTGGAAGAGGGTGTTTGCTATGACAAGTGCATTCTCTTTGCTGAACTCTGTTAGCCTTTACCCTGCTTCATTCTGTACTCCAAGTCCAAATTTGCCTGTTACTCCAAGTGTGTCTTGACTTCCTACTTTTGCATTCCAGTCCCCTATAATGAAAAGGACATCTTTTGGGGGTGTTAGTTCTAAAAGGTCTTGCAGGTCTTCATAGAACCGTTCAGTGTCAGCTTCTTCAGCATTACTGATTGAGGTGTAGTCTTGGATTACCTTGATACTGAATGGTTTGCCTTGGAAACGAACAGAGATCATTCTGTCATTTTTGAGATTGCATCCAAGTACTGCATTTCAGACTCTTCTGTTGACCATAATGGCTACTCCATTTCTTCTAAGGGATTCCTGCCCACAGTAGTAGATATAATGATCATCTGAGTTAAGATGTCCAAGGTAAGAGAAACCCAAGTAAGAGGGTAAGTGTTGCAAGAGGGTATCAGAGGGCAGACACACTTAAACCATAATCACAGAAAACTAGTCAATCCAATCACAGTAGGACCACAGCCTTGTCTAGCTTAGTGAACCTAAGCCATGCCCTGTGGGGCCACCCAAGACGGGCGGGTCATGGTGGAGAGGTCTGACAGAATGTGGTCCACTGGAGAAGGGAATGGCAAACTGCTTCTGTATTTTTGCCTTGAGAACCCCATGAACAGTATGAAAAGGCAAAATGATAGGATACTGAAAGAGGAACTCCCCAGGTCAGTAGGTGCCCAATATGCTACTGGAGATCAGTGGAGAAATAACTCCAGAAAGAATGAAGGAATGGAGCCAAAGCAAAAACAATACCTAGTTGTGGATGTGACTGGTGATAGAAGCAAGGTCCGATGCTGTAAAGAGCAATATTGCATAGGAATCTGGAATGTTAGGTCCATGAATCAAGGCAAATTGGAAGTGGTCAAACAGGAGATGGCAAGAGTGAATGTTGACATTCTAGGAATCAGCGAACTAAAATGGACTGGAATGGGTGAATTTAACTCAGAAGACCATTTACTGTGGGCAGGAATCCCTTAGAAGAAATGGAGTAGCCATCATGGTCAACAAAAGAGTCCGAAATGCAGTACTTGGATGCAATCTCAAAAATGACAGAATGATCTGTTCATTTTCAAGGCAAACCATTCAATATCACAGTAATCCAAGTCTATAACAGCATAGCCACAGTGAAATTTCCACATCATTAATTTATTAAATTATTATTTTTTTCAGTGCCAGACTCAGCAATCTTTTATTTTACATTAAAATATAACCTTGTTATATTTTAATTCAGCCATGTAGTTGAAATAATTGTTCTCATATTTCACTTTAGGAACAAACCATGTGGGCTTGCCTAGCTGCTATGGCAGTTGCTAATCAAGATATGACTACTGCAGAAATAGCCTACGCAGCAATCGGTGAAGTAAATAGTTTTTACTTATGTTTATGTGTGTGTGTGTGTTTAACTGTAATTTGTTACTATATACTTCAAATATTTTTCTTTTTTTTTTAGATTGATAAAGTTCAATATATCAATTCTATAAAAAATCTTCCATCTAAAGAATCAAAAATGGCCCACATATTAATGTTTAGTGGGAACATACAGGAGGCTGAAATTGTTCTTCTTCAGGCTGGCCTTGTTTATCAAGCAATTCAGATCAATATTAATCTCTACAACTGGGAAAGGTAATAAAAACATTTTTCATCAGTTCTAAAACCTGACTGATCTTAATGTATTCTTCTGTCTACCACTTAGTAAATTACATTTTCCATTGTACTTAAGAGTCTCCTGATATCACATAAAAATTTATTCACATTTATATTCGTGAGTCAGTTCAGTCGCTCAGTTGTGTCTGAGTCTTTGCGACCCCATGGACCGCAGCATGCCAGGCTTCCCTCTCCATCACCAACTCCCAGAACTTGCTCAAACTCATGTCCATTGAGTTGGTGATATCATCCATCCATCTCATCCTCTGTCATCCCCTTCTCCTCCCACTTTCAATCTTTCCCAGCATCAGGGTCTTTTCAAATGAGTCGGTACTTCGCATCAGGTGGCTAAAATACTGGAGTTTCAGCTTCAGCATCAGTCCTTCAAATGTATATTCAGGATTGATTCCCTTTAGGATGGACTGGTTGGATCTCCTTGTAGTCCAAGGGACTCTGAAGAGTCTTTTCCAACACCACAGTTCAAAAGCATCAATTCTTTGACACTCAGCTTTCTTTATGGTTCAACTCTTATATCCATACATGACTACTGGAAAAACCATAGCTTTGACTTGACAGACCTTTGTCAGCAAAGTAATGTCTCTGCTTTTTAATATGCTGTCTAGGTTGGTCATAACTTTTCTTCCAAGGAGCAAGTGTCATTTAATTTCACGGTTGCAGTCGCCATCTGCAGTGATTTTGGAGCCCAAGAAAATACAGTCTGTCACTGTTTCCACTGTTTCCCCATCTATTTCCCATGAAGTGATGGGACCAGATGCCATGATCTTAGTTTTCTGAATGTTGAGTTTTAAGCCAGCTTTTTCACTGTCCTCTTTTACTTTCATCAAGAGGCTCTTTAGTTCTTCCCTTTCTACCATAAGGGTGGTATCATCTGCATATTTGAGGTTATTGATATTTCTCCCGGCAATCTTGATTCCAGCTTTTGCTTTATCCAGCCCAGCATTTGCATGATGTACTCTGAATATAGGTTAAATAAGCAGGGTGACAATATACAGCCTTGACGTACTCCTTTCGCAATCTGGAACCAGTCCATTGTTCCATGTCTAGTTCTGTTGCTTCTTGAGCCAGAACTGTTCAAGAGCTGTTGCTTCTTGACCTGCTTACAGATTGCTCAGGAGGCAGGTAAGGTGATCTGGTACTCCCATCTCTTGAAGAATTTTCCAGTTTGTTGTGATCCATATAATCAAAGGCTTTGGCGTAGTCAATAAAACAGAAGTAGATGTTTTTCTGGAACTCTCTTGTTTTTTCAGTGATCCAACAGATGTTGGCAATTTGATCTCTGGTTCCTCTGCCTTTTCTAAATCCAGCTTGAACATATTTGTGAGTAGCCTGCCATAAAAGATTTTTGCCATCTCTGACTCATGATTAATTAGATGTTGTCTGTGAAGAAGAAAGAGAGTCTAAGATGGCTCCAGAATTTCTGGTTTTAGTAACTGGATAGATGGTGGTAAGAATATTAGCAGGTTTGGAAGTGATGTTGAATTTGAAATATTTATTTAGAGATATGTGATAATAGTTGATTATTAGACATGGAGCTCAGGAAAGATTTTAAATAGAGATGTAGATTAAGAGTCATCAGCAAACGGATGGTAGTTGAAGCCAGAAGGATGGATGCAATTGCCTGGGGTAAGTGTGGAGTGAGAACACATCAACTCTATTTGCGGGATGGGTGAAAGGAGAGAAATTCACTAAAAGGTGGGGATAAAGCAGTTAGACAGCCAGAGTGAGGATCCAGGAAAGATTTGTTAAGCTAAGAAAGACAAACGAAAGGATTTGTATCAAGGAGTGGTCAGTAACCTTCCCTGCCAGCTTAGCCGTTGGGACAGGTTGCTTTCTGAGACTGAGTGGCAAACTTCTCTTTACTATGGCGTATTATGTTTCTCTGTTCTTTTGCTTCAGGTATATATCTCTGAGTGAACACGGTTGTAGTGCTTATATACACCTGAAGTTACTATGTTATAAAGTTGGCATGTTGATTTTTTCAGGTTTGAAATGTCTTTCATCATCTTTATCTCTCTCTGTGCTTAAAAATAACCACTAATTTTTTAATTACTAGCACCTTATAATTCCCTTAGATTAGAATTTTTATAGAGACCCTGTCTCTATCTTCCCCTTGAACAGGAATAATAAAAATGGCTAACAAAAGTAACAAATGATTTTGGTATGGACATACTATGGTCTCTTTATTTACTTTATACATTTATACAGGTCAGCCATTCTATTTCAGTGCTTTATTTACACAAATCTGTTGTCATTGTTTAGCTATACAAAGGATTGTGAAAACTATTTTAGGTTCTACAAAGATGAATAGGCCTTTGTTCTTGAGCTTAGTTTAGTCATAATTCATAAATATTTAAGTAGTTTGGAAAGTATAAATAATATTTTTTAAACTATATTAAAGAACTAATGGAAAATTGTACATATCATTACTAAACTATGAGTTTCATGAGAAATGGTGAAGAATAGTGTTTACAGTTGATACTTTTGAGAAAATATTTATGTTGATAAATTTTAGGCATTACTATTTTTACGGCATTCTGAACACCATAAAATATAACAAATATTTTAAAAATCATCTTTATATTAGAAAGCTTACAACCTATTTAAGAATTCCATTTTATTGTCATTAATAATAGTGAAGCTTCAGATGTGTATAAGAGACAGAATTTAAATAGGTGAAGAATAGTGTTTACAGTTGATACTTTTGAGAAAATATTTATGTTGATAAATTTTAGGCATTACTATTTTTACGGCATTCTGAACACCATAAAATATAACAAATATTTTAAAAATCATCTTTATATTAGAAAGCTTACAACCTATTTAAGAATTCCATTTTATTGTCATTAATAATAGTGAAGCTTCTACTTATGCTTATGATGTATCAGAATTGTGTTCAGTGCTTTCCATATATCATCTCACTTTGTTATCACAACATTATACAAATGAAGAAGTTGAGGATTATTTGTAAGTAAGTGGCAGATCTAGGATTTGAACCTGAGCCTTCCAATATCAAAGTGGACCTGAATTTTCTATTATTACTGCAATAAAGTATATACTGCTGATAATACTACTTACATTGTTCTGTAGGATTGATGTTTATCTCTTTTATTATCTTTGTAAATTTTTACATTTACTAAGATTTTAGATTATATACTTCTTGAAGGATAAAAACATTTTATCATTTTATATTATCTATGAACATAGCAGGTATTTAATTTCATGCTCTTAATCTTTATGCAGTACTCAATCGTTTTGCCATTCACTTCCTCTTCAAACACTGAATGTAGATACATACAGTGTGTAAGTGTCAGAGCAGGTTGATGAAGCAGTTTGCCTCTGATGGTTTCTATTGATGGCCTATAATACAGCCCTCTGAACATTTCTTGTACCTCTTTCACCTAAGTGAATATCATGTCTTTCCAGAGGACCCTCCTTGCCTGCATCTCAAATGAAGTCCGTTTATTCTTTCCAACTCCACATTCATTAGGTCTGGATGTGAGTGATGGCTCAGCGGTAAAGAAACTACCTGCAATGCAGGAGACACAAGTTTTATCCCCCAGGTCGGGAAGATCTCCTGGAGGAGGGCATGGGAGTCCACTCCAGTATTCTTGCCTGGAGAATCCCATGGACAGAGGAGCCCGGTGGGCTACAGTCCTTGGGGTTGCAAAGAGTTGGACGTGACTGAAGCGACTTAGCACACCTATGCAAACATCTTTACTTGTCCGGTAAAAATCTCTGATCCTTTGAGACATGTCATGTAACCATTCTTACTCTCTGCTGTTAATTTCACATCTTCTCTACTATCCCGATATCCTACCCTCCGTGCTGCTCCTTCCCCTGCTCTAGTTTTCAGCATAGGACCCTGCTTTAAGATATTAGGTGTCAGGGAGAGGGGGAACAAGAGGGGCAGAGAGATGTAATGGGGAAAGAAAAACAAATGCTTGGTGCTCCTCTGTTCCTCCTATCTACTTGGCATCTCCTTTCTGTTTTTTATCTAAACTATAAACCAATGGGTTGGTCAAATGTTGGTAGACCTCTGTGCCTGCCTGATAAGTTGATAAAGGTCAAGAAGCATTATTCAAGGCTTCTAATTACTATTTACATGCTTTTTGTTGTTGTTGTTCAGTCGCCCAGTCATGTCCGACTCTTTGCGATCCCATGGACTGCAGCATGCCAGGCCACCCTGTCCCTCACCATTTCCTGGAGTTTGCCCAAGTTTGTGTTCATTGCTTCAGTGATGCCATCCAGTTATCTCACCCTCTGAGACCCTCTCCTCCTTCTGCCCTCAATCTTTCCCAGCATCAGGGACTTCTCTAGTGAGTTGTCTGTTTACATCAGATGACCAAAATACTGGAGCTTCAGCTTCAGCATCAGTCCTTCCAGTGCATATTCAGGGTTGATCTCTCTTGAGCTCCTTGCTATTCAGGGGACTTTGAGAAGTCTTTTCCAGCACCACAGTTCAAAGGCATCAATTCTTTGGTGGTCTGCCTTCTTTACAGTCTAGCTCTCACAACTGTATATGACCACTGGGAAGACCATAGCCCCGACTAGATAGACCTTTGTTGGCAGAGTAATGTCACTGCTTTTCAACACTGTCTAGGTTTGTCATCGCTTTTCTGCCAAGAAGCAATCATCTTTTGATTTCATGGCTGCAGTCACCATTTGCAGTGATTTTGGAGTCCAAGAAGAGGAAATCTGTCACTGTTTCCACCTTTTCCCCTTCCATTTGCCTTGCAGTAATGGGGCCAGATGCTATTATCTTAGTTTTTTTTAATATTTAGTCTTAAGCCGGCTCTTTCACTCTCCTCATCAAGAGGCTCTTTAGTTCCTCTTCACTTTCTGCCATTAGAGGGGTTTCATCTGTATATCTGAAGTTGTTGATGTTTCTCTTGCCTATCTTGATTCCAGCTTGTAACTCACCCAGCCTAGCATTTCTCATGATGTGCTCATCATATAGGTTAAACAAACAGGGTGACGGCAGACAGCCCTGTCATACTCCTTTCTAGATGTTGAACCAATCAGTTGTTCCATACAGGGTTCTAACTGTTGCTTCTTGACCCACATACAGGTTTCTCAGGAGACAGATAAGATGGTCTGGTATTCCCATCACTCTAAGAGATTTCCCACAGTTTGTCATGATCCACACAGTCAAAGGCTTTAGCATAGTCGATGAAACAGAGATAATGTTTTTCTGAAATTCCCTTGCTTTCCCTATGATCCAGCGAATGTTGGGAATTTGATCTCTAGTTCCCCTTCCTTTTCTAAACCCAGCTTGAACATCTGGAAGTTCTTGGTTTGCATAACGCTGAAGCCTAGCATGCAAGACTTTAAGCATGACCTTGCTAGCATGGAGATGAGTGCAATTGTCCGATGGTTAGCACATTCTTTGGTACTACCCTTCTTGGGAATTGGGATGAGGATTGACTTCTTCCAGTCCTGTGGTCACTACTGGGTCTTCCAGATTTGCTGACATAAAGAAGGCAAAACCTTGATTTATACACTTAAGACTCCCAAATGTGTATCTCTCCTAGCCCTCTATCTTGGTCATGTTTGCCGTCAGAATCCAATTATCTACCTGCCTATTGAGCATTCCCATTGGATGTCTCATATGTTTGAGTTCAAATTTATATTCTCTCATAAAGTTGATCCTCTTCCAAAGTCATCTGTCATCTTTTCAATCTATCCAAAGCTGGAAATTTAGGAGTTACTTTTGACATTTTCCTTTACCCTGTAGCACTCATCCTCTTTACTACCCACACCCTTGTCTAAGCTGATCCAAGTTTTTCTTGGTATAACATTATCTCTGCATCTACTTTGTCCTTTTCCTATCCATTCATCACATTGTACTCACAGTGATCTATTCACAGTGGAAATCTGATCATGTCACTCTTGACCCCTGACTCACTTAAATGAAACCATTAGTTTCCCATCATTTTTAGCAAAATATCAAAGACTGGGTAAGAATGACTTCAAATAATCAGCAGAAGTAATTATAATTGCCACAGAACTCTCAAGAAGCTTTATGTATTGTCTTTATTTCCAGATTCTACAGCTATTTCTGAAATCAGTTGGAATATTTGTTACTATTGCATATTCATTCATTCAGCAGATATTTAATGAGTGTCTGCTATACTAGGGATATTTAGATATTACATGGAAATCCATTTAAAACAACAACAATAACAGTCTTTTGATAAAATATATGGTCACTTTTAATGACTTGTTCGAAAAGTCTGCTGAATGGGACAAAGACAAATGTAGTGGTTAAGACTGGGAGCGTTGGAATAAGACCTGGGTCTGATTTCTGATTCTGCACATACTAGTCTTGTGATCTTGGACAGGTTACTGTGGCTCCATAATCCTCAGTTTCCTTGTGTTTAAAATGATGATAATTACAAGAAACACATGTTTGTTGTCAGGGTTAAGTAAAATAGCATGTGAAACTCTCTTAGCTTACTGCCTGATACATAGTAAACCTTCAATAAATAGTAGCTATTGTTCATTCTTTAAATATTTATTGAGTGTCTCTAATGTGTCAAATTTTAGGCACTGGGGATACAGCAATGAGCAAAACTGAGATATCAGTTTGATATTAAATGTTAGGACTAATATAAAAAGTAGGAGTAAGACATATAAATACTTGGATCCAGTATAGAAATCAACTTATAACAACATAGTCCAAAGAATGGCCTGCTTAGAGAGTAGAATAATCCCCGTATACAAAGATATTCCACAGTTTGTTGTGATCCACAGTCAAAGACTTTGGCTTAGTCAATAAAGCAGAAATAGATGTTTTTCTGGAACTCTCTCGCTTTTTTGATGATTCAGCGGATGTTGGCAATTTGATCTCTGGTTCCTCTGCTTTTTCTAAATCCAGCTTGAACATCTGGAAGTTCATGGTTCACATACTGTTGAAGCCTGGCTTGGAGAATTTTGAGCATTACTTTGCTAGCATGTGAGATGAGTGCAATTGTGCAGTAGTTTGAGCATTCTTTGGCATTGCCTTTCATTGGGATTGGAATAAAAACTGACCTTTTCCAGTCCTGTGGGCAATGCTGACATAGTGACATAAAAAAAGCTTATTTTCCAAATTTGCTGGCATATTGAGTGCAGCACTTTCACAGCATCATCTTTTAGGATTTGAAATAGCTCAACTGGAATTCCATCACCTACACTAGCTTTGTTGGTAGGGATGCTTCCTAAGGCCCACTTGACTTCACATTCCAGGATGTCTGGCTCTAGGTGAGTGATCATACCATTGTGATTATCTGGGTCATGAAGAGAAGAACTAAAGAGCCTCTTGATGAAAGTGAAAGAGGAGAGTGAAAAAGTTGGCTTAAAGCTCAACATTCAGAAAACGAAGATCATGGCATCTGGTCCCATCACTTCATGGCAAATAGATGGGGAAACAATGGAAATAGTGACAGACTTTATTTTCTTGGGCTCCAAAATCACTGCAGATAGTGACTGCAGCCATGAAATTAAAAGATGCTTGCTTCTTGGAAGAAAAGTTATGACCAACCTAGACAGCATATTAGAAAGCAGAGACATTACTTTCCCAACAAAGGTCCATCTAGTCAAAGCTATGGTTTTTCCAGTAGTCATGTATGAATGTGAGAGTTGGACTATAAACAAAGCTGAGCACCAAAGAATTGATGCCTTTGAACTGTGGTGTTGGATGAGACTCTTGAGAGTCCCTTGGACTACAAGGAGACCCAACCAGTCCATCCTAAAGGAAATCAGTCCTGAATATTCATTGGAAGGACTGATACTGAAGCTGAAACTCCAATAATTTGGCCACATGATGCAAAGAACTGACTCATTTGAAAAGACCCTGATGCTGGGAAAGATTGAAGGCGTGAGGATAAGGGGATGACAGAGGATGAGATGGTTGGATGGCATCACCAACTGAATGGACATGAGTTTGAGTAAACTCTGGGAGTTGGTGATGGAGAGGGAAGCCTGGCATGCTGGAGTCCATGGGGTCGCAAAGAGTCAGACACGACTGAGGGACTGAACTGAACTGAACTAAACAAAGATATTCAAACACAGGATGATAAAATTATGTGATTGACTGATTAACAATAGACTTTTTGCATGCCTGTCTATATGGATGATGACTTTTTATAAAAGATCTTATTGTTTTCACTGCCATGGTGCGAGTTCAGTCCCTACAAGCAACACATGGTTGGGAGAAAAAGAAAGCTTATATGTTTTTTGGCCACATGTATTTCTCTGTTTCCCTGGGAGTGAGTAAATAATAGGTCTCATAAACTAAGACTTCTAGGACTGTTGAAGCTGAGTGATGGTTGCCTACTAGAGTTTAAAGGAGAAAGAAAAGAAGGCAGCAGGCAGACTTCTCCTGAATTGAACGTTTAATGGTCTGGTTGAAGAGGAGGATTCAGCAAAAGAGATCAGGAAGGGGCAAATAAGATGAAATTTAAAAGCTACTCATTATGGAAAATTTCAAACATATATAAAACTAGAACAGTATAATGAATATCCATGTACCCATCACTCAGCTTCAACAGTTAGTGATTTGTGAGTAATCTCTACCCACACTTTATCCCTCCCTACTATTGTTTAAAGGCAGATCCCAGTCATCATATTATTTTATCTATGAATATTTCAGTATGTATCTTAAAGGATTTTTTTTAATCCAACCATAATATTATGATCACACCTTTAAAATTAATAATAATTCTATTCAGTGTTCTTATTTCTCTGTTTGTCTCTTAAATGTTTTGTTTTGCTTTATGTTGTTTGATGCAGTATCCAGAAAAGATACGTGCATTATGATTGGTTGATGCACTCTTAAGTTTCTTTAAATCTTCTATTTGTTTTTTCTATTTTATTTGGGCTTAGAGAACTTCTTATAATCTAGACTTTGTTAATTGCATCTTTGTGGTATCACTTAACATGTTCCTTTGCCCCAAATTAGCTGTGAATTGGTATTGAATGTAGAAACTTGATGACATACATGCCTGCATGCTTAATCGTGTCCAACTCTTTGCGACCTCATGGACTGTAGCCCACCAGGCTCCTCTGTCCATGGGATTCTCTGGGCAGGAATATTGGAGTGGGTTGCCATTTTCTCCTCCATGGGATCTCCCCAGCCCAGGGATAGAACCCATGTCTCCCGGGACTCCCGCAGCTCCTGCATTGGCAGGTGGATTCTTTACCCCTAAGCCACCTAGAAGGCCTTAGAAACTTGATTAGATTTAAATTTAAAATTTTCCTTCATCAGATGGAAGTAAATTTTTCCAGATCCATCAGAATTGGTATTATGTGTGTTTCTGTAATAACTGGTCATCTGTCTTTTTTGTGATGTTAGCTATTGACAGTTTTTGCTCTGATCCATTAATCAGTTATGGTGATATTCTAATTCTATCCTTCCAAAATTCTAGAATGATAGAATTTAAGTATTGGCTGATAAATGTATTAGATTCCTTTTAGGATCCTTGAATTTCTATATTTATTTACATACTTTAGAAGAAAACTTTTTTTTTAATTGGCTATGCTGATTTTTTATTGCTGCACTAGAACTTTTTCTAGTTGTGGAGAGCAGGGGCTACTCTCTAGTTGCATTACGAGGGCTTCTCATTGCAGTAGCTTCTTTTGTTACAGACCACAGGATCTAGAGTACGAAGTTCAGTAATTTTGGAATGTGGGCTCAAGAGTTGCAGCTTGTGGACTCTAGAGCACAGGATTAGCAGTTATGGTGCACAGACTTAGCTGCCTTGTGGCATGTGGGGTCTTCACAGAGCAAGGATTGAACCCATGTCCCCTGCATTGACAGGTGGACCTTTAACCACTGGACCTCTGGGGAAGCCTGGGAACAGATTTTACTTTGTTAATATGTGTTATTCTATTTGAGAAGCATTGTCTTGCTGCTTTGTGCTGCTATCATTTATAGTTGAATTTGAAAACTGCCTGCAGTTTACTAAGATGCAGCCCTTGAGGGATGTAGATATGCAAGTTATCCATGTGCCATTCCCCCTGGACATTTGGTGGTGGTCTGTTTTCAAAAGCAAGTTAAGAGAGGTAGAAACAGAAACTACATTATGCGTATTGATCCTTTATGTAAGTATTAATAAAAATAGTTTCTTTTACTTATACCACTTACATAAAGTAATTTTGTTTCATTCAAGTTATGCAAAAATTATAGTTTGAAGTTATAACATCTTTTTATATAACTTCCTTCTATTTAAAATCAGAGAGGATACATGGATTTTTTCCAGCCCCATAATCTAATGTTAAATTTGTTTCGTTGCCAAATAACCATTTTAAAGCTAGAGACATACTGTTCCCATAACTCTTATATAATTTGGAGTAAATTCCCTCTTAAATGCGGTAGAGAGACATTTGTTACCCAGGGTGTGCTTTTAGAGGCATTTACAATAGCACATATCATTTGACTCTTTACCTTTAGCATTGTTTTCAGTCAGATAATTAATACATATTTTATAATACTAATAATAACTATTATAATAGATAATACTTAGTATCTAGTATATAAATGCAGGATGGCAACCCACTCCAGTATTCTTGCCTGGAGAGTCCCAGGGACGGGGGAGCCTGGTGGGCTGCCATCTACGGGGTCACACAGAGTTGGACACGACTGAAGCGACTTAGCAGCAGCAGCAACAGACATCATATTCTACACCTTCTACATAATTAAATGTATTGATGTTCCATAACAAAGTATCTCTGGAATTTTTGGAAAGCCCCAACCCAGATGCTTATGTACTTCCTGCTTAAAACTCTTCCAGTTTTGTGCAATCCAGAATTCCTTCCCCTGTCCTGTACAGTCATAAAGAAATAATGGGAAATGGAACTCTTAAGATGCCAAAGAGGTGGTTCACTGGAGTCTCCACCCATAGTACCCCACTGGAATCAGAGTCTTAGGAATTTAGAGGGGGATAAAATGAGAGAGGCTTTCTGTTTCTCCTCTTTTGAGCCTCTACAAATTGTTTTTTGCCCGCTCTGGTTTTCTGCTTTTGTTCCTCTATATTCTAGTACTTCTGCATTTTTTTCTCTGTATCTTTTTTTTCCTCTCTGAAAGACTTAAAGTCACAGAGAAATAAGGAAACTTTGTGAGGAGTTTGTGGTGGGTAGCAAATATTGACCCTTGCATTTAGCAATATTGTTTGGGCTATAAGAAATCATTGTACTAGAGTTTGGCATTATCATTTGTATTATACATGACTTATATTCATAATTTTTCTTTTTATCTTTAATATCTCTCATTTGTTATTCATCAGTTAATACACACATAATATCTAAAATACTTTTTAAAGTTACTATTTATGTCAAACCAAAGCATGTCAAGAACCAAACAGATTTTCCTACTAAGCAATCCCATGTTGAGAAATTTCTAGTTGTCTAAAAAAACAAGTTCATAATAGTTGGCTCTGATAAACCATGACCGCCTATTTCAAAGTCATATGGCATATTAGAAAGCAAGACAACTTGAGAAATAATATACTCTGATTATTACAATGATCATTTCCCATACATGGGAACAATGAACAGTATATGTTGTGTGAAAATTGTATAAATCGTATGTTGAATTGGTTCTTAATGCTTTTCTACTACATTCATTCTATTAATTTTTGAGAGTTCGATATTGAAACTCCAACAAAAAAATCTTTATTTACTTAAAAAACTAATTGTAATATATAATGGAGCTATATGTCACCTTGTTCTGTATTTTCCAAGTCTCCTGTAAATGTGTTGTCATATTTTTACAATTTAGAAAAATCCAGTGAGCAGTGTAGGAGAGCTATACTGTACTAGGTTGTTCCTGGCTCAGCTGATATGAGTTATGCATAGGATGATGGGCTGAGTACTGTCCAAAACCTACATGCAAAAACAGACCTGGAACTGCAGAATAATATTTTCATCTCCCTCTGTTTTATCAATATATAGATTTCATGCCTTTGGTGTTATACCTCTGATTTTAGTGATTAATTTAGTTCTGAGTGACTGAACTGAATTGAACTAAAGAATCAGATGGCAAAACGCATTTTGTCAGAATTTTATCCCCAAATTTTATTTTCATAATACTAATATTTTTAATTTGCTATGCTAAAAATGTAAGGATATCAGTATTTAGTTAAATATTGAACAGAATAAATTCATTCATTTCAGTTCAGTCACTCGATCGTGTCCGACTCTTTGCGACCCCATGAATCAAGGCACGCCAGGCCTTCCTGTCCATCACAGACTCCTGGAGTCCACCCAAACTCATGTCCATCGAGTCGGTGATGCCATCCAGCCATCTCATCCTCTGTTGTCCCCTTCTCCTCCTGCCCCCAAACCTTCCCAGCATCAGGGTCTTTTCCAATGTGTCAACTCTTCGCATGAGGTGGCCAAAGTATTGGAATTTCATCTTTAGCCTCAGTCCTTCCAAAGAACACCCAGGACTGATCTCCTTTAGGATGGACCAGTTGGATCTCCTTGCAGTCCAAGGAACTCTCAAGAGTCTTCTCCAACACCACAGTTCAAAAGCATCAATTCTTTGGCGCTCAGCTTTCTTCACAGTCCAACTCTCACATCCATACATGACCACTGGAAAAACCATAGCCTTGACTAGATGGACCTTTGTTGTCAAAGTAATGTCTCTGCTTTTGAATATGCTATCTAGGTTGGT
>SJYT01067518.1:0-16376 GCA_006410635.1 Cephalophus harveyi
GAACAGGGAGGCCTGGCGTGCTGTGATTCATGGGGTCACAAAGAGTTGGACATGACTGAGCGACTGAACTGAACTGAACAGAACTGAGGAGCTCCATAGGGTTGCAGAGAAATTGGACACAACTGAAGCAACATAGCATGCATGCATGCATTCAGGAGCTCCACAGAAGTCTGTTCAATCAAGGTCTTAGGTCTTCTTAACTAGCTAAAGGGGCACTAGGTTCAGGGCACTTTCTAAGGAAATCCATCTGCTCTTCCATACACCAAGTGTGTGAACATGGACTCACACTTCATTAAAACAACTTGGAAAATGGTCAGCACAGGATATGCTTTCTGAGGATGAAAGACGAATGTAGAGGAATCAGTGCTATGGTCCCACCACCCCTGCAGATGACAAAGCTGTGCCTTTGACTCCACGGCCAGTGTTCACTCCATGCCGGACAAAAGAGATGACCAAATATTGAGAAGATCTGGCTGCTACATAAATATATTTGGGAATTTTACTGAAAAGAAAACTTCCCACTATTTTCCACCAAGAACTGAGGAGCTCCATAGGGTTGCAGAGAATTGGACACAACTGAAGCAACATAGCATGTATGCATGCATTCAGGAGCTCCACAGAAGTCTGTTCAATCAAGGTCTTCTTAACTAGCTAAAAGGGCACTAGGTTCAGGGCACTTTCTAAGGAAATCCATCTGCTTTTCCATACACCAAGTGCGTGAACATGGACTCACACTTCATTAAAACAACTTGGAAAATGGTCAGCACAGGATATGCTTTCTGAGGATGAAAGACGATTGTAGAGGAATCAGTGCTATGGTCCCACCACCCCCGCAGATGACAAAGCTGTATCTTTGACTCCACGGCCAGTGTTCACTCCATGCCGGAAAAAGAGGTGACAAAATATTGAGAAGATCTGGCTGCTACATCAATATATTTGGGAATTTTACTGAAAAGAAAACTTCCCACTATTTTCCACCTTGAATTTGTTTGAAGTAGTATAACAAAAAATATTTTTACCTCAAAATGAGCTTTACAGATGCAAAATAACACAGAGAACTGAAGAAATTATGTAGGACTTCTAAGAGCACACATTTTCGGGTCATCTGGCTAAGTTCAAGAGTGTGCAACTCTCCCTCACCACCCCCGGACTCTTTGGGTGGCTGGCTGTACAACATCACCCTTCATTTTGGGTGAGGAGGTGCAATTCACACACTTCTACAATCATAGTGACACAAAGGAAAGAATTATTAAAAGGTGTACAAAATAAAAGGAAATTGCTTTTGGTTAAAATATACCTTTTAAACTTGATAAAAATTATCTTATTTTCCTGCATGTGTATTTTACAAATGTAGGATTCTATAGCAGAAACAAGCATGCATGTGCTAAGTCGCTTCAGTCATAAATGTGATAGTTGCTCAGTCGTTTCCAACTCTTTGTGACCCCATGGACTGTAGCCCACCAGACTCCTCTGTCCATGGGATTCTCCAGTCAAGAATACTATAGTGGATTGCCATTGCCTTTTCCAGAGGATCTTCCCGGCCCAGGGATTGAACCCGGGTCTCCTATGTTGCAGGCAGATTCTTTACCCTCTGAGCCATCAGGGAAGCCCAGAAACAAACACAACTTCCTTTAAAAGTGGTCTAGTTGGTGCACACCTGTGGAGGTTTGCTTTCTTGTCCCTCAGGGCATATTCTGTTGGTTCAAGCAAAGGCTAACATAGTTTAGCCTTTGCTTGAAATTAAAACTCTCTTGCTCTCTTGCCTGAAGTGACCTGGGCTTCAGATGGCAGCTAAATGTGTCCTGGCCTCACAGACTATCTCCCAGAACTTTCAAGTGTTATTGCCCTGAATATCCCATCAAACAAGGGGAGGGTGAACTTCTCTGGACACCCCAACCCATAATTCCCCTTTTATAGAGCATTATAATAAATTACTACAATAAAATTTTACTTTTCTCCTTTAAAATTCCAGTTTATCTGTATAATTCATCAATATGAGTAGTTGTTTTTATGAGTTGGCTTATTTTGTGTGTGTTCTCATCTCCTCAGGGATGCTTACAGCCCCAGTTACAGCTACAGTTTTATCCTAATTATGCAAAATGTACAATTGAAAATGTGGAACAGAAACAAGTAATAATAAGACGAAGACAGAGAATTTGATAGTTGAAAGTCACCAAATCTAAGGATAAGGAACTTAGGGCTGAGAGAGATTAAATAATATGTAGGAATTAAAGAGGAAAAGTGTGAAAGAGAAAGTGTTAGTTGCTTTACAACTCCATGGACTGTATAGCCCGCCAGGCTCCTCTGTCCATGGAATTCTCCAGGCAAGAATACCATAGTGGAGAGCCATTCCCTTCTTCAAGGGATCTTCAAGACCCAGGGATTGAGCCCGAGTGTCCTGTATGGCAGGCAGATTCTCTACCATCTGAGCCACCAGGGAAGACCATAGAGAGGCAAGCAGGGGTTTTGACCAAACCTAAACCGCCTCTTGAAAGTGAAAGAGGAGAGTGAAAAAGTAAGCTTAAAACTCAACATTCAGAAAACTAAGTTCATGGCATCTCGTCCCATCACTTCATGGCAAATAGATGGGGAAACAATGGAAACAGTAAAAGACTTCATTTTGGGGGCTCCAAAATCACTGCAGATGGTGACTACAGCTATGAAATTAAAACTCTCTTACTCCTTGGATCAATGATCAATGCAAAGAAATAGAGGAAAACAATAGAATGGGAAAGACTAGAGATCTCTTCAAGAAAATTAGAGATACCAGGGAACATTTCATTCAAAGATGGGCACAATAAAGGACAGAAATGGTATGGACCTAACAGAGGCAGAAGATATTAAGAAGAGGTGGCAAGAATACACAGAAGAACTGTACAAAAAAGATCTTCATGACCCTGATAATCACGGTGGTTTGATCACTCACCTAGAGCCAGACATCCTGGAATGTGAAGTCAAATACGGCTTAGGATCATCACTACAAACAAAGCTAGTGGAGGTGATGGAATTCCACTTGAGCTATCTCAAATTGTAAAATATGATGCTGTGAAAGTGCTGCACTCAGTGTGCCAGCAAATTTGGAAAACACAACAGTGGCTGCAGGACTGGAAAAGGTCAGTTTTCATTTCAATCCCAAAGAAAGACAATGCCAAAGAATGCTCAAACTACCGCACAAATGCACTCATTTCACATGCTAGTAAAGTAATGCTCAAAATTCTCCAAGCCAGGCTTCAACAATATGTGAACCACGAAATTCCAGATTTTCAAGCTGGTTTTAGAAAAGGCAGAGGAACCAGATATCAAATTGCCAACATCCACTGGATCATCAAAAAAGCGAGATAGTTCCAGAGAAACATCGACTTCTGCTTTATTGACTATACCAAAGTCTTTAACTGTGTGGATCATAACAAACTGAAAAATTCTTCAAGAGGTGGGAATACCAGACCACCTTACCTGCCTCCTGAGAAATCTGTGTGCAGGTCAGGAAGCAACAGTTAGAACTGGACATGGAACAAGAGACTGGTTCCAAATTGGGAAAGGAGTACATCAAGGCTGTATATTGTCAACCCACATATTTAATTTATATGCAGAGTACAGCATGAGAAATGCTGGGCTGGATGAAGCACAAGCTGGAATCAAGATTGCCAGGAGAAATATCAATAAACTCAGATATGCAGATGACACCACCCTTATGGCAGAAAGTGAAGAAGAACTAAGGAGCCTCCTGATGAAAGTGATAGAGGAGAGTGAAAAAGCTGGCTTAAAACTCAATTTTCAGAAAGCTAAGATCCATCCAGTCCCATCACTTCATGAAAACAGATGGGGAAACAGTAGAAACAGTGACAGATTTTATTTCTTTGGGCTCCAAAATCACTGCAGATGGTGACTGCAGCCATGAAATTAAAAAACGCTTGTTTCTTAGAAGAAAAGTTATGACCAGCCTAGACAGCATATTAAAAAGCAGAGACGTTACTTTGCCAACAAGGGTCCATCTAGTCAAAGCTATGCTTTTTCCAGTAGTCATGTATGGATATAAGAGTTGGACTATAAAGAAAGCTGAATTCTGAATAATTGATGCTTTTGAAATATGTGTTGGAGAAGACTCTTGAGAGTCCCTTGGACTGCAAGGAGATCCAACCAGTCCATCCTAAAGGAAATCAGTCCTGTATATTCATTGGATGGGCTGATGCTGAAGCTGAAACGCCAATAATTTAGCCACCTGATGCGAAGAACTGACTCAGTGGAAAAGACCCTGATGTTGGGAAAGACTGAAGGCGGGAAGAAAAGGGGATGACAGAGGATGAGATGGTTGGATGGCATCACCAACTCAATGGATATGAGTTTGAGTAAGCTCTGGGATTTGGTGAAGTACAGGGAAGCCTGGCGGGTTGCAGTCCATGGGGTTGCAAAGAGTTGGATATGACTGAGCAACTGAACTAAACTGAGGAATTTGCTACAGAATTTATATTTTAATAATTAAGTAGATTTATTAAATAAAAACATATTATACATATAACTGAATTATATAAATATACTTTATACATTATATTTAATAAATATAATAAACAGATCTGCTATGGTTAGAATATCAGTTGTAAGAGACTGAAAAAAATAATACATTTATCAGCTCAAATTTGCATGTGACTCATTTTAATACAAGGCCCCATTTTATGGTCCTTTCTTTCATTCTAAGAAAACCTGTCAGGTGGATTTAAAAAAATTATTTATTTTAATTGGAGGCTAATTACTTTACAATATTGTATTGGTTTTGCCATACATCAACATGAATCCGCCACGGGTGTACACGTGTTCCCCATCCTGAACTCCCCTCCCACCTCCCTCCCCTTACCATCCCTCTGGGTCATCCCAGTGCACCAGCGCCAAGCATCCTGTATCATGCATCGAACCTGGACTGGTGATTCGTTTCATATATGATATTATACATGTTTCAATGCCATTATCCCAAATCATCCCACCCTCTCCCTCTCCCACAGAGTCCACAAGACTGTTCTATACATCTGTGTCTCTTTTGCTGTCTCGCATATAGGGTTATTGTTACCATCTTTCTAATTTTTGAATTAGCTTTATGGTTGAAGTACCTAATCTTTCATTCATCCATCCATTTTATAATAAATATGTACTGAGTGCCAGTTATGAAGCAAGCACTGATCTCTACTCTGGGATAAAAACCAGAATAAGTCAGATGGGTTTCCTGGACTTTTGGAGTTTATATGTTACTGAGGAGGCAAATTGTGCATAATGAATCAATCAGTGAGATAGAATTCTTTTTAGCGGCATGCACAATGGAAACAACCTAAGCATCCATTGACAGAAGAATAGACAAAGAAGATGTCATACATGTATCCAATGGAATATTAGCCATAAAAAAAAAAATAATGCCATTTGCAGCAGCATGGACCTTGAGATTATTATACTAAGTCAAGTAAGTCAGACATAGAAAGACAAATAACATGTAATATCAGTTAATAAGTGAAATTCAAAAAATAATCCCAGTGATTCTGCATATGAAACAGAAACAAGATTCACAGATATAGCGAACAGATTTGTGGTTGCTGAAGGGGTGGATGGTAGGGCAGGAAAGGAGCGGGAGCTTGGGGTTAGTGGATGCAAACGGTTATTCAGAATAAGTGAAATTCAAAAAATAATCCCAGTGATTCTGCATATGAAACAGAAACAGATTCACAGATATAGCGAACAGATTTGTGGTTGCTGAAGGGGTGGATGGTAGGGCAGGAAAGGAGCGGGAGCTTGGGGTTAGTGGATGCAAACGGTTATTCAGAGGATGCATAAACAGTAAGGTCCTACTCTAGAGCACAAGGAACTATACTCAAGATCCTGGGATCAACAATAATGTAAAAGAATATGAAAAAGAATGTACATGTAACTGAATCACCTTGCCATATAGCAGAATTAACACAACATTGTGAATCAATGATACTTCAGTTGAGAAAAACATAACCCAGGGTGACAAGACGGGAACCAGTAATGGCAGAGGGGGAGGGGACAAGTGGAAAAGAGAAACAGGCAGATTTGAAATATTTTAGAAGAAGAACAGACAAGACTTACTGATGGACTGGATATGGAACAAGGAAACAGGAAGAATCTCGAATGCATGTTTTAAGGATAAGCAACTGAGTGGAAGATGAGGGCCAGTGAGACATGGGTCACTTTCTAGTGATCTAGAGGCATCATCTTTAGGGCATGATATCAAGAGATCTCCTGTGGCTGTGCTAAATTTCAGCTGACTATCAGACAAATAGGGTTTCCGTGATAAGTCAGTTGGTGAAGAATCTGCCTGCAGTGTAGGAGACCCTGGTTTAATTCCTGAGTTGGGAAGATGAGCTGGAGAAGGACAGGCTATCCCCTCCAGTATTCTTGGGCTTCCCTTGTGGCTCAGCTGGTAAAGAATACGCCTGCGATGCTGCAGACCTGGGTTCAATCCCTGGGTTTCGAAGATCCCCTGGAGAAAGGAAAGGCTACCCACTCCAGTATTCTTGGGCTTCCCTTATGCCTCAGTTGGTAAAGAATCCGCCTGCAATTCTGGAGACCTGGGTTCAATGCCTGGGTTGGGAAGATCCCCTGGAGAAGGAAAAGGCTACCCACCCCAGTATTCTGGCCTGGAGAATTTCACAGAGTGTATAGTCCATGGGGTAGCAAAGAGTTGGATACCACTGAGTGACTTCAACTTTCACTTTCATCAGACAAATAAGTGGAAATGTCAAGGAGTCTTCTAATCATATGAGCCTGAAGATGAGGTAAGAGATGCAGCAGCCACTAAAAGATGGGCACTATCCTCCTAGTGAAGTGAAAGTCACTCAGTCGTGAGCGACTCTTTGTGACTATACTGTCCATGGTGTTCTCCAGGCCAGAATACTCCAGCCCATCTCCTCCTCCAGGGGATCTTCCCAACCCAGGGATCAAACCCAGGTCTCCCACATTGCAGGTCGATTCTTTACCAGCTGAGCCACCAGCTGAGCCTTCTAGAG
This sequence comes from Cephalophus harveyi, assembly GCA_006410635.1. Classification (NCBI taxonomy): domain Eukaryota; kingdom Metazoa; phylum Chordata; class Mammalia; order Artiodactyla; family Bovidae; genus Cephalophus; species Cephalophus harveyi. Next base: position 7,008 of record SJYT01067518.1, read on the forward strand.
TTGAGATTTAAAGACAAAGCATCCACAGGAAATTTGAAACTAAAGGAAACCTTATGGTGTGTCCTGGGTCAGTCCTAAGTGTCAGTCAGTTGTATTCACTTGCTCAATCATGTCCAATTCTTTGCAACCCAATGGATTTCAGCACACCAGGCATCCCTGTACTTTACCACCTCCTGGAGCTTGATCAAACTCACATCCATTGAGTCAATGATGCCATCCAACCATCTCATCTTGTCATCCCCTTTCCCTCCTGCCTTCAATCTGTCCCAGCATCAGAGCCTTTTCCAGTTTGTCAGCTCTTCCCATCATGTGGCCAAAGTACTGGAGCTTCAGCTTCAGCATCAGTCCTTCCAATGAATATTCAGGACTGATTTCCTTTAGGATGGACTGGTTGGACCTCCTTGCAGTCCAAGGGGCTCTCAAAAGTCTTCTCCAACACCACAGTTCAAAAGCATCAGTTCTTTGGTCCTCAGCTTTTTTTATAGTCCAACTCTCACATCCATACATGACTACTGGAAAAACCATAGCTTTGACTATATAGACCTTTGTCGGCAAAGAAATGTCTCTGCTTTTCAGTATGCTATCTAGGTTGGTCATAACTTTCTTCCAAGGAGTAAGGGTCTTTTAATTTCATGGCTGCAGTCACCACCTACAGTGATTTTGGAGCCCAAGAAAATAAAGTCTCTCACTGTTTCCATTGTTTCCCCATCTGTTTTCCATGAACAGATGGGACCAGTTGCCATGATCTTAGTTTTTTAAATGTTCAGTTTTAAGCCAGCCTTTTCACTCTTCTCTTTTACCTTCATCAAGAGGCTCTTTAAAAATAAAGTCTCTCACTGTTTCCGTTGTTTCCCCATCTGTTTTCCATGAACAGATGGGACCAGTTGCCATGATCTTAGTTTTTTAAATGTTCAGTTTTAAGCCAGCCTTTTCACTCTTCTCTTTTACCTTCATCAAGAGGCTCTTTAGTTCCTCTTTGCTTTCTGCCATAAGGGTGATGTCATCTGTATATCTGAGGTTATTGATATTTCTTCTGGCAATCTTGATTCCAGCTTGTGCTTCATCCAGCCCAGCGTTTCTCATGATGTAATCTGCATAGAAGTTATATAAGCAGGGTGACAATATACAGACTTGATGTACTCCTTCCCCAATGTGGAACCAGTCTGCTGTTCCATGTCTGGTTCTAACTGTTGTTTCTTGGCCTGCATATATGTTTCCCAGGAAACAGGTGGTCTGGTATTCCCATCTCTTGAAGAATTTTTCACAGTTTGTTGTGATCCACACAGTCAGAGGCTTTAATGTAGTCAATGAAGCAGATATTTTCTGGAATTCTCTTGCTTTTTATATGATCCAATGGATGTTGGCATTTTGATCTCTGGTTCCTCTGCCTTTTCTAAATCCAGCCTGAACATCTGGAAGTTCTTGGTTCACATACTGTTGAACCCTAGCTTGGAGGATTTTGAGACAGGGCTCTGAGAACCCAGTGAGACAAATGGTCTACCACTTTCACTAACACCAGTATCCTCACCATCCTCACCATCACCCCCATCATCATCTTCCTTCTCCTCACCATTATCTCGTCATCCCCATCATCAGCACCACCATCCTCATCATCCTCACCACGGTCATCATCATCATCCTCAGCATCACCCCCATCTTCACTGTTTTTATCACCATCTTCACCATTGTCATCGTCATTACCAACATCACTGTCATCACCATCAGCACCACAATTACCACCATCGTTATCTGTGTAGAGGTTGTTATCATTTACTTAGGGCCTCTCTATGGGCTCTACAGGAGTATTCTGTCCCCAGATCTTTGCCCAGAGGTTATCCAGTCTTCATTTCAAATGTTACCTCCATGGATAATCCCAGTCACTCAAACTAAAAGAGGACCTCCTTACACTCTATTCCTAAACACCCAGCTTTATTCCTTATGGTATATATGACCGTCTGGAATTATTTTTTTAATGGGAGATCTATAATACATTTATTTGTTTATTTATTGATCAATTTTATTGCCTCTTGGAAGAAAAATTTCTATGAAATCAGGCACAATGTCTAAAGATTAGAACAAACATTTATTTATAGTAAGTGAATTCACACTTATTTATAGTGAAAGTGAAAGTTGCTAAGTTGGGTCAGACTCTTTGAGACAGGTATTTATGACCGTCTGGAATTATTTTTTTAATGGGAGATCTATAATACATTTATTTGTTTATTTATTGATCAATTTTATTGCCTCTTGGAAGAAAAATTTCTATGAAATCAGGCACAATGTCTAAAGATTAGAACAAACATTTATTTATAGTAAGTGAATTCACACTTATTTATAGTGAAAGTGAAAGTTGCTAAGTTGGGTCAGACTCTTTGAGACTCCATGGACTGTAGCCTGCCAGGCTTCTCTGTCTGTGGAATTCTCCAGGCTGGAATACTGTAGTGGGTATCCATTCCCATTCTCCAGGGGATCTTCCCAACCCAGGGATGGAACCCGGGTCTCCCACATTGCAGGCAGATTCTTTACCATCTGAGCCACTAGGGAAGACCAAGCATGCTGGAGCAGGTAGCCTATCCCTTTTCCAGGGAATCTTCCTGACCCAAGAATTGAGCCAGGGTCTCCTACACTGCAGGTGGATTCTTTACCAACTGAGCTGCCATCCTTTACTGCCGGGAGCCAGTGTGAGGAATCCCACCCATGACAAGGTTATGTGGCAGAGGCCTGATGGGCAAGGTGAGTCAAGCCTCAGGGATTCCCCCCTGGCATTTCCTAAGCATGTACCCCCCCCCCCGCCCCAAATAAGAATCTGCCTGCCTTATTGTATTGTACTTTTCCATTCTTCTGACACACTCTGGAAAAAGTTAACTCAGGGCTTTAGTCTTCTGCATTTGAAAGGGATGTTTCAGTTAAAACTCCCTCTGATAACTCTCTAGCTTGCCTAACAGGTTCCCCCGGACCTCTTACAGCATGTGAATTGCTTACAGCCCCCATCCGTGAGAGGCACAAAGCTTAAAAACAACTTAAAGACACAGAGCCTTTTCTAAAGAGTTAAAAATCATATTAGTGACGGGTTTTCGCTGTTGGCTCAATGATTGCAGTCAGGCCTCCATATTCTTTATCTTTTAGGCACCTGGGAGGATGTTAACCAATGTAAATGGGATATGGGCAAAGATACATAGTAGTTTTGATGTTACCAACACTAGACTTTTGAGTTAATTACTTTTCTTTTGTTATAAATCACTGTACTCCTTTCACTTGTTATAAATTTCTGTATCTTTGCCATGTATGAATATAACTTTATTTAGTGCTTTCTGAGAGTGGCACCAGACTTTGGGAAGATCAACACAAATAAGTCTTCTGGTTGACAAACCTTATCAGAAAAAAGGCTGTAAAATGTTAATTGGCCTTTTTGGACGGAAGATGATGTAAATCACCTAAGACTTGTGTATACAACTAGGTATGCAGAGAGAAAAGTCTGGTTTTGATAAGAGTCTGGGCTGCTAATGCTGTATAATTTTGTATTACCCATTGATTTCTATGTACAATCAGAAAGGTATAAAAGGCCTTTCTAGACAATAGAGGCCAGGCCAGTCATTGGAAGGACTGGTTTCCCCCGTGTCTCCTCTTTACTCTAATTTCAGGCTGAATTCCCATCTGGGGTGTGGAGGCTCGCCATGTCTACTTACTTGTCCCGGCTTCTAAGATCCATCAGAAAGGGAGCCCAAGGCGGGGCACTCTCTGATATTCAAACAGATGCCAGTGGCCTAACGTAGATGGTGCAAGTTCCTTGTCTGGAACTTTATTGGTTTTCCACGTAAACCAAGTTATTCAGCCTCTTTTCTCCACTTAATTTTCCTACTACACTATTTCTTCCTAATCTCATCTTATATTTCTAATTAAATAAATAAATAAGTTTTTTCCTCGCCTACTCCATCTCCCCTTCGAATCACCCTGGATCCACCAGGGCTGGACCCCGGCACTTTACTGTTATTTTTATTATTGGCAGGACATTTGTGACCACAATACAACCAATTTAAAGAAAGAAATAGTTTGTAACACAAACAGAATGCAATCGAATACACTGTACTTTTGAAGCATGATTTTTCTATATTTGTTTTTTGAGAAAAATCTCAATACTTTAGAGCTATGGAGTAGAAGACAAGTACTGGCCAACTCATTAGACCTGGTTTGAAATAATCAAGTTGAATTAATTACCTGTGACCCAACACAGACAATCATTAGCATGGTCACAGGCAAGGTATGATCTCCAGAAGGATGAGTGTACAGCTGCCACTCCCCTACCCCAAGCTGGGATGCTCACCCTGTAAGTTTCATGGACCAGAACCAAAGGCATCCTCTCTGAACAGATGACAGAAACTCACCTGACTTAGGGATGAAACATTCTGGTCAGGAAAGATTAATCTCACAACTCCCTTTGACTCTCATTTACAGTTTTCATAATACTTTGCAAGGTAAACCCTAATCTAATTAAAATTTTAACTTAAATTCTTAAGATACTTAACATAGTAAATTCTGTCCAGAATTCTTTCCAATCTGAGCATCTGAAGGTGCCTTTCATTTAACATAGTCCAAAATATGTTGACTCATTAAAATTCAGATTTTTCTCCCTTCTTGCTGCTTTGTTGAGGATATTTACTCCAGAATGGCACTGCATTTGTTTTTTCGTGCTCAAATCTGTTTTAAACCAAATTACTGTTTGTGTTTCATATAAATCATAGTCAATTGACATATTCTTAGTTAAGAAAAACAATGTTATATGTAGTTCATGACAATTAAAAAAACATTACCCGAGCATTTTAAAAAGTAGTTTTAGTGTAAAATAAATGACAAAAAATCTGCAATGCTAACAAATAAATCATATAGGAAATGAATTCTATGAAGCAATAACAATTTAAAAGCAAATTTATAAAATTTGTCTTAAATTTTATACCACATATAATTTACACTTAATGTAAGATACAGAAGCATTTTAAGCTATTTGATATGATGCAGCTTGGGGCTTTTCAGCATAATTGCTAGGGCTACATGGGTCTTAAGATGACAGGCAATCAAGAGGCTATATATGAAAATGAACAATAAAGGACAAACCCTAGGAATTGGTAAGGAAAGAATAGCAGCTTTCTCTTGCTCTCCTTAATGTCTGTTTTTATGTAAGCATCTATTATAATTTTAAATTGAGGCTTAAAAAAAAGTCTAAGTGATGCTGCATGCAATTAAGAGTCACATGTTTTTCTTTTCCTAAACCAACTGCTTTCAAGTCTGATAAAAGATAATCTAAGTGAGATATCTTTTTGCTGCTTCTTGGTTTTTTAGACATTATTTACTAACTCTTATGAGAATAAGGAAGTAGTTCCCTTTCATCTCATTTCCTGGCCCCCTCATCTCACACACACACACACACACCCTTATAACACACACATATCCTCATCACACACACATATCCTCATCACACACTCACCATATACATACCAAAACACATCCTCACCACACAACACACACACCCTCACCACCCACACACCCTCATCAAACATAAACACACTCTCACCACAAACACACATAGGTAAACACGTCCCCGCACACACACACTTCCTGTGCCACAGCTCCCATTCTCTTAAGAGAGAGAACTGGGACACATTTTGGCAGAATTCATGTTCAGAGCTTCTATTAAGCTCACACAGTCCTGTCCTCAGGGTGGAGCCTCCAGGATGACAGAGCTCCTTGAGCTGGTTGGCATCTGTGGGGAATTTCTCCCCCAGCTTGTCACCTCACTGGGGTCAAATCTTCCTTTCCAGGCTACGGAAATTCCCCAGGGAAGGCATTTTCAGTAGCTGGGATGGGGATGTAGTCCTCTTGGTCAGGGTTTTGGAGTTGGGATGTGCTAACCATGGGCTTCCCAGGTTGTGCTAGTGGTAAAGAACCCACTTGCCAATGCAGGAGATGCAGATTCAATCCCCAGATGGGGAAGACCCCCTGGAGGAGGGCATGACAACCACTTCAGTATTCTTGCCTGGAGAATCCCATGGACAAAGGAACCTGGTGGGCTATAGTCCATAGAGTTGCCAAGAACCAGACGTAACTAAAGCAACTTAGTATGCATGCAGGCATATGTTAACCATCTCCCTGCCTGTTCTCAGTATAGTATCCTTCCCCCTCTCCACCAGGGTGCTGGGACTATACCACAGTCTGCATTTCTCCAGTATTCTTAGCGTGGGGGAGGGTGAGCTACCTGCTATGTGGAGTTGGAGGGATGGCTTTGGGGTCTAATGGCTTCTTTAACAAACTTACGAGAAGCCTTCTGTCTTAGCCTCTTCCTTTCCGTGTCCAGAGGAATGTTTTGTCCACATCACATTATAATCCCCTCACTCTGTGGCTCTCGCAGCTGCTTTAGGGTTTCACTTTCTGTTAAATCAGTTACCACTTGTCCATATGCTTTCCAGCCTTGTTTGTGTGTTTTTTTTTTTTTTTTTATTTCTGTGTCCTAGTGTGTTAAGACCTTTTAAAAACTCTTTACATTCAATTTATTGGGATTTCAGAAAGGGATCAGAGGTAAATGCATGCATTCAATCCACCATCTTGATTCAGATATCCTGAAATCTGATTCTTCACAAAGGTGTTTTAAATTGCATTTAAGAAAAACATAGGTTTTTATATGAGATATTCTAGTAGGAGGGTCGGAGAAGGCAATGGCACCCCACTCCAGTACTCTTGCCTGGGAAATCCCATGGGCGGAGGAGCCTGGAAGGCTGCAGTCCATGGGGTCGCTAAGAGTCGGACAGACTGAGCGACTTCACTTTCACTTTTCACTTCCATGCATTGGAGAAGGAAATGGCAACCCACTCCAGTGTTCTTGCCTGGAGAATCCCAGGGACGGGAGAGCCTGGTGGGCTGCCGTCTCTGGGGTCGCACAGAGTCAGACACGACTGAAGCGACTTAGCAGCAGGAGCAGCAGCAGTAGGAGGGTATTAGCACAGTATATTAACCAACATGAGGCAGATTGTGGGGAACAGACTGATGGAATAAAAAAGTAAAATTTTGCTTTAATAAAAGATGATTTCTATTGTTTAAAAATGTTACTTGGAATTATCTATAGGAATCATCTCTCTAAACACAAACTTTAGTATGCAATTAAAAGTGGGCCATGGGAACTATATTCAAAATCTTATAATGGAAAAAAATCTGAAAAAGAATATGTATATGTGTGTGTATAACTGAATCACTTTGCTGCACACCTGAAACTAATATGACATTGTAAATCAACCATACTTCAATTAAAAAAATGGACCAAATGTAAATTTGTGCAGCCACTATGGAGAACAGTATGGAGGTTCCTTAAAAAATGAAAAACACAGCTACCATATGATTCAGCAATAACACTCTTGAGCACATATCCAGAGAAAACCATGATTCAAAAAGATTCATGAACCTCGTTCACAATAGCCAAGACATGGATGCAAACTAAATGTCTATTGACAGATGAATGGATAAAGAAGATGTGATACATATATACAGTTGAATATTACTCAACCATAAAAATGAAATTATGCCATTTGCAGCAATATGAATGGACCTAGAGCTTATCATACTAAGTGCAGTGAGAAAAAGAGAAAAACAAATATCATATCACTAATATGTGGAATCTAAAAAAGTAATAGAAATGAACTTATTTACAAAACAGAAATAGATATTACTCAACCATAAAAATGAAATTATGCCATTTGCAGCAATATGAATGGACCTAGAGCTTATCATACTAAGTGCAGTAAGAAAAAGAGAAAAACAAATATCATATCACTCATATGTGGAATCTAAAAAAGTAATAGAAATGAACTTATTTACAAAACAGAAATAGACTCACAGACATAGAAAACAAACGTATGACTACCAAGGGGGAAAGATGGTGGAGAAGAGGGATAAACTAGGAATTTGGGAATAATAGATTCATACTACTATATATAAAATAGATAAACAATAAGAATCTACTNAATATCATATCACTCATATGTGGAATCTAAAAAAGTAATAGAAATGAACTTATTTACAAAACAGAAATAGACTCACAGACATAGAAAACAAACGTATGACTACCAAGGGGGAAAGATGGTGGAGAAGAGGGATAAACTAGGAATTTGGGAATAATAGATTCATACTACTATATATAAAATAGATAAACAATAAGAATCTACTGTATAGCACAGGGGTCTCTACTAAATATTTTATAATAACTTACTCAGGAAAAGAATCTGAAAATATATATAATGAATCAGTTTGTCATATGCCTGAAACTAACACACACTGTAAATCAACTATACTTGAATAAAAAATAAAAATTCAAAAGTGGACCATGAAGAACATTGAGCAAGACGTAGTTTGTCTGTTTTTGTATAAGGACCAGGCATAGTCCTGACAGTATGAAAAGCATATATCAATTCTGCCACACTAAAAGTAAACCACAGTAAACAATCACCCGACTAACTAGAGAGAGGAAAGACAGCAGGTAAATGTGGAGGTTCATGGCTCTGTTACTTAACCAAGTATGACTAGACAGTGATTACAATTGTGTTAATATGAGCATCAGTTTACAAGTATCTTTTCTAACGTGTTAAGATTTAGGGCAGCTTGAGATGGCATTTCATCAAAACAAGTAAACCAATGGTTTACTCATTTATTGCCTTCAATCACTTCCACAGCTGGTATGAACATTTGTTAGGTCACAGATTAACAGAAGCAAAAGTGTGTTGCAGTAATTAACTTATGAAAGCAATTGATGTAAGCAACATATGCATGAACATTCTCACATTAGTGCATATGGTTAATTAAAGTTTGACATAAATTAGATCTATTTAACCTTATTTCAAGGACCATTGGCAGCTTTTTGTGAAATGCCCATATGTCCTAACTAAGGTGATCAACTGCAATTTAGTAATGACCTCTGAAAAAAATAGCCAAAGCCTCATGGTTTATTACTTGGTTAGCAGCAAACATGGCTCAAATGCTCTGTTTGCTTTCAAGGTGATTCAAAAAGCCAAGACTGGATAAAACACAAAGAAGCCAACTCAAGGGATCAGTCTCTCTGGAAATAATTGGTACATTTTTATATTTAAAGAAAAATTTTTCTTTGTTAATTGTGAAATTATAAAATATACCATAATTGCTTCTCCCAGATGCAATATACTTGAATTGCTTTAAGTAAATTGCTTGATGTCTTTTTCTCTTTATTTACTTTCTAAATATGATTCCACAGATAATACTTGATGTGGCCAAGGTATGTCATGCTATTCTACATAAAGACCCCTGTTAACTTTGTGATATGTAGGTTCATATTTTTATTATGAATTTAGTATTTTTTTT
>SJYT01067518.1:16512-27027 GCA_006410635.1 Cephalophus harveyi
ACTCAGACTTCTCAAGGCATGTGGGAGGAGAAAGGATCTCCTGTTTATGGTTCTACAACTAGACAACCTCAGTTATGAGTCAGCATTTACGAAGTTATGTTTTTAAAATACCGCTTCCATAACTGATGGATTATATGATCACAAGGGTCCTCCTAAACTCATATCCACGTGCCCCTCATGCTCTGGACACAGGACTGAGGACTGGGATCGCCCCTTGGGATGCTCTCTGAGTCTCTGGTGGCAATGATTGAGTCTCACTTATCCTTACATCTCCAATACTAAGTCAAAGTGCCTGGCACAGCATGTTCAATAAATGTTGGCTAAGAAATTAATAAATGAAAAACCAAAAGCTTATGGCACCCGCAGAGTAGGAGACTTTGTTGGGAATATTACCAGTTCATCCTAATGTCTAGTTTCCAAGGCAATTAGAATAACTTTTCTGCAGTGATACAGGTTTAGACAGACACCAGTTAGAGTTTACTCTCTATTATCTATCTAGGAATTTCTTTTTTTCTATATTAAGGTTAATTTGAAAATAGAATGAAGGCTTCTCATGCTACCATGGATCTAAAATATTCCAAGCCTTCTGTTTGTATTCTCTGATGTTAAAATTAATTCAGTTCAGTTCAGTTCAGTTCATTCACTCGGTCGTGTCCGACTCTTTGCGACTCCATGAATCGCAGCACGCCAGGCCTCCCTGCCCATCACCAACTTAACAGGCTATAATTCATAGGGTTGCAAACAGCGGGACACAACTGAGTGAATAACACTTTCAAGGAAACTAAGAAAATTTCCTTCAAGGTGGTTAAAGGATAATAGAAAGTTATTCAATGGTAAGAGTCTTCTTATGGGGAAAATATATTAATACAAATATAATCCATGGAGTGATTATGAAGCACACACTGTGAATCTCCAAGGTTCCTCTGGGTCTTTTTGGAATGGGTTCTTTCAACTGTATATAGTCCTCATAACATTGAATGCTTGTGCGTATTTTAGATCATCCTTTCCCTAAATTTATTGAAGCACCCAATAAAATTTTTGACCAGTCAAACTGGCTAAAAGCAAAGTTGTATTTCTGATTTAGCCAGTTAACTGAGAATATCACAAGCTAAGAACTTTGCAATCTTTTGTGTATCCAAAGAATCGATTCATGTTAGAAAGATTAACGTAAAAGCTTTGGTTTCTTCTCAAGTAAACTTATCTATCTGCATTCCCTTGTTTTATTGGGATAAGACTGACATAAACCACTGTATTATTTTAAGCTGTACAACATAATGATTTCACACACACACACATACACACACACATATTGTAAAATGATCCCCACAATAAGTTTAGTTAACATGCATAGTTACAAAGCTTTTCTTATGATGAGAACTTTTAAGATCTGTTTCTTAGTAACTTTCAAATGTATATTTGAAGCAATTTCATTGCTTAAGGAGTTCTAAGCAATATATATGTTTTAACATTCAATTTTAGATGCTTTCTCCTTTTCATGTATTTATTTCCTGGACTAAATCTTTCAAGGTCATCCTTTTCTTCCTTTGATCCTTTGAAGTTCTCAGGTATAGGAATGGGAACAAGGTTTATTGAATAGCTGTTGTGACCAGGAGTCACACCTCCCTAGAGGGCTGTGAATTAAGAATCACCAGTGGAAAAACAGGTGGAAAAACACACCTGCATTGTTCACCTACAAATGACTGTAACTTAATATCAATATATTCAATTAAAATAAGACAAGTTCACTGGGTCCCAGTTCAAGATGGCAATGTAGGGAGATACTGAGCTCCTTTCTTCTCATGGATGCACTGAGTCTACAGCTGTACATGGAATGAGTGAAAGAGGAGAGTGAAAAAGTTGGCTTAAAGTTCAACATTCAGAAAACGAAGATCATGGCATCCGGTCCCATCACTTCATGAGAAATAGATGGGGAAACAGTGGAAACAGTGTCAGATTTTGTTTTTTTGGGCTCCAAAATCACTGCAGATGGTGACTGCAGCGATGAAATTAAAAGACACTTGCTTCTTGGATGGAGAGTTATGACCAACTTAGACAGCATATTAAAAAGCAGAGATATTACTTTGCCAACAAAGGTCCATCTAGTCAAGGCTATGGTTTTTCCAGTGGTCATGTTGGATGTGAGAGTTGGACTGTGAAGAAAGCTGAGCACTGAAGAACTGATGCTTTGGAACTGTGGTGTTGGCAAAGACTCCTGAGAGTCCCTTGGACTGCAAGGAGATCCAACCAGTCCATCCTAAAGGAAATCAGTCCTGAGTGTTCATTGGAAGGCCTGATGCTAAAGCTGAAACTCCAATACTTTGTCCACCTGATGTGAAGAGTTGACTCATTGGAAAAGACGCTGATGCTGGGAGGGATTGGGGGCAGGAGGAGAAGGGGATGACAGAGGAAGAGATGGCTGGATGGCATTATTGACTCAATGGACATGAGTTTGAGTGAACTCCGGGAGTTGGTGGTGGACAGGGAGGCCTGGTGTGCTGCAATTCATGGGGTCACAAAGAGTCAGACATGACTGAGTGTCTGAACTGAACTGAATATACTTGTTGGCTGAATAAACTGAATTTCAGGCAGATAAAGTGACTTTGCTCAAGGTTATCTAAATGTAAAAGAATTAGTTTCCACATCCTCTTTTCCCCTAAATCCTAGTTGTTTCTCTTAGAATAAAAACGTATTTACCAATGCCCACAACGTATTCTTGCCTGGAGAATCCCATGGATAGGGGAGCCTGGTTGCCTACAGTCCATGGGTCGCAAAGAGTTGGACACGACTGAGTGACTTCACTTTCTTTCTTTCTTACAACACGTTTTTCTTTTCTTTTTTAAAAAAAAAAAAAAAAAGAACTGAAGTCCGGCTGAGTGATGACTTCACACAGAGCGATAGAGAAGAAAACCACATGGAGGCTGGACCTCCTCTTGCCATAAACCCTGCCTCTTGCCCAGTGACGGGAGCTCCTCCCTGAAGAGCGGAGGTTTTGATCCCCAAATGAGGCACTTTGACTTTTAGGACCTGTGTCTAAGCCCCTTAAATATCTAACTTTGAGAACCAACGAGGCTTCTGTCCTGAGAGCAAACAACAAACAGCTCTTAAAGGGCTTGTGTGCTTGAGCTCAGCTGCCCCAGGGCCCAGCTTAAAGGCAGCTGATCACGCCCAGCTCAAAGTGAAGTAGCCTCAGCTGCTGTGGTAAAGAAGGCCCTGAGCTGGCGTCTGACTCCACTCTGCTCACCCCTGGAGCCGGCTGGCTACTCTCCTGGGTGGAGACAGGTGGGCGCCACCCCCATGCTGTCTCCTTGCTGTTTCAGGGGGAGCACCCACATGTCTGGTTCTCTGATGTCTGTGGTCACCACCAGGCAACACTGCTCAACTGCCTTGCTGTGGAGGTCAAGAGCGCTTGCATTCCTGGTCCCATGAGACTGATGGTTGGTGTTTCCCCACAAGGAGTCCACACTCCTGGCTGGTCACCTGCCATCTGCTGCTGCCTAGGGACAGCCCTATGTTGCTTATGTTGGTGGCCAGCAGCGAACTGTAGGACCACAACCAGTGGAGAAAGGTTTTTTAAACAGCTGTCTCCACCAGGGCACAGCAGGAGGCAACAGACCCAGGAGGCTGGTCTTTCAGTGAAGAAGGCTGCTTTGCTAATCTTCATGGCTGTGGTCCAAGGGGTAGGCTTCTAAGTATTCACACATCTGGGGCTGACTGTAATCCTTTTCAGAGACCTTGGAGTGAGTGAGTGAGTGAAGTCGCTCAGTCATGTCTGACTCTTTGCGACCCCATGGACTGTAGCCCAACAGGCTCCTCCCCCATGGGATTCTCCAAGCAAGAGTACTGGAGTGGGCTGCCATTTCCTTCTCCTCAGAAGGTGGGTCATATCTTCACCCTCTCCCTCTGCTGGGCCCTAGGGAAGTGTCTCCTGGTGGGGAGCTGTATATGTGACTTGGGCTCGGGTTTTTAACCTGTGGTGTCCCAGTTTTTGTGGCTGGCTCTGGTGGCTGGTTGGCGGGGGGACTTGCATCCTGGGCCCCATAGGACTTTCCTTCAGAGAAATGTTTCTCAAGAGGCTCCCACCCCCAGGGCACTGTGTAGCTTGCAAACTGAAACCCCGTCCACCTCCCCAGGCCAAGTCTTTCTGTGAGGGAGGCCTCTCTGCCATCCTGGAACTTCAGGTTTGGCACATATATCTAGTGGTGACAGAGTGGATCTCAGGAGCATAGGCTCTGGATGCTGCCTTGATGCCCTCCCTCTCTCTTGCTCCAGACTGCTGGTGTTCATCAGAAAAGAGCGTATATATTCCTCTGGAGCCCCAAGTTTTTGCAACTGCCACCCAGGGTCACCTCCTTATCTCCTGGCTTGGGTGGCCAGTGGGACTTACACTAATGGTCCTACAGGACTGCATATATTTTAAATACATACTTAAAAAAAAAGTTGTTGCCCGCCTGAGGCTCTGTCTTCCAATCAGCCTGAATGAAGTGCTGAGATCTTCTCATTAGGGACACTATCAGGTCTTGGGTTAAGGTTAAGGGATTAAGGGTTAGTTGCTCAGTCGTGCCTGACTCTTTGCGACCCCATGGACTGCAGCCCACCAGGCTTCTCTGTCCATGGGATTCTCCATTCAAGAATGCTGGAGTGGGCTACTATTTCCTTCTCCAGGGGATCTTCCTGACCCAGGGATCGAACTGAGGTCTCTTGCACTGCAGACAGATTCTTTACCAATGGAGCTACAAGGAAAGCTATCAGGTCTTGGCACACCCTCAACTACTATGAACCATTGAAAATGTAATAGGCTCTTGGAAAATCACAAAGATTTGAGAGAAAAGAAAGAGCTGAGGCAGGATTGAGTGACAAGGTTCAACTCCTACATGAGGCCACTCCTTCAAGGCTGGAAGAGGTTGCTGTTTCAACTACTATAGAAGCCAAGACAGAGTCAAGTACAATGAAGAAACAGAGGAATATTTTCCAAATGAAAGAATAATATAAAATCTTAGGAGAATACTTTAATGAAAGTGATGTCATTTACCTAAAAAAAGAGTTCTAAGTAACGGTCATAAAGATGCTCACCAACCTCGGGAAAAGAATGGATGAATTTCAATAAAGAGATGGAAAACATAAGAAAGCACCAAACGGAAGCCACAGAGCTTAACAATGCACTAATTGAACTGTAAACTACACTAGAAAGATTTAACAGCAGATGAGATGAAACCATGAAATTAAAAGACACTTGCTCTTTGGGAGAAAAGTTATGACTAACCTAGACAGCATATTAAAAAGCAGAGACATTACTTTGCCAACAAGGGTCCATCTAGTCAAAGCTATGGCTTTTCCAGTAGTCACATATGGATGTGAGAGTTGGACTGTAAAGAAAGCTGAGCACCAAAGAACTGATGCTTTTGAACTGTGGTGTTGGAGAAGACTCTTGAGAGTCCCTAGGACTACAAGGAGATCCAACCAGTCCATTCTAAAGGAAATCAGTCCTGACTATTCATTGGAAGGACTGATGCTGAAGCTGAAACTCCAATACTTTGGCTACGTGATGCAAAGAACTGACTCATTGGAAAAGACCCTGATGCTGGTAAAGATTGAAGGCAGGAGGAGAAGGAGTCGACAGAGGATAAGATGGTTGGATGACATCACGGACTCAGTGGACATGAGTTTGAGTAAACTCCGGGAGTTGGCAATGGACAGGGAGGCCTGCTGTGCTGCAGTCCATGGTGTCGCAAAGAGTTGGACACGACTGAGCAACTGAACTGAGCTGAACTGAACTGAGATGAAGCAGAAGAAAGGATAAGTCAATAGAAGACAAGACAATGTAACTCATCTAATTGGGGCAGTAAAAAGAATGAAAAAAAAAGTGAATATGGCTTAAGAGACTAATGGGACAATGTCAAACAGATATTCAAATCAAGGGACTCCCAGAAGGATAGATGGAGAAAGGAAAATAAATTTTATTTGAGGAAATAATGCTAAAATCCTCCTTAACTTGAGGGTAGGAAACAGACATTTAGATCCAGGAAACCTAGAGAGTTCCAAATAAGATGAACCCAAAGAGACCCATATACCAAGACATTTTATAATCCAAAAATTAAAAAGTTAAAGATGAGAAACTATTAAAATCAACAAGAGAAAAACTACTTGTCATGTATGAGGGAACCCTCATGACTATCAGCAGGTTTTCAGCAGAAACTTTGCAGCCCCAAAGAGAGTGGCATGATATATTCAACACATATATATGGA
Source organism: Cephalophus harveyi (assembly GCA_006410635.1). Lineage (NCBI taxonomy): Eukaryota > Metazoa > Chordata > Mammalia > Artiodactyla > Bovidae > Cephalophus > Cephalophus harveyi. Next base: position 22,756 of record SJYT01067518.1, read on the forward strand.
ATTTAGAAAGACGGTAACGATAACCCTTTATGAGAGACAGCAAAAGAGACACGGATGTATAGAACAGTCTCTTGGACTCTGTGGAAGGTGAGAGTGGGATGATTTGGGAGAATGGCATTGAAACATGTATAATATCATATGTGAAATGAATCGCCAGTCTAGGTTCGATGCATGATACAGGATGCTTGGGGCTGGTGCACTGGGATGACCCAGAGGGATGGTATGGGGAGGGAGGTGGGAGGGGAGTTCAGGATGGGGAACACATGTTCACCCGTGTTGGATTCATGTTGATATATGGCAAAACCAATACAATATTATAAAGTAATTAGACTCCAATTAAAATAAATTTATATTTAAAAAATAAAATAAATAAAATAAAATTTTTAAAAAAGTGCTGAAAGAAAATAAAACCTTCCAACCAAGAATACTCTATCCAGCAAAGTTATCATCCAGAATTGGATGAGACAGAGTTTTCTAGACAAGCAAAAGCTAAAGGATTCATTACCACCAAATTAGCTTTACAAGAAAATAATAAAGAGACTTCTTTTAGCCGAAAGGCAAGGGTGTTATTTAGTAATAAGAAAACACTGGAAAAGTAAATGTATAGTAATAAAATAGTGGAGTAATCACTTATAAAGCGAGTATGAATGTTCATAGACAAATTAATAAAAATAACTAGGATTACAGTAATTAGTTAAGGAATGCTGCTGCTGCTGCTGCTAAGTTGCTTCAGTCGTGTCTGACTCTGTGCGACCCCATAGACGGCAGCCCACCAGGCTCCCCCGTCCCTGAGATTCTCCAGGCAAGAACACTGGAGTGGGTTGCCATTTCCTTCTCTAATGCATGAAAGGAAAAATGAAAGGGAAGTTGCTCAGTCGTGCCCGACTCTTAGCGACCCCATGGACTGCAGCCTTCCAGGCTCCTCCATCCATGGGGTTTTCCAGGTGAGAGTACTGGAGTGGATTGCCATTGCCTTCTCCAAGTTAAGGAATACATGAGACAAAAAGGTGTGAATAAAATGTTGAACTGTAGAGTAATAAATCCATAAATGTAGTACAATCCTAGATAAAAAATTTAATTAATGAGAACAATAAAGTATGCAATGTTAATGAAAGGTACAGGATATGGGTAAGTTGGCATTCACACTATTTGCATCATGATCTCTAAACATTTTCTTCTTCTTCTTTTTTTTTTTTTGCCATACCACAAGGCATGTGGAAATCTTAGTTCCCTGACCAGGGATCAAACTCACAGCCTCAGCAGTGAAGCCCTGAGTCTTAACCATTGGATCACCAGGGAAGTCCCATTTTCTTTTCCAATAGGGACAAATTAGCCAGATTCTCATCCCTTCCTCCCAACTTATCATTCATTTTATCTAGATGAAATAATTATATATTTTGAGACACTGAATTTATTTGAAATGCTTACTGTCTTAGTCCCACTGTCACCTATTTGGGTTAAAATTCTTTGTAGAAATCTCTAAGCTCTCCAGAGTTAAAGGAGGCCACAGGAGAAAAACAAATCATAAAATAAGAGATCACTTGCTTCTTTGATTTGTAGTATACACAAAAGTTTTTCAAAGTGAGATATAAACAAGTTATATTTCCTAAAAAAATTTAAACTTGTTATAGTTGACATATCTGAGGATCTCAGTGGAACTTAGTCCAGGGACATTTGCCACATATTAAAACTACAGAATTCTGAGTTATAAACATTTTATCATTTCCACATGGCTAATAAAGAACCACAAAGTACTACTGAAACTGCTACAAAATTTCCTGCTGTGAGACCAAAGTTAGCTAGTTTGTAGAACTCAGTTCCTTGTGTCAATGTTTTCTGAGGCTTAGGTTTTTTTTTTTTAATTAATGAAATTTCTGAGTCTTGACTGTCTTAACATTTACCAAGTGGCTATGGTCTTGGAAACTTGTTGCAGCACATCATTTGACCCTAAATATTTTCCATAAAAACATTTCAATAAGATATTTTCCTTAAAATGCTATATAGAAAAGATTTTGAATTTTCACAGTTAGAAATATACCGCTCCCCAAAGAATTAAAAGGATGATTCTAAGGAACATTAGGGCTGTTGGCACCTCTTATATATTTCTCATTGTCTTTTAACATAGTTTGGGGCTTAAGAAACCATTTGCTTAGATAACTATCTACATGACCAGAAGTAATAATTTTAGTTAAAAATATCTGATTTCCAGAAACCAGAATACAATGTGAAAAGAGAAAGAAGAGAAGGAAAGAAGTGCCTCAGAAGACACTGTGGACAGATGCTTCTCATAAACAATGTGAGCAGATTGGGTTTTAATATACAGTGTAGCTTTTCATGAGCTGGTAATTTCTTGCAGCAGTAATATTAATTAATCTTTTTCTATGCAGTGCTGGGTCCCAAACCAATACAATTCTGTGGGGCAGAGCAGTTTATCATCTTCCCCAGCAGTTAGAGAAATGAATGAAGGTGGATCCCTGAAGGCAAAAGAGAGAGCCCACAGATACGCCATCTCTGCTCTTAGGGAACACTGTAGGACTGTGCCCGCGTCAGCCACGCGGCTGAGAGGCAGCTTCTTTTTGCTTCCTGCCCTTTCTTTTGCCTTTCCATGTCTGTTTCCGCCAGGAGAGATGGAGTAATCTTTACCCACCGTCCATAGAATCACACATCTAAGCATGGAAGTGTCAAATCTTTTGCGGACTTCTGACTACATTTCAGGGCTTCCCTAGTAGCTCAGATGGTAAAGCATCTGCCTGCAGTGCAGCAGACCTGGGTTCGATCCCTGGGTCAGGAAGATCCTTTGGAGAAGGAAATGACAACCCACTCCAGTATTCTTGCCTGGAGAATTCCACTGAAGGAGGATCCTGGAGGGCTGTAGTCCATGGGGTCACAAAGAGTCGGACAAGACTGAGTGACTAACACACACACACACACACACTACATTTCATATGAAATACAAAGCCTCCGTCTCAGCTCACAAGGCTCTGTGCTATAGATGGCTGTCCCCTGCAGCAGTACCTTGCCTTAGTCTGCAAGGCTCCAGCTGAAACCTTTCTTCTGGGTTCCCTAAACTACTCAGCAAGCTCCTCCCTCCCACAAGCTGTTCTTTACACAAAATCCTTCTTCCTCTCCGCCTGGATGACACCACCTTCAAATTTCAATAAAGCCACCTCGCTTTTTCTCCCTGCTGTGGTTCCATTTATTTTCCTTTAAAGCTTATATCATAAGTTCTAATTGCATGTGTACATTTGGGTATTTGTTTTTTGTTTGTTTGTTTTATAATCCTAGTGTCATATAAACTCCATGAAGCCACGCACCGAGGCTGTTTTGGCTGGAACATTCCAGAAGAGCGACTGGCACACAGTAGGCACTCCGTTAAAGAATGGTTGGATGCATAAGGAGATGGTTATTTGTAGATCTAGTCTCTTTTTTAAAATTAATTAATTTATTTGACTGCTTTGGGTCTTAGTCACAGCATGTGGGATCTGGTTTCCTGGCCACGGATTGAACCTGGGCCCCCTGCATTGGGAGCATGGAGTCTTAGGCACTGGGCTACCAGGGAATTCCCTTGTAGATCTATTCTGACGATGTTGGTCTCTTAGGAAGATATTTGGCTGGCCAGGAAGACTGTTTGGTTTTTAAAGTAAAAATAAAAGTCACATGTTTCATTTTCACCAAAAATTTTTTTGAGACAACATATTCACCATTTTGTTCCAATACCTTCTGCCACTTTTCAGGTGACTTCATAATTCCATTTTCCCCCAAATTTTTAATCTTTTTTGAGCAAAGAGCTATTCCAGGTATCCTTCATAGTCTTTCAGGGAATAAATTTTTTTTTTTCCATTAAGAGAATTTTGTGAAGATCAAAAGAAATGGAAATCCATAGGTATAAAATTGTCAACATCCGCTGGATCATGGAAAAAGCAAGAGAGTTCCAGAAAAACATCTACTTCTGCTTTATCGACTATGCCAAAGCCTTTGACTGTGTGGATCACAATAAACTGTGGAAAATTCTGAAAGAGATGGGAATACCAGACCACCTAACCTGCCTCTTGAGAAATCTGTATGCAGGTCAGGAAGCAACAGTTAGGACTGGACATGGAACAACAGACTGGTTCCAAATAGGAAAAGGAGTGCGTCAAGGCTGTATATTGTCACCCTGCTTATTTAACTTATATGCAGAGTACATCATGAGAAACGCTGGACTGGAAGAAACACAAGCTGGAATCAAGATTGCCGGGAGAAATATCAATAACCTCAGATATGCAGATGACA
>SJYT01067518.1:32620-60325 GCA_006410635.1 Cephalophus harveyi
TTATGATGACAATTTATGTCAGTATTGTTGGAAACTAGGCACAGCAGTGGGTAGAAATAGCTATGCTTTGGCGTTCCTGTCTCACCAATAACCTTGGCCCTTAAAAAGCCTGCAGAAGGGGCAGGTCCCAGAGACCATATAAATATTCTGTGCCTGCCTCTTTTCCCTTGGTTGCAGAATCACTAGCCCAGAGGCAAACACCTGATCCAGGGCCAACTAGTCCTTCGGTTGACCATGGATACTCAAGTCATTTGGAGAAATGTTTTATAGAATCAGGGCCAACATCAGGCCAATGTCATGTGTTTTTCAGTATTGTGTGTTAACTTGAACTTGTTGACACGGGTTTTATTTTTCCTATAACCTATTTTACAAAGTCACAAATAATATACTCGCGTGCGTGTGTGTGTGTGTGCTAAATCGTGTCTGACTCTTTATCTTGTATGACTCTTTGTGACCCCATGGACTATAGTCTGCCAAGCTCCTCTGTCCATGGAAGTCTCCAGGCAGTAATGCTGGAGTGGGTTACCATGCCCTTCTCCAGGGGATCTTCCTGACCCGGGGATTGAACCTAAGTCTCCTGTATTGGCAAGCGGGTTCTTTGTCACTAGCACCACCTGGAAGCCCAAGTAATACACCTAGGGACCCAATGAATAGATAGGATCCCCGAATTTTCCCTGGAGGCTATTTGTCGTAGTTATCATCATGCACTTACCCCCCCCCCAACACACACACACTGTCTTCATTGGTTTGGTTGAGTGCTCTGGGGGAAGGAGCTGTAAGCACCCAGTTTCTTGGGCAGCTCTGATTGGGAACTTGGCAGATGGCATTTTTCTCCATTGCTCTGACTCCCTCCCCCTCGCCCTGTTCTCAAAGATTTGGGAGGAACAGAATTCACCTCTCCCCATAAAAGAACTCTCTCTCATGACTCTAAAACATATTCACAAAAATGGTTAATTTCTTGTTCAGAGATTTTTTTATTCCAGAGGCCATTAAAATAATAACCACCTCAACGAAGTTCTGCCAGTTAAAGACCATTCAATGCATGTTTCAAGGATACACAGCTTTACAAAAAACCTACAGATGCTGGTGAAAACAGTAGTACCATCCCTAACTAGATTTGCCTTGGGTTTAAACAAGGTCAAGCAGGACTGAGAGATTTTAAGCTGCTACTGGAAAGACCATTCAATGCATGTTTCAAGGATACACAGCTTTACAAAAAACCTACAGATGCTGGTGAAAACAGTAGTACCATCCCTAACTAGATTTGGCTTGGGTTTAAACAAGGTCAAGCAGGACTGAGAGATTTTAAGCTGCTACTGTGCTCTAGGAATCCTTAAGGAACACAGAACCCAATGTGGAAAGTTGACTCTAGATCCATGGTTCTCAGTCAAAGACAATTTTGTCTGTCTACCTCCCCCACCTTCCCTGGGACATCTGACAGTGTCTGGAGACAGCTTTGATTGTCACAACTTGGGGAGTGGAGGGGTTACTACTACATTGGTGGACAAAGTCTGCTCAACATCCTACAAAGCACAGGGCAGGCACCTACCACAGACAATGGCTGTCCCAAATGTCAGTAGTGTTGAGACTGAGAAATCCTGGTCTAGATTAGAGTAACTTGACCTGGTAATATTAGCAGTGACTTGAGGATGTTGTTCTGGGCTTCCCTAGTGGTTCAGATGGTAAAGAATCCACCTGCAATGCGGGAGACCTGGGTTTGATCACTGGGTCGGGAAGATCCCCTGGAGAAGGAAATGGCAACCCACTTCAGTACTCTTGCTTGGAAAATCCTATGGATGGAGCAATTCAGTAGGCTACAGTCCATGGGGTCGCAAAGAGGCGGACACGACTGAGCGACTTCACTTGGGGCAGTAGGGTGGGAGGCAGAGTTGGGAGCAGGCTCCCTTCCACAGCTTTCTTTCCCAGAGCACAACACCTTGTGAAAAGCTCTAAAATCTTCTAGAAGCTGTGCCGTAATAAATTCCCTGCAGGTCTCCAATGTCTCCAGTGTGAGGGAATGCTTTTTTTTTTTTTTTCAAATCTCTCAGCCCTTTTATATTTATTCTTTTAAAACTGAGTCCCCTCAGGACACTCCTCTGTCACCTCCTCTGGACCACATCTCCCTGAAACCCTGGCATGTCATGGAGTGGTGGGCCTCTGAGATGCCTGGGAAAGGCATCTTCACCAGGGCCCGTATAACCACTGCTCATCCTCCCTCTGCAGAGAGGCAGTTGACTTTCTCTGGCTAACCACTGGGGCCAGTCAGCTGAATACACAAAAGTGATGTTCCCAAGGATCAGGCGGCTCTTGAGAGTTACTAAGCGTTTGACATTTCCCCCATTTGCTTCTAGCTTAAATGAAATAAAGCAGGACCATACTTACAATCTGCTCCTTAATATGTGTTATGGTCTTTTTTTTTTTTTGTAAATAAAAGCAAACTGATTCAATCAAATCTTGCAGAAAACTGTAGTCATGTAGGAAAACTCTTCTGATTTATGGAAGGGTGAGGTACTAGAAATACCAGATGGTATGGCACTAGAGGTAAAGAACCTGCCTGCTGATGCAGGAGATTGAAGAGACTTGGGTTCAATCCCTGGGCCAGGAAGATTGCCTGGAGGAGGAAATGACAATGCACTCCAGTATTCTTGCTTGGAGAATCCCATGAACAGAGGAGCCTGGTGGGCTACAGTCCATGGGGTCTCCAAGAGTCAGATATGACAGAAGCTACTTAGCACATGCACACAAGGTACTAAAGGGGAGCATCCATGTACATCACAGTGGAGATGACCACAGGAAAACGTTTTTTCCCTTCAGACTGGGGAAGGCTGACAGCTAAGACCAAAGGCGGGAGAACTCAAGCGGGATGCAGGCTTGTTCGTATCCCCCGATTCTGGGGAGGTAGTGGGTCCACAGAGCTCTCCCAAGGAGGGCGAGTGGTCCCTATACCGCGGCCCTTGTGTGTCTCCTCCTTCCCTGTCTCGTCGCGCAGGCCCTGTTGTGCGCTCCGCCACTTCTGCCTCGCTGCCGCCTCCCCTGAAAGTTCTAAGAGAGCGCGTGCCAGCATCAGTTTCACCTTAAGCATTTCCAGGCAGGCACGATAGCTGGAGCTGCTGGGTTACGGCTGCATAACGCTCAGGGAAAAGCTTGAATTGCGTTTTCTTTGTATTAGGAATTAATACCCATTACTAATCCTGGGTAAACAATAAAGTGGCTGGAAAGAAAACATAAAATGAGAAATCGCTGCCATGGAAACTGCCGACGATTGAGTTGTCACTGTTTTTTGGAGTTGTATGAAAGAGCTCAGTTTTAATAATCTAACATTAAAAAAATGAGTTTTCTTTTAAAACCTGACATCATAGCTAAGTCTCAGTTCCCCAAGATTAGCTATCAGGGATAAAACCAAAGCCACTGAGTAACCAAAGTCTAGCATGTGTGTGTGTGTTAGTCACTCAGTCGTGTCTGACTCTCTGCAGCTCCAGACTATAGCCTGCCAGGCTTCTCTGTCCATGGGATTCTCCAGGCAAGAGTACTGCCATGGATTTCCATTCCCTTCTCCAGGGATCTTCCCAACCCAAGGATCAAACCCTGGTCTCCTGCATTGCAGGCAGGTTCTTTACCGTTTGGGCTAGTCTAGGGAGGTCCATTAATGAATTTGTGTGTGGGCTCCGTTTGCACTTGAATTTCTGTGCAAATTCTGCCTTACATGAGGACCTTGATCCTGCCTATGATCTTTAGAAGTGTCTGCATTTCACAGATCTTACATTTCAAGTCAGATTCATTTTTATGTGCTGATATTCAAGCAGGATCTTATTATATAATTATACATGGTTAGATGGGAAAGCAGAAGTACAATGAATGAATTTGTCATTTTTCTAATGATTAGAAGTTTTTTGACAGCACTCAAAATTTAGTCTGTGTTTCTGTGGTTATGTGTGTGTGTGTGTACAGCTGAAGTACATCATTGCACAGAAAAAAGGTCTGCTTTTCATCTTCTTTACCCTTTAATCTTCAAGCTCTTAGCACAGACACATACATTTCTTATTTTAAAGAAATAATGTTTCATAAAACATGAACACTTAAGATTGTATCTGCTATTTCCAGGGAGATTCAAGGAATAGTTATTTTAGGGGAATTCAGGACAATTGCTCAATATATATGGAAGCCACTTGATCAATTTTTCTGATTTTTTGTGGCCTCTTTTTTAGACAAGCAAAAAAAAAAAAAATGTGGACTTTCTTATTTGGGAGCAAAGAACCAACGGTTATTTAATCTTTTTAATATAAATTTATTTATTTTAATTGGAGGTTAATTACTTGACAATATTGTATTGGTTGCTTGGGGCTGGTGCACTGAGATGACCCAGAGGGATGGTATGGGGCGGGAGGAGGGAGGGGGTTCAGGATGGGGAACATGTGTATACCTGTGGCAGAATCTTTTTAAATTAAGAAGTAAAGCATCTTTGAAGCCAGACTGTATCATCATCAGGCAAACTCTACTCCCCTCTTAATTAAAACAGACACTCCTGTAGCCTCAAAGTTCTTCCTCCAGTCTAACCTAAATATATGTTACTGACACCTCTAGCTACTTTCTATTATGCCTCAGTAGTTAAAAGTAAAAAAAAAAAAAAAAGACTAGATTTGCATTTTTGCTGCACTTTTTTTTAATACTAAAATCAAAGTATTAAATCATTCCTTTGGTATCTTGACTACATAACCCCAGCTCCTCAACCTCTTCTAAATTAACAGGTTCTATTTTCTGATTCTTGCATTATTCTAGTAACTTTCCTCTCCCAGCTTCTTGTGAAAAGGCAGAGCGGTAGAAAAGGCAATGTTCTCAACCAGCGAGTGGGGTGAACAAGCCAGAGAGGGACAGCTGGCCAGGCGGGATGATCTGGTCTGGATTCTGTGTGTTTCCTTTGACTAGGAGACCTGCTGAATTGCAGTTACCAGAGGCTCCACCCCGCTCTCTGCAGGTACTTAAATCCAGAGCTGCCCAGTCCCCAGCTGGAGCCTGGGGGTCAACTCAGGCTCTCCTGGGGCCTCTGTTGCCCCTCCCCGCCAACTTGGCCTCATAAAACACTCTCCTCCACCAAGAAACTAAGATCCCTCAGCTCTTTTGTGCCTTCTTTTATCATTGCATTGGAAGTTCTCCTTTTTTAAACCTGCGCTCATTGTGCTTTTTTTTATTTTTGTATTTTCACATTTTTCAAGTGGGGAAAAGAACCCTGTGGCCTGGCAAATGTGGCTGTGGGAATCTGGCCCTTCACACATGAGACCAGATCTCTATACATACTTCCCCCCATCTGCACCAACAAGTGAGTTCACACAGGTGACCTGGTCCTGGAAGACAGTACCTCTGTGAGCCGTGACAGCCCCACCTTTGAAGTGTGTGTGTGCATGTGTGTGTGTGTGTGTTTGTGTGTGTTAGTTGCTCAGTCACGTCCAACTCTTTTTGATCCTAGACACTGTAGCCTGCTAGGCTCCTCTGTCCATGGGATTCTCCAGGCAAGAATACCAGAGTAAGTACCCATTCCCTTCTCCAGGGAATGTTCCCAACCCAGGGATCGAACTGGGGTCTCCTTCATTGCTGGTGGACTCTTTACAGTCTGGGCTACCAAGGAAGCCCCCTGAAGGGCCTACTTCAGGTAATAAAACACATTTGCAGGGCAAAAATCATCCTGTTTCCCTTTCCCCATCAATGAAACAAGCTCATGTATCCTTCCTAGTTTTCCTCTAGCACATTTATTTTTTACAGTTTTTATTTTATATTACCTGATGGCCCAGTGGTAAAGAATCCTCCTGTCAATGCAAGAGACTCAGGCTTTAGTGCTGGTCTTGGAAGACCCCTGGAGAGGGAAATGGCAATCTACTCCAGTATTCTTGCTTGGAGAATCCCATGGACAGAGGAGCCTAGTGGGCTATGGTCTATAGTGTTGCAAAGAGCTGGTAATAACTTAGCCACTGAAGAACAACAAAGAGCTGATTAACAGGGATGTGTTAGTTTCATGTGTACAGCAAGGAGATTCCGTTCTACATACATATATATATATATATTTTTTTTTTTTTCCAGATTCTTTTTCCATTTAGGATATTGCAGAATATTGAACAGCATTCCCTGTTTGATACAGTAGATCCTTGTTGGTTATCTATTTTAAATACAGTGGTGTTCTAGTATGTTTATTATTCTATTTTATAAAGTTCATCCTTGCCCTAGCTTGGACTGAGTGAATAACCTCTCCAGATGCCACCTGGACAGGTCAGTCTCTCTGCTCTAAATTGCTATATTCTAAGTCCTTGACCTTCAAGCACAAGTAAAAATTGAAACTGTTAGTCGCTCAGTCGTGTCCGACTCTTTGCACTCCCATGGACTGTAGACCACCAGGCTCCTCAGTCCATGGAATTCTTCAGGCAAGAACACTGGAGTGGGGAGCCATTCCCTAGGGGAGCTTTCCCCAGGTTTCCTGCATTGCAGGCAGATTCTTTACCATCAGAACCATCAGGAAAGCCCCTTAAAGCACGAGGCCCCCTTCAAGTCCCTTCAAGTTCAAAGGCTCTCCAGGAAAGTAGCTGTATTTTATGCAGCTGTGAGTTAAGAAAGCACAACACAAAACTACCCAAACTCTCTAGGGCTTCTGAATGAATTTTTCTAATCACAACAGCATCTGGGTATCCTTGGAAAATATCTGCAGACATACATGAGATAACTAATGTTGGTTTTCCAGTAGCGTCGTTTAACAGTGGATGCACACAACCCTTGCACACACAACAGGGACCCCTGCTCCAGGGAATAATCAAGTTGAAACGTATTGCTCAACTCTCATGTTGATCCAATGCCCTTGATTCAAGTTCAGGTCCGAATTTCTGTAATTTTACTGCAGGGAATGCACTGAGAATTTTCCAAATTGTCAGGCATCAATACCACCACTGATTAAGATCTAACTGGCATCTAGTGGTGAGGAGAAAAAAGAAAGTGGAAAAACGCACCTGGAATTTCCGAGTGCTGCTAATATCCCAAATATTTCCATTAGCATTTTATCTACATTAAATTAAGCATGAATGAAGAATGAAGAACCATGCATCGTGTTCAGAAGTTAGACAACTGGTACACAGTTGCCCAACTGAAGGTTCCATGACTTGAATTTATATCTGAATTAGTGTAACCATCAAGCCTGAGCATTTCGCATCACATGAGGCTACAAACTTCTCCGACAAATTCAGCATAAAGAAAACACTTGTGGCCATTTCTGGGAAATCACAAACAGTTCTGAAACTAAGCAAAAGGGATTCTGGATTAACAAGGAGGAGGTAAGCTCTATTTTCAAGTGAAGTATCTATAAACTTAGTAAATAGATCTAATCCATTCATTCTCATTAGGAGGTTATGCATTAATATACACATCAACTCTTTTTCATTTGCCTTCTATGTGCATAGCTCTGTGTTGCCAGCAACGTGTAATTCCCTCCAGTCATTATTTTCAGTGATGATGAGTATTTTGGCTCCTATCCAAGCTTAATCTGTCAACATTTGAGGATGAGAATGCCATCAATTAATAAAAATGCTCTGCAACAACTCACCAGGTGCGCATCTGCTTACTCTCATGTTTGCTCTCCAGCCTCTTCCTCTCCTAGATGTCAATTATTAGAAATCTTATGTGTTTGAACCTTGCTGTGAAGAAAGAAAGAAAAATGTGCCCTGGCAAATGGGGAAGAGTAAGATGCATGGGCAAACCTTCCAAAGCACAGAAGCCATCAGCAAAACTGCCAGCTCAGAAGTAACACAACTTCAGTGGTTAGAGTGCAGCATCTCTAAGGAAAGCAAACTGCCAAAGGCTAATGCTTTTCTGTCAAACAAAATAGAAGACCTCCTTTGCCCTGGATTCAGCCTGCAGCATGGATGTTCTTAGGTTCGCAGACTCGTATTGGAGACTTCATTCTAGGGCAGACTATGATGAGCCACATGCTGGCCCAGTGAACCCTTTCCTTACTTGGATTTCTGTGGCAGCAGGACTGGTCTCTCCACCACCACACACTCAGGACTCATCCATCCAACCCCTCTTATTGATTGGGCACTATGTTAGGCACTCGTCCGACTCACCACTCACCTGGTGGGCCTATCTTTTCCCATCCTTCACATTAAAGCCAGAATGATTTTTCTCAAACTTAAATCGAGTCATGTCATTTTGCTGCTGTAAACTCATCTTGTGCTTCCCCCTTGTCCTTGGGATAAAGTTCAAAGCTTCTCAGTCAGTGTAGCTGGCAATGCTGTTCACACCTAAACTCGGCAGAGCTAGAATTACAGGTGCAGGCCTTCCCTCCCCAGGCCAGTCCCACCCAGTCCTGCAAAGATCCAAGACAAGGTGTGTCTTCTATTTAAAGCTTCTTGTGAGGATCAGTTGATGAGAAGTTGATGAGTCTCTGTACCTGCGTCAGTTCTGCTCATGCTGTAGCTACTAAGCCACATTTGCATTCAGCACTTCATATGTATTTTGCTCATGTTGATCAGTTTTTCATGTAGGAAGCTGCCTGGGGACTCAGAACTTTCAAATTCAGAGTTCCATGGTATGTGAGTAAGCGGATAGGAGGTCTAGAGACAAGGTGAAGAAGCAGGCTTAGGAGAATAGTACACAGAGAATAATGAGTTACCAGACTCAAACAGACACACACAAAATCCTTTCCATTCTATAAGAATGATTATGAACAAAATATTTAAATATTAAAATGTCTGCACAGTGTTCTTGCCTGAGAAATCCCAACAGAAGAGCCTGGAGGGCGACAGTCCATGGGATTGCAAACAGTCAGACAGGACTTGGTAACTAAACAACAACAACAACATATTAATCAAATATTGAGGTGAAGAGTAATAGGTAGGAGAAAGCTTCACAGGCGATAGTAATAAAGTTTGTTATTCCATATATAAACATTGATAGAGCCAGAGATCAAATTGCCAACTTCTGTTGGATTATAGAAAAAGCAAGAGAATTCCAGAAAAACATCTATTTCTGCTTTATTTATTACACCAAAGCATTTGACTATGTGGATCACAACAAACTGTGAAAAGTTCTTCAAGAGATGGGAGTACCAGACCACCTTACCTGCCTCCTGAGAAATCTGTATACAGGTCAAGGAGCAACAGTTAGAACTGTACATGGAACAACAGACTGGTTCCAAATTGGGAAAGGAGTACATCAAAACTCTACATTGTCACCCTGCTTATTTAATTTATATGCAGAGTACATCATGTGAAATGCTGGGCTGGATGAAGCACAAGCTGGAATCAAGATTTCCAGGAGAAATATCAATAGCCTTAGATATGCAGATAGCACCACCCTTATGGTAGCATGTGAAGTGGAATTAAAGAGTCTTTTAATGAAAGAGAGTGAAACAGGTTGCTTAAAACTCAGAATTCAGAAAACTAAGATCATGGCATCTGGTCCCATCACTTCGTGGCAAATAGATGGGGAAACAATGGAAATAGTGACAGACTTTGTTTGTTGGGGCTCCAAAATTACTGCAGATGGTGACTGCAGCCATGGAATTAAAAGACACTTGTTCCTTGGAAGAAAAGCTATGACCAGCTTAGACAGCATACTAAAAAGCAGAGACATTACCTTGACGACAAAGGTCCATGTAATCAAAGCTTTGGTTTTTCCAGTAGTCATGTATGGATGTGAGAGTTGGAATATAAAGAAGTTCAGTTCAGTTCAGTTCAGTCACTCAGTCGTGTCCGACTCTTTGCGACCCCATGAATCGCAGCACGCCAGGCCTTCCTGTTCATTACCATCTCTCGAAGTTCACTCAGACTCACGTCCATCGAGTCCGTGATGCCATCCAGCCATCTCATCCTCGGTCGTCCCCTTCTCCTCCTGCCCCCAATCCCTCCCAGCATCCAATACCACAGTTAAAAAGCATCAATTCTTTAGTACTCAGCTTTCTGTTGGAGAAGACTCTTGAGAGTCCCTTGGACTGCAAGGAGATCAAACCATTCAATCCTAAAGGAGATAAGTCCTGAATGTTCATTGGAAGCACTCATGCTGAAGCTGAAACTCTAATACTCTGGCCACCTGATGTGAAGAACTGACTCATTGGAAAAGACCGTGATGCTGGGAAAGATTGGAGGCGGGAGGAGAAGGGGCCGACAGAGCATGAGATGGCTGGATGGCATCATCAACTTGATGGACATGAGTTTGAACGAGCTCTGGGAGTTGGTGACTGACAGGGAGGCCTGGCGTGTTGCAGTTCACAGTGTCGCAGAGAGTTGGACACGACTGAGCGACTGGACTGACTGATACAATCTGTGTGTGTACTGGCAGATGGTTTCCTTTTCTATCTCTGTCATTGCTGAACAATAAGAGTAGACTTAACTTTAAAGGTTTTATTTCCCCAATTGTAAGATGAGAGGGTAAAAGAGATGAACTTTAATCTCACATCCAACTCTGGATTCAACACTTTTATTGGCATTATCTTAGAAATGTGTAAGGAAGAAAAACACAATGATATCTAGTGCTTAGTATCATAAGCGATCAGCAGATTAGCTTATGGTTAAATACTATTCCTGCAATTCAGGTTTATTACCATTATGTAGCAGTGATGTGCCATATCATGCAATTCAAGTAAAAAAGTGATTTCTATTTGGTAAAGGGATTTACACATTTTCTTACAATTTATTATTAAAGATATAACTCTGCATCAAGAAAATTCAGTAGGGTTTAACACTAAAAGAATAATCTGGAATTGTGCTCACTGATGATCACCTTTTACTGTAGCCACTGAATATGAGCTTGCCATCTGGAGTTCTGACAGGATGTCCTAGACCTCTGATCTTACCAAATGGAAACTGTCTGTGATGATCAGTTCGGAACTGTTTCCTTTCTGTATTAGCCACAGTAAGTCTATTTAGAATTGCCCAGACATTCTTTTAGATATCTTTGCTTTACATAGTCTGTCTTCTATATTGAGGGAGCTAAGAAATATCCAAGTAGGTGCACTCCTACTCTTTCCCATAGGAGTATTGGCTCTCACCACAATCCTAAGGACCCTGCTCTGGACTAGTCACAATGCAGGCTGACTGTCTATGCATCTAAGGTGACTTAGCCTCCATTCATGAAAACAGTCTGCTGTTGGCCAAATATCATCATTCTCACTTTGGAAAAATTTACAAGTAGTGCTTTAATGTTCCATCAGATTGATCAAGGAAAAAGCTTGGCAACTCATACATACTATCCTCTGATTTGATCTTTTCTTTAATTTTGCTCTTTCTCTTCTGTTTTATTTCTAAAACCTCATTCAATATCACACCTCATTTCCCCTCTGTCTGCCCCAAAGACATTATCTCTAGAGAACACAATCAGTTTTTGCTTGATATTTCTCACAACCATTAAATCTTATTATCCGTAACTTTCTTCCTTACATGTACATTTTTCTTTCGAGAGATTTAAAATCTGGCTATGCCTCAATAACTTGACCCTTTTTTGGAAACCTCCCCATTGAAATACTACAGCATTAATTTTAACACATGCAAGATTTAAAACATCACAAGGATGTGTAGGATTTTTCTACTTTATGTACCAATTTCATAAGAATATTAAATTATATGTATATATATTTTAATTGCAGACAATGAGGAATATGTGTGAAATTAGATGTGTTTTTCTCAACTTACATAAAGAATTTTGAACAGGAGAGTAAAGCACAGGTGGTATATTCAAATTAGCCAATCTCTTTAATTTTAAAAAGGAAGATAGAAAGGTCTGTAAGAATTTCTTCACTCATTGATTCTTGTCCAGGCCCTGAAATTAAGTAACCTTTAATATCATCGTATATCAACTTAACAGAGTTTTGGTTCTGCAACATGAATTTTTCCCTCCACTCCTTTGATCTCCTGTTGTTGAATAATCCACTACAGCTTGTTGCATTCAGTGCTACTCAAAACCCTCTTCAAGTTCCAAAAAGCTTTTCTTAATTTGAGAAAGTCCATATGTTTAGCTTCTGTTGATAAATGCTTTCTGGAGACATAGTCGAATGGAAATGGGTATGGAAAATCTGCTGTGGATAAATTATGTTCTTTCACATATTTTTAAATGGCTAGGGGAAAATAAGGAATCCAAATTCTGGGTGATAGAAATGTTGAACAAATGCACATACCAGGTAAAGCACTTGTGGAAGAAAATGTCTTTGTCATCACATTTCTGTTAAACATTACTGGCTCAGACAGGGTTATGTGGTCCTTTCATTTTCCAGTACAAGAAAATGCATGTATCTCTCCTGAATGAGGATGAGGAAGTACTATGACTCTGTCTCTAGGGGCCAAGGGATCCATAACATGGGAAGGTATGAAGGCTGTAAGGCACCACGATTAATGGCATTCAGGACATGCGGAATCAAGCTGCCACTGGTGGCTTCATCTGCCTGATCCAGTCTCTGGTGGGGATTCTTCATCCTTACTCACCCTCCTGCAGTAAGATGTCAGCCTGGCTCTCAGGCAGCTTTAGAACCAATCCGAGGGCGAACAATGCTCAGGATATGTGTTACTGAAAAGATTACGTAGAAAGCAATTTAGGAGACTTGTCTAAAAATAATACTGCGACAATGTTCCCATATATTAAAATTTCAAAGGTCACGATAATTACTTGTCATGGTTCACTGTATGCACTAATCACTTAGGAAAAGAAAAGCCTCCTTCTCCACTGGTGTCACGACGTGGAAGGTGCTTAGAAGTAACTACAGGGGAAAGACACCACTAAGCCTTTATTCTCTAACAATGTGGGTTTCATGGACTATGTCTCCTAAGTGACCTCCTTCTAAAACTCACCTTTTATGAAAAATTTTTACTTGATTGCTTAGAACTCTGAACTACCTATTTTGTGCAAAAAGGTTTTAGTTCAGAACCTCTGTTTCAAGTGAAATAGAATAAACTGACTTGTCATAAACTGTTCTGAAAGTTCACATTTTTATCAAAATATAAAGTAGAAGAGGGTCTGCAGTGTCATTAGAGTAAATAAACATGTCACAGAAGTAAAAGAGATAGTTGGGAATGAAACATACACAAAGGTCATTTTACTTACAATGAAGGAAATGTCACAGTTAGTGGAGAAGGGAAAGACTAATAAATTACAGTGGCTGTTTATGAAGCAAAAATAATGTTAAATCTCTGACTCACATAGTTCACCAACAAAAAGAAATTCAACAGATATTGGGGCTAGTTATAAATAACTAACCCAAAACACTCTAAAAAATATAAATTGTTAATATAGAAAATCAATAGGAGGGTGCATTTTTAAAAGCATGTACAAAATAACACAGTAGAGTGCCATCATCAAAAAGTCTACAGATAATAAATGCTGGAGAGGGTGTGGAGAAAAAGAAACTCTTCCACACTGTTAGTGAGAATGCAAATTGGTACTGCCATTATAGAGAACAGTATGGAGATTCTTCAAATAACTAAAAATAGAGTTACAATGTGATTCTATAATCCCACTCCTGGTCACATATCCTGAAAAATCCCTAACTCAAAATGATACATGCATCCCAATGTTCATAGTAGCATTAAGCAAATTGGTACTGCCATTATAGAGAACAGTATGGAGATTCTTCAAATAACTAAAAATAGAGTTACAATGTGATTCTATAATCCCACTCCTGGTCACATATCCTGAAAAATCCCTAACTCAAAATGATACATGCATCCCAATGTTCATAGTAGCATTATTTACAATAACCAAGACATGGAAGCAACTTACCCATCCATCAATATATGAAAGTATAAACAAGATGCTTTATATACACATACTCACACACACAATGGAATACTACTCAGCCATAAAAATGGAATCATGCCATTTGCAGCAGTATGGATGGACCCAGAGATTCTCATACCAAGTGAAATAAGTCAGACAGAGAAAGAGAAATATCATATGATATCGCTTATATAAATCTAAAAATAGGGTACAAATGACAGGATAGAAATAGAATTACAGATGTAGAAAATGAGGTTATGGTTACTAGGGGGGAAAGGGTAAATTTAAGAGATTGGGGCTGACATATACGCACTAATATACATAAAATAGCTAATAAGGACCTGCTGCTGCTGTTGCTGCTGCTAAGTCACTTCAGTTGTGTTCGACTCTGTGTGACCCCATAGACAGCAGCCCACCAGGCTCCCCCATCCCTGGGATTCTCCAGGCAAGAACACTGGAGTGGGTTGCCATTTCCTTCTCCAATGCATGAAAGTGAAAAGTGAAAGTGAAGTCGCTCAGTCGTGTCTGACTCCTAGCGACCTCATGGACTGCAGCCTACCAGGCTCCTCCACCCGTGGGATTTTCCAGGCAAGAGTACTGGAGTGGAATTGCCTTCTCCAATAAGGACCTACTGTACAGTAAAGGAAGTCTGCAATGGCTTATATGGGAAAAGAATCTAAAAAAAGAGTATATATATATTTTTATATATAACTGATTTACTTTACTGTACACTTGAAACTAATACAACACTGTAAATCAAATACACTCCAGTAAAATTTAAAAAGATAATAATGCAAATGAATCTATATAAAAATTAGAAATAGACTCACAAACCTAGGAAACAAATTCATGGTTTCCAAAGAGGAAAGGGTGGGAAAGGGACAAATTAGCATTCTACAATAAACAAATGCAAACTACTCTACATAAAATAGATAAAGCAACAAGGATTCACTGCACAGCATAGGGAATTATACCCAATATCTTATAATAGCCTCTAATGGAATATAATCTGCAAAAAGCAAAATCACTATGCTGTACACTTGAAACTAAAACAATACTGTAAATCAAATACACTTCAATAAAAGAAGTTATATTTCATGTGACCCAAAAGAATATACTGAAATCAAAAAGGTAGATCTCAATCTAGTTTGAAAATATATAGTGCTGTTAACAATTTATGACAGACACAGACTACAAACTCCTTCAAATGTTTAAGACAAAGATTGTGGCCCCAATTAGTCAAGAGGCTGTAAGACAATAGCAACCTTACAAAGGAGGAAAAAAGACAGGCGAATAGGTTTGACTTGCCTAGTAATCAACGTGACATAAATTAAGAAAAATAATGTATTTTGTTATCAAAATAAGAAAACATGATAATTAATTATATACACTACTGCTGAATATATGTAAAGAGTACAAGTCTGTTTTCAAAGTAATTTGGAAATACGTATCATGTGCCTCAAAAATGCTCATGCTGTTTCATGTGAGAGTTAACTATTATGAATGTATCTTGATAAATAATTTGAATAAGGAAAGCCTTATGCTTAGCGATATTCATTTCAATATTATGTGTAAGAGAAAAATAATCTTAAGGGTCTCAAGGAAGAATGATGTTTGCTGAGAAATTTCAGTACAGGTTAAGTTGAAACAGTATATAGTTATTAAACATAACTTTTGAGAAAGATATGAAATATCAGGAGAAAATTTTGCTGGAATGTAAGTGAAAAATCAGGACACAAAATTATTTGCTCAATAATACACACATAAGAAAACAGACGTTCCCCCTCATTGCCATTATTCATTAATAAACAAAAACGTACTTTGCACACACTTTAAATTAAATAGCAAATTGTTAGAGGATCTTACCAACCCAGGGATCGAAACCAGGTCTCCCGCCTTGCAGGTAGATTCTTTACCATCTGAGCTAGCAGGGAAGCCCCCTAAGGAACTTCATTTAACTTTTAAGTTAATCTTAGAAAAATTTCCACTCATCCTCCACCTCCCCGCCACCTCCCCATGAACTTTGGCCATGACCCTGGGTCTCCTCACATTTCAGGGTCTCTCTTGGTGCAGCCTCCTTGTCTCATAAACATTTTGTCCTTTGTTTCTTCTTTTTTTCTTGTTCTTTTTTTTTTTTTTTAATCTCTTTCCTTGGTTCTATTTTTGTTAACTCCCGTAACTCTCAAAATGGTCCCCAGCCTTTGTTGTTTGGGGTTAAGGTTTGTGTAATCTCTTAGCTGACTAAGAAAGAAGAAACCAACATCAGTTTCAGCTCTGAGAGGCCTTCATCTTCTTACAAAAGTCTTCAATAACTCCCATGACAGGTACAGTGAAATTCTGATTCTTTTTTTAAATTATTTAACTTATTTATTTTAATTAATATATTTTAATTGGAGGCTAATTACTTTACAATATTGTAGTGGTTTTGCCATACATTGACANAACATCAGTTTCAGCTCTGACAGGCCTTCATCTTCTTATAAAAATCTTCAATAACTCCCATGACAGGTACAGTGAAATTCTGATTCATTTTTAAATCATTTAATTTATTTATTTTAATTAATATATTTTAATTGGAAGCTAATTGCTTTACAATATTGTAGTGGTTTTGCCATACATTGACATGAATTAGCCATGTGTGTACATGTGTTCCCCATCAAAAGAACATTTGAACGCTGAGTAAATTCCACAAAACAACTTTGAGTGCTGGCAGAGGACATCAGGCACCCAGAAAAGCAGCCCATTGTCTTTGAAAGGAGGTAGGAAAAAATATAAAAGTCAGGAAATTCTAGTTCTTTTCTCCCACATCTTGGGCACCAAAGTGAACGAATCTGACACGCTCACCCTTTTTTACACCTAGAATAATATGCATTTCTCACTAGGTTCTGCTTTCTGCATTGAGTGTCTTATTCTTCTTTCCATTTTTTCTTGGAATGACCTCCTAAGCTGCCTGTCATTCCAGAACATGGGTTTAAGAACTTACAGGAAAAAAAAAAAGATGCAGTATTCCTCAGTGACAGAATTCTAAAGGAGATTTCCTTGACAGTGACTTCTACAGTACTTCTAAAATATTACAGCACTTCCTGTACATTTCTGAGAGGTTGCTTGGTGACCAGGACATAGCTGAGGGTGCCAGTGACTACTGGGGGAGGCTGTGCCTAAGAATTCTAGCAGCATCATTTTTACCTCTTGGGAGAGTTTAGGGAATTTCAGGCACTCTACACTTTAGCTGACCACAATTTAGCATTCAAACTAGCACACTAAGAGTAGAAGTTAGCATTATTAAAATTTATACCAGTAAAACAAGTGAGAAACAAAACAGTCTTGGACAAATTGTTATTGCTTCTTACTATGTATCTGTTAAAAATACAGGCTTCTGGATTTCTGAGTTTCTGAGCCTGCACTTCAAAAAAGGCTCTTTAGTTTCTTACCAATTGATAATTTGAAAACCCCTACTTGAAAAGTTTTTTTTTTTTTCTAACAGCTAGGTTTTACTTGGTGATTCTCTATAACAATATTCCTCTAATACATAATGGAGATCAGCATCAACACATTTTTTAAAGTATTTTAAACAGGGTGCTTTTTGGGTACAGAATGCATACAGACTTGAAACTTGCTTTCTGACTGACATTTCCAGCAAAGCTTTTATACCCACTATAGGTATTCAATTTAAAACCTTGATTTAAATACTGTAATTTAGAAGCATTGTTTTTTACTCCTTTTCAGGGCAATTATATAACATTTCAATTACAATGTGATCATCTTTACCAATTCTTGTTGGATACATTATTGTAACTTACAAATAACATTATTTCAACTTAATCGACTCACTAATAAATGAACTATCAGAACTCAAAGCACCTCTACATTGAGGAGACCCTTGTGTTTTGTAACTCAAGCACATTGTTTTAAAATAAATGAAAATTTTCTGCAGTGTCTGACCCTTTAGACTTTGGAATTTTTCCAACTCACCTAGTAAAGATCTTACTGAATTTTCTGGTAAGTAAGTAGTTTTCTGAAGTAGATACAAAAACTTTGAGTTGTTAAGCTTTATAAATCCTTTGAGAATTAACAGACTGTTTTAGATGTAAGATAAAAGCCTCGAAAGTCCTTTATCCATTCTTGAAAAAGACTAACAATTTCAATATATGAATACATAGTTATATATTAAATAAATGCATCAGACCTATTTCAAGTAGATTATAAATAGATTATAAAGTTTGTGTGCCTTTAGAGAACCTTCATAACTACATGCTGTCCTTTTATTCTTCTAAAGATCCTGCTCTCTCTCTCTGCCCACCACTTTAAAAAAAAAAAAAAATCAGGCTCTCAATATCATATGTGTGAATTGCTCATGAGAAGCACGGGCAGAATTCCTGTCATTTGTAGCTCAGCTCAAGTTTACTTAGCATATTCTGTGTTGGTTCTTGACCAGGACAAGCATCCACATCATCATGGAGTTTTTTAAAAATATGAACTCTGGAGAGGGGCTGGAGAAAAGGGAACCTTCCCTCCATTGTCAGTGGGAATGTGAATTGGTGCAGCCACTCATGCAGTACAAGGGACTCTCAAGAGTCTTCCTCAGCACCACAACAAACTAAAAATAGAGCTACCATATGATCCAGCCACCCCATTCATGGTCATATATCCAGAGGAAACTCTAATTAAAAAAGACACATGCACCCCAATGTTAATAGCAGCACAATTGACACCAGCCAAGACACGGGCACATCAACAGAGGAATGGGTAAAGGAGATGTGGCACATATTTACAATGAAGCATTACTTGGCCATAAAAATAATGAAATTATGCCATTTGCAGCAACATGGATGGACCCAGAAATGATTGTACTAAGTGAAGTAAGTCAGAGAAAGAAAAATATATGATATTGCTTATCTGTGGAATCTTAAAGACACGGGCACATCAACAGAGGAATGGGTAAAGGAGATGTGGCACATATTTACAATGAAGCATTACTTGGCCATAAAAATAATGAAATTATGCCATTTGCAGCAACATGGATGGACCCAGAAATGATTGTACTAAGTGAAGTAAGTCAGAGAAAGAAAAATATATGATATTGCTTATCTGTGGAATCTTAAAAAAAGTATAAGATAACTTATTTACAAAACAGAAATTGTCCCACAGACATAGAAAACAAACTTATGGTTACCAAAGGGGGAGGGATAAATCAGGAGTTTGAAATTAAAATATATATACTACTATATAAAAAAAACAGACAAACAACAAGGACCTACTGCACAGCACAGGGAATTATACTCAATATATTGTAATAACTTATAGTGGAAAGAAATCTAAAAACTGTATATGTGTGTATAACAGAACCATTTTGCTGGATACCTAAAACTAACACAACATTGTGAATAAACCATACTTCAGTTGAAAAACAAAAAATAAACTCTGAACCCCGCCCTCAGCCTCCCGAGTCTACACGTGTGTTCTGATGGGAACTGCAGGTGACAAGCAGTGCCTGCCCTTCTTCATGAAGGAGGAAACCGCTGATGGCAGTTGGCATGGCTTAGCTGCCAGTATCTGATTGCTTTAGGGTTTAGGTTTTAGTTTCCAGGGGAAGATCCAACTCAAATCCCTGTCTGAATGCAAGTAAGTTGTGTGACCATGGTATTTACTTTCTGAGTTTAATTGGTACTCTGAGGGTCATCATACCAAATTCAAAATGCTAGTTTTTGGTACTCAATATAAGACAATCAACCTAAAATAACTGAATTTCCTTCAACGTAAAACAAATTTTCTTCTTTAGCCTCTAAAAGGAATGATTTTATGTGAGTAAAATTCTTCACACACAATATCCTTATGCTAGTCTTCACTTCATCTGACAGTCTCCATGAAAAATAAAAGCATCGACCTTATCCCACAAGAATTGTCAACCAAGACAAAGAGGGAAATTCATTTCATCTCAGGATTTTCTTTATAAAGAAATTTGCTTTTGGTCCTTTCTCACCTTCAGAATAAAAACTTCAGTCAACCTCTTGGAAACAATTTGCATATGGTTTCTAACAAAGATGTTAGACAACCTCTCGAAGCTCAGTGGCACTCAGGCTGCTGAGCAGGACACAGATCCCCAGCGGTAAGGGTGATAGCTGTTGGGTTGAATGCTAGCCAAGAAGCAAGAAAACATCAAGGCACTGGGTAACTGATGTCCTCATGAGTGTTTTCTAATTCTCTTCCTCTTTAAATGGGATATGTTAATCCCATGGGAGGGAGAGCCATGTGTACAATACGTGATTCCTAGGATGCATCAAGGGCAAAATTTTTAAGTGTCAGAATAATTGCTTTGACTCATTGGAGTCAAGAGAAGACAGACATTCAAGGGACCCTGCTTCTTCCCGGAACACTCTTCCTTCTGATTATTTACGCAGCTTATTTTCTCACTGCCTTTTCATGTCTTAGTCAAGATGACTAAGTCCTTTTTAGCAAGACTGTTCACTGTGATCACCTACTTAATCCCTGTTTGCTTAGGGACTTTCTAACTCTCTATCCTTTTGAAATGTTTTCACAGTACTTAGCACTTTCTAATGTCCTTAAGTTACTTGTGTATTCTGTTCACTGTTTCCTCCTACACACACGCAGAATACACACGGACTGTGGGCTCCACGCAGGCAGGGATTTTTCTTCTTTTGCTCACTGCCGTATTTCTGATGCCTACAAAAGGGTGTCTGGCTTTAGTTGGTTGCTAAATGTCGAATGAGGGGGATAGGTGGGTGAATGAAGGAGCCTTTAAGAATGCAAGCTGACAGGAAAGCAGGGCGCACCTTAAATGGCCAAACGAGGAATATCACCAAGGCTAGGGCGACCAGGAGATGGTTACCATCTGGAAGAACTGAGGCTCACACTACGTGGACCAACACTGGCTTCGGGGTTGCATCACTATGTCAGTGTTCCCCTGATCCCGAGACCAGATGCACTCATGGGTCATCACAGCCCCATTCTGGACTGCCACACTGAGGCCACCAGAAGAACTCAAACAGAAATGTGGTCACAACACTCATCCGCTTAACACCCTTCACTGGTCTCAGTCGTTTTAGGGTAAAGTCTAACAAAGTGCGTGAAACTCCTACTTGCGGTCTTCCACTTTCACCTCAACACTGCCTGCCTTCTGAGCACTGAGTTGTATCCAGGTACTCATTGGAAAAGACTCTGATGCTGGGAGGGATTGGGGGCAAGAAGAGAAGGGCACGACAAAGGATGAGATGGCTGGATGGCATCATTGACTCAATGGACGTGAGTCTGAGTGAACTCTGGGATTTGGTGATGGACAGGGAGACCTGGCGTGCTGCGATTCATGGGGTTGCAAAGAGACGGGCATGACTGAGCAACTGAACTGATCTGAACTGATTCGTGGTTTTTCAAAAAATGCTGTGTTGGGGCAGTTGCTTTCTGTTATCTGTTTTACCCTGTTTATCTGCCCTGCGCCTGGGATCCCTCAATCCCAGCACTGGAATCAGCTTCCTTCTGTAATGCCTTCTGGGAATTGCTGAGGATGCCTGGCTACCCTTGACTTTTAGCATGCTGGATTTGTCCATTTCTTTTTGCAGTTCTGCCAGTTTTCAAAGTTTTATTTTGTGCATTAACCCTCTTTCTCTCTCACAATGTCTTTTCTTTCAAAGTTAATTTTGTCTGCCTTTAATATACCAACTTCCTTTTGGTCAGTTTTCTTGGTATATATTTTCTCATAATAATTTTCTTTTCAGTATCACTGTATTATATTTTTATACGGAGTTTAAAAAATCTGTCTATATTTGTCTTTTAAGTAGAATATTTGGTCTATTTTATTAGGTTAGCAACCTAACTGCTATGTGTTATCCAATGTTTCAGTCATTGTTACTTTCTAATGTTACTTTCAGTCTTGCAGAATTAGTTTTTCTGTCTACTAGTTTTTGAATCATACTCTTGAATTATATTATTTCAGTGCTTACTCTAACTTTTACTTTGCATATTTAACTTAGAGTTTAAATTGAGTCAGTATATTTACCCTCCTTTGGAATAATACCAGGGCCTTAGAGCACTTCACCTCTGATCACCACCCCCAGTAAGAACAACTGACTTGCCTGTTGCCCAGGTTTTAAGTTATTTTATTTAATGTCCAAATTAATGCTACTTTTAATTATTTGCAGCCAAAGATTGCTTAGATTTACCTATGTGTTTATGCTTTGCTCACCATTCTTTCTTACACCCCAAATCTTCCCTTGAAGAAAACTGTCCTTCTTTTTTGAAACAACTTTATTCTGATAATTCCCTCAAAATGTATTTGCTATTGTTTTTTGGTAGTTTTTAATACTATGAAGTTAGCTTCCCCCCCTCCCTATTGCTTATCTCTACCTAATTATGCTTACCATTCTTCTATTTTTAGGCAAGATAACTCTTCTGGGATAATTTGCCTTTTTATTTAAGTATATCTTTCCAAAAATACATATGTGAGAGTGTCTTGGTAAGAAATTCTTTTGTTTTAGCTTTTTACATTTATTTTTTGGAATGAATAATAATGAAATTGTTTTGCCTTTGTTCTTGAAAGACATATTAGTCCAATTATACTTGTCAGTAATTTGTCCCTCAGAATTTTAAAAAATGATTTCACCTACCTTTTGGTCTTTGAGGAGCTCCTTGACTTTCTTACCAGTTCAGTTATAGACTTCTAAGTGACATTTTAGGAAGGATTTTCAGGGTACCTGTCCTATCATTATTGTTAGAAAGTAAGTCCCTCTTTCAGTACTTTGAATTATTCATTTGATAGGATTTTTTTTTCTTTTGTAAATGGCAATTAACTTTTTTATCTATCCAAGTTGATCATGCTCATCCTGGCAGCAGGAACTGTTTCATACCATGTACTAATTTATTCAGTCAGGAAATATTATTCATATTCTATTATTAACTCTGCACTGATGTGTTATTAATTGTATATACAAAGGAGGTCTAAATTGAAGTTGTCTAACAATATAAAATAAAAAATGCTAATGTTTGTTGAATCATTTCTAGTTCAACAAATGGCCTATTGTTCTGATAAGTGCTTTAGTTTATTATATGATATTAATCTTCACAATTACCCAATGAGTTTGCCATTATTGCTATTTCCTTCCAAAGACAATAGCACTGAAGCTGAGAAGAGACTCATATGTGTTGAGAGAAGACAGCTGGTCATGATGCAGTTTTAAAATTTTTAAATAATCTCTTACTGTTGAATTCTTTCAGTGATTGCTTGCTGCTGGAGACTCACCATTATACACAGGTTTCAGAGATTCACTTGAACATAATTGAAGGAAAGTGGGGAGGTATCCTTGAGGATGGACCCAGCCACAGGTGCTAGATTATATCCTGTATCAAAGAGTAAGTAACCCCAGGCAAGAACACCATTCCAACCATAGTATAAAACATTTTGCTAAACGAATTCAAACTTCTGTTCCTTTACATGTATCAGAATTTTTAACTGAGTCATATCTTCAAATACCTGCTTCATGTGGCAGAGATTTATCTCATCATATAACTTTTGAGAAAATGAAGATGTACTGGATGTGCCCTTAATGGTATGGGTTCTTCATTCACATCACACAATGACAGTAAATCTCTATGCAGTATGCAGCTGCATGTGATTTTTAGCAGGCGTGTAGTTTGCTTAGTCTCACTTGTGGTTTACATTTAAAGACCCCACTCCTATTACTATGCCTTTTTCTAGATTCTCATCCCTTGCATCCTTTGTTCTCTACACTTCCTTATATTTCTCTTGTTCTCACTCACTGCCTGCTATGTGATGAGCTGCACCGTGAGAACTTCCTGCAGGTAGCAATGGGAGCTTTCTTTTCCACCTTCCTGAATCCCTGGGCTCTATGCACAAGCAATGCTCTCTTTCTGACATTATCTTGCCCTGTTGCTTGCAAATGGGTGTGTTCTGAGGGCATTTCCCCGCCCCCCACCCCCAAGTCAGCTCTATCCCAAGTGTATTTGTTTCATATTGGATTTGTTTGATTTTTTAACTAAACCTTTAAAAATTTTAGCTCTGAATTTTCAAAAGGAGTTTGTACAACTCAACAATGGATGCTTCTGTAGTTTTTAGTAGAGCATGAGTTCAGCAGGAAAAGTAGTCTAAGCGGGATTTTTGATGTTATAGTTTTTCACTTTGTTTTAGAAAGATGGTATGCCAGAAAACAAAACAAAACAAAACACATTGTTCATTTGCAAAAGGAGCCATCAGTTGTCCTAGAAGGAAATTGTGGTATAAGTAAATAGAGAAAAAGAGTGTCAGAGAAAAAACAATCACCTTGTGGAACATTTTGAGGAGTGCAGAGAGCACAGGTGCTGTTCTTACTTTCATCAGATCTAATCAGACCTGGAGGGCAAAGGAGGAAGATTAGTGAGTCCAAAGCTCACCACTGCTTGAAATCCCATGGAAGTGTAGGTTTTGGATGAATTTTAGACTCGTGATTAATTACAGACCAAGGACTGCATGAGTCATAACTTGTTAGTCACATTAAAACTCTAAGTCAAATTGAAAATATAGATTTTTTTTTTCCCACATGAAAAAGTAAAGGTGGTTTCTAACATTAACGAGCATACAGCTCCTACGATGATGCATAGACTGCTGTCAAGCTTCCTTCAATTCTTCAGAGAAACATTTCACAATCAACATAAACCCAACAGAATGCAAGAGAAATGAATTAAACCACTCCTAGAATTTGTACAGTGTGTGCTGAGGAGAGAAGAAAAGAATAATAGGAATATGCCCAATATGCACGATTACTTAAGCAGTCTCATAGTGAATTTTAAAAGTACTGATCTTTAGAAAAATGAATATCTGAAAGTTAAAGACTAGCCAAGTAGAAGTATCAACCTTTCTTAGTATTTAACACTATACAATATTAGTGCCTTTTGCTTTCCTTGAAGATGTTAACACCTGATGGAGTCTCTCATTTCTCTCCACATCTGACAGAATTTTTCTTAATTTTTATGACATCTCATGTATCCAGAATGGCAACCCACTTCAGTATTCTTGCCTGGGAAAATCCCATGGACAGAGGAGCTTGGTGGGCTACAGTCCGTGAGGTTGCAAAGAGTCAGACATGACTGAGCGACTAAGCACAAACACACATGTATCCAGAAGTTTACCTAAGTCAACCCAGAGGGACAGGGTAGAGAGGGAGGTGGAAGGGGAGTCAGGATCTACATGTAGCTGATTCATGTTGATGTTCGGCAAAAACCATCACAGTATGGTAAAGTAATTATCCTCCAATTAAATTAATTCTTAAAAAAGAGAAAAAAAAAAAGACTTGCTTGAGGAAATTCAGATTTTTTAAAAAAGAGTATGTCTTAATTGCTGACTGTGCCCTGTTCAGCATTACTAATAATTATGCAAATGAACCTTAGTACCACCCACATCCACTTGTAACATGAACCTCTCTCTGTACAGTAGGACAAAAATTCAGAGATTAAATATGTCTGAAGTAGTGCTGGACTTTTAATATTTAAATTGGGATATTTGGCTTTTGAAGTGGCAATCATATATTTTTATACAATTATTGCTTAGGAATATGGGTATACTTTTAGTTTTCTATTCTATTCATTAAAAATATTAAGTGCATGGCCAAGCCTCCATAGAAATTCATCTGTCTCTATCCTTCTACCTCTTTTATCAGTGACCACATAATCAAAAAACTAAAAAGTAAAGACTGAATTGCAGAATCACCAGCTGGAAAGTGTATTAAAGTTAACCTAATTTATTCCTGGATTTTATCCCAAGTATCATTTTGCTTACAGTTTTATTTGTAACACTTAGTCAAGATGACTAAGTCCTTTTTAGCAAGACTGTTCACTGTGATCACCTACTTAATCCCTGTTTGCTTAGGGACTTTCCAACTCTCTACCCTTTTAAAATGTTTCCACAGTACTTAGCACTTTCTAATGTCCTTAAGTTACTTGTGTATTCTGTTCACTGTTTCCTCCTACACACATGCAGAATACACACGGACTGTGGGCCCCACGCAGGCAGGGATTTTTCTTCTTTTGCTCACTGCCGTATTTCTGATGCCTACAAAAGGGTGTCTGGCTTTAGTTGGTTGCTAAATGTCGAATGAGGGGGATAGATGGGTGAATGAAGGAGCCTTTAAGAATGCAAGCTGACAGGAAAGCAGGGCGCACCTTAAATGGCCAAACGAGGAATATCACCAAGGCTAGGGCGACCAGGAGATGGTTACCATCTAGAAGAACTGAGGCTCACACTACGTGGACTAACACTGGAAGGAGCCTTTAAGAATGCAAGCTGACAGGAAAGCAGGGCGCACCTTAAATGGCCAAACGAGGAATATCACCAAGGCTAGGGCGACCAGGAGATGGTTACCATCTGGAAGAACTGAGGCTCACACTACGTGGACTAACACTGGCTTTGGGGTTGTGTCACTATGTCAGTGTTCCCCTCATCCTGAGACCAGATGCACTCATGGGTCATCACAGCCCCATTCTGGACCGCCACACTGAGGCCACCAGAAGAACTCAAACAGAAATGTGGTCACGACACTCATCTGCTTAACACCCTTCACTGGTCTCAGTCGTTTTAGGGTAAAGTCTAACAAAGTGTGTTAAACTCCTACTTGCGGTCCTCCACTTTCTCCTCAACACTGCCTGCCTTCTGAGCACTGAGTTGTACCCAGGTACTCATTGGAAAAGACTCTGANAAGCTGAAACTCCAGTACTTTGGCCACCTCATGCGAAGAGCTGACTCATTGGAAAAGACTCTGATGCTGGGAGGTATTGGGGGCAGGAGGAGAAGGGGACGACCGAGGATGAGATGGCTGGGTGGCATCACTGACTCGATGGATGTGAGTCTGGGTGAACTCCGAGAGATGGTGATGAACAGGGAGGCC
Organism: Cephalophus harveyi; assembly: GCA_006410635.1. Classification (NCBI taxonomy): domain Eukaryota; kingdom Metazoa; phylum Chordata; class Mammalia; order Artiodactyla; family Bovidae; genus Cephalophus; species Cephalophus harveyi. The sequence goes on from SJYT01067518.1 coordinate 59,236, forward strand.
TGGCGTGCTGCGATTCATGGGGTCGCAAAGAGTCGGACACGACTGAGCGACTGAACTGAACTGAACTGAAATATATACATAGCACACACATATATTAGCCCTACAATTAGCCCAGTAAATTGTGAATTGCAAACTATTCAGTCCCAAATTTTTAATATAGCCTCAGTATTCTTAAAATATGTACTTATATACTTTTTAAATCCATGCACTTAAACACCTTTCAAATGCACTAGTTTACTTTTCTGCCTTTGAGAGAAACAAATAATTTCAAATTATTGCAGTTTTCTCCAAGAGTTTTGTTATCTAAAGTGTTAAATATGAGAAACCTTTGTGTGTGTATATATAAATACATGTGTGTATATATATACACACACACACACACACACACATACATATATATACACATGGTGTTGAAAAATGACTAAATGTGTATCATAGAAGTTCTATTTTTAATTACGTTCCTAATTATATGTGTGTGTGAATCTGTCACTTTTCACTTATAGAAAGAGAAATTAGAAAATTTTATTATATAATATAATTAGTCCTCAGTCAGTTGACAATTTATTCTATTGAGAAGTATGTTCTTTATTACTTTTATAGAGTAAAGCAAAAGTAATTCATGAAATGAATTCTAGCTGAAAAAGAAAATGCCCCTTATCCCAGCCTCCAGGAAATAATGAAAGATGATTAATTTAGTCAACATTTCAAGATACACAAAAGTGTCCATATTTTGTACCAGGTACTCAATGGAAATTCCAAAGGTGGTTAACACTTCTATAAAAAATAAAGGTAGATATCAGTACAGAAAGAGCATAAAATTCATAATATGAGAGCCCCAAATTTGAGTTCTGGTTGCTCAAATGACAAGCTCCTTGATTTTGCAAAGTTTTAGTACTTTTAAAACTAAGTTACCTCTTCTGCTAAATAGAGATAATAGCATTAGGATTGTTAAGATTAAATGGCATAAGCTTCTTATAAACAATATGAACTCAATAAATATACATTTCATAAATTTGCCCATATATAATTAGTATGTTTTTGCATGACTAGCTCCATGGCTAAAAGTGTCCAATAAAAGTAATGTGTAATA
>SJYT01067552.1:0-10987 GCA_006410635.1 Cephalophus harveyi
TACTAACACTCCTGTTTTTTCCCCCAGTTCTTTCATCCTACTGAGTTTTGTGTGGTTCTGTATATTCTTTTCCACTTGTCAGGTACTCCTGTCTGCTTTCAGCTGATGTTCTGATTACTCTTCTGTGTCTGAAGGTATATGCCTGATGTATCTATGGAGAGATGTACTCCACATCCATCCACAGCTTCACCATCTTGTTCTCTCATCTCACAAGAGTTTTAGAGCACAGAATCCACAGTAGTAGTAGGTGTGCTATAAAATGTGAGTTCAGGTATACTCTTGAGGGCAAGCTCAGTGATTTTAGCACAGTTGATCTAAAGCATGGATTTAGTGTTGGCCATACACATGCTTCAAATGTTAAGAAAATTATTTATGTTGTGCCAATTCTAGAGCACAAGATCATTGGTTGTGTAACATTTCCTGTAGAATGCAAGTTCAATTGTAGAAAGAGGTATGCTCTGCAATGCAACTGAGCAGTTTTAGACATCTCGTGTTAGAGTACATGCTCAATAGTGGTAAGAATTGTGCTCTAGTGTGCATTCTGTAGCGGCTGGATGCATGTTGCCAGTGCCAGTGGGATAGCTTCAGACAGCCTATTCTAAAGTGCAAGCACACTAGTGGCAGATTGTGTGTCCAGATTGCAAGCTAGGCAGCTTCAGTACTTCTGTGCTAGAGCTGAGATACAGTAGTGCTGTATGCAGGCTCCAAAGTGCCATCTTACTATTTGTGTCACATCTGCTCTAGAGCACAGTCTTAGTAGTGGTGGGGAGAATCCTCAAAAGCACAATCTCAGATGAAGCACGAGTTCTCTAAAGAAAAAATTCAGTATTTGAAGCATGCTTGATCTAGATCATGGGTCTGTATTAACAGGTGTATGCCTAAAGTGTGTTTCACTGTTGAGGTACATGCTGAAGAGTTAAGTTCAGGAGATGCAGCATACCTGCTCTACATGTGCTTCAGAGTGTTGTCTCAGGAGTTGCAGTGCACGTACTCAAGAGTGCGGACTACAGAGGGATATGCAGAGGGACATGTTCTCTTGAACTCCAGGTTTTTATTTTTGGTTGCATATCCAGAGATCAAATTCAGAAAATGTGATATACCTGCTCTGCCACACAAGCTCAGTAGTGAGAAGATAAGCTCTCAACAGTGCAAGCACAAGGGTTGTGGCATATGTGTATTGTGACACATGATCAATTGAGGCAGGAAATATGAAGTATACACCAGGTCTGTAGTGGTGGCACATCATCCATAGATGTACAGGTACACTACTCACAGCTTGCATAGTCGAGAGTGCTGGATGACTAGCAGCAAAATGGCTGGTATAAAATGTCACTGGGGTAATTGTTGCACACATCTTCTAGAGCAATACCTCAAGGAAGTGACTTTATGCTTCAGAATTCAAGGTCACTAGTGGTCACAGAGTTGATCTAGAATGACGGTTCACTCATGGGTAGGATATGTGTTTTAAAATGCAGCCTCCATTTTCCTGGAATAGGTCCTGCAGAATGCAACCTCAGAAGTTGGGACACCTGCTCTAGAGTGCAGGAAGAAGAGAGGGGAAAATATTCAACAGATGGCAATCCAAGTCATTGGCAATTTTCAGCTGCAGAGTTGGGCTCACTAGTTTAAGCACACAGGTCATGGATCAATATTAGTAGTAGTGGAACTCATCTTCTGCCGGGGTCCAGCCCTGGTGGATCCAGGGAAATTTGAAGCATGGATGGCGTAGGCGAGGGAAACTTATTTATTTATTAATATAAGATTAGATTGGAAGAAATAGTGTAGTAGGAAAATTAAGTGGAGAAAATAGGCTGAATAACTTGGCTTATGGGGAAAACCCATAAAATCTCAGGACAAGAGATTTGCACCATCTACATTGGGCCACCGGTGCCCACTTGAATACTGAAGGGTTCCCCACCTTAGTCTCCTTTTTGCATGGGTCTTAGAAGCCAGGGAAGTAAGTAAACGTGGTAACCCACCCTGCTCCAGAGGGAATTCAGCAGGAAAAGGAGAGGGAGGGAGAGGGAGAAAAAGAGAGAGAGAGAGACAAGGGGGGAGCCAGATTCCCAAGAAACTAGACTGAGAGACTAGTCCGAGAAACGGATCCATCCTTTATTGTTCAGAAGGCTTATTACACTTTTGATAATACATGGAGATCAATGCCTAACACAAAGTTATGCAGCGTTAGCAGCCCAGACTCTTATCAAAACCAGGCTTTTCTCTCTTCATACCTAGTTGTATACACAAATCTTAGGTGATTTACATCATCTTCCAGCCAAAAGGGCCAATTAACATTTTACAGTTCTTTTCTGATAAGGTTTTTCAACCAGAAGGTTTATTTCTGTTGTTCTTCTCAAAGTCTGGAGTCACTCGCAGAAAAAGACTAAATAAAGTTACATTCTTACATAGCAAAGATATAACCAGCCAAAAGGGCCAATTAACATTTTACAGTTCTTTTCTGATAAGGTTTTTCAACCAGAAGGTTTATTTCTGTTGTTCTTCTCAAAGTCTGGAGTCACTCGCAGAAAAAGACTAAATAAAGTTACATTCTTACATAGCAAAGATATAGAAATTTATATCAAGTAAAAGGAGTACAGTGATTTGTAACAAAATAAAAGTAATTAACTCAAAAGTCTAGTGCTACTAACACCAAAACTACTATATATCTTTTTCTATATCCCATTTACATTGATTAATATCCTCCCAGGGGCCTAAAATATAAAGAATATGGAGGCCTGGCAGCAAACATTAAGTCAACAGTGAAAACCCTCTACCAATATAATTTTTAACTCTCTAGAAAAGGCTCTGTATCTTTAAGATACTTTTAAGCTTTGTGCCTCTCGTGGTTGGGGGGCTGTAAGCAATTCACAAGCTGTAAGAGGCCTGGGGGAACCTGTTAGGCAAATTAGAGAGCTATCAGAGGGGGTTTTAAGCTGAGNATTTTTAACTCTCTAGAAAAGGCTCTGTATCTTTAAGATACTTTTAAGCTTTGTGCCTCTCGTGGTTGGGGGGCTGTAAGCAATTCACAAGCTGTAAGAGGCCTGGGGGAACCTGTTAGGCAAATTAGAGAGCTATCAGAGGGGGTTTTAAGCTGAGACATTCTTTTGCAGGAGACTGAAGCCCTGAATTAACTGTGCCATGCCTGCTTAGTGTAAGGACTCAGAAGTGACAAGTGTGCTGTAGTACTAGGATTTATACTGCTGGGATGCATGACTCAGTGTCCAGTTGTGTAGTTCAGGCATTCTTACTCTACAGCATAGCCTCAGTAGTGTCAGATCATTGGCTCTTGAAGGCACACACAGACATGATGGGAGATGTGCTTCTGAGTAAACCTCAGTAGTGCAAAACCTATGATAAAATGTGTGCACTCTGTAGTCATGAGATCTGTACTCCCAGTTTCATGTTCAGTTACCGTGGCATGTGTTCAAGTAGAGCATGTTCTCAGCAAAGCCTGGATGCCTGCAGTTGAACTCATGCTCAGTAGAGGTGTACCATGTCCTCCAGTGTTTAAACTCACTATGTCTACAGGACTGCTGGCTCAGTTTTGTCCAGAAGTAAACTTCAGAGTGCAAGTTCAGTAATTGTTTAGGCACACCTGAACTACAGTGAAGGTTGAGTAGTGGTCTGACTTACCTATAAAGCAACAAGCTAATGACTGTGATAGTTATGCTTTAGAGTGAAAGTTCAGCCAGTGATGAACTCTTGTTTGGGAAGGCAGTCTCAGTAGTACAGGGATGCAGAATCCAGGGTGTAATATACCAAAAGTGTATGTGTACTTACAACAGGAATGTTTTAGGGACAGGTTCAGTAATGGCTGGCCATATTCTCAAGAACTCGGGTTCAGGAGTGATGGGATGAATGCTCTATTGTGCAGTCTCAATGACAGCAACGCATTTGTTCTAAATCTTGTTAATGATCTCAATAGTGGCAGTAAGGGTGATCCAGATTGGTAACTATGTAGTTCCAGCGAGCCTCCTCTCGATGGTGATCTCAGTATTGACAAGCATGTATTCCAGAGGGTAAGCTCAGTGTTTGTAGTGTGTGTGGCTTGAAACCAGAAAACGAAATGGCAACCACCTCGATATTCTTGCCTGGAGAATCCCGAGGACAGAGGAGCCTGGTGGGCTTCTGTCCATAGGTTCACACAGAGTCAGACAAGACTAAAGAGACTTAGCATGCATTGGAAAAGAAAGTGGCAACCCACTCCAGTATTCTTGCCCGGAGAATCCCAGGGATAGGGGAGCCTGATGGGCTGCGGTCTATGTGGTCACACAGAGTCAGACACGACTGAAGTGACTTAGCAGCAGCAGCAGTGGAGGTCTGAAATCAGGAGTCAGTACTTGTGAAAAGCTTCTTGCATTTTCAGTCATTACAGCATGCCAGGTTCAGAGTGCAGGTGCACTTGGTTGTAATATTTATGCTCTAGAGTTGTATGTTCCAGAGTACAAGCTAATTAGTGCACCTGTTCTAATTCAATTCTCAGTGAAAGCAGAATGCAAACTCGTGATTTCAACCTCAGTAGCTTCTGCATGCATAATCAGAAGTAATGGTGCATACACTCATGAGGGCCAGATCTTGAGTTGCAGGATAATTGCCACAGAGTGGGGCACAACAGTGGTAAGAAGCATACTTCAGAGTGCAGACTAATTAGCTGCTGGATGCATGCTACAGAGGGTGAGCTCAGTAGCTTCACTGCATTCATGCTTCACACTATGAGCTCAGTAGTATGTGATGATGTTATATTGACAGTATACACCTTAGAGCACTTGCTTAATAGTGGCAGAGTGCATACATTTGAATATAAACTCGGTAGACTAGTCCTCAGAGAAGGCAATAGCAACCCACTCCACCACTATTGCCTGGAAAATCCCATGGACAGAGGAGCCTGGTGGACCGTAATCCATGGGTCGCTAAGAGTCGGACACGGCTGAGTGACTTCACTTTCACTTTTCACTTTCATGCATTGGAGAAGAAAATGGCAACCCACTCCAGTGTTCTTGCCTGGAGTATCCCAGGGATGGGAGAGCCTCATGGGCTGCTGTCTATGGGGTCGTACAGAGTTGGACACGACTGAAGCGACTTAGCAGCAGCAGTCTGGTCCTAAGATGGGAGTGACATATGAGAAGGAGTTCAGTTTTTCCTCAGTAAATACCTCAAAAGATTGTCAGGATATGGAGTAACTTTCACTAAACAAGTTCTATATGCTGGCAGAAGTAACCAGATACCCAGAAAGGCCAATCAATTTGCTCATAATGAGGTAGGAGAAGAGATAAATAAAAATAGACAGACAAAGGATTTAAGGACAGAGACTGATTCTAGAACCAGACATGCAGCAATGGAGTGGTTCTGAATTGTAACCCTGCTTATTTAAATTAGATGCAGAGTACATCATATGAAATGCCAGACTGGATGAAGCACAAGCCTGAATCAAGACTGCTGGGAGAAATGGCAATAACCTCAGATACACAGATGATAAAACCCATATAGCAGAAAGTGAAGAGGGACTAAAGAGCCTCTTGATGAAAGTGAAACAGGAGAGTGAAAAAGCTGGCTTAAGACTCAACATTTAAAAACGAAGATCATGGCATCTGGTCCCATGATTTCCTGGCCAGCAGATTGGGAAACAGTGGAAACGGTGAGAGACTATTTTCTTGGCTCTGAAATCACTGTAGATGGTGGCTGCAGCATAAAATTAAAAGATACTTGATTCTTGGAAGAAAAGCTATGACCAACCTAGACAGCATATTTAAAAACTGAGACATTACTTTGCCAACAAAAGTCTTTCTAGTCCAGGCTATAATTTTTCCAGTAGTCATGTATGGATGTGACAGTTGGACTATACAGAAAGCTGAGCCCTGAAATCTTGATGATTTTGAAGTGTTGTGTTGGAGAAGACTCTTGAGAGTCCCTTGGACAGCAAGGGGAATGAAATCAGTCACTAAGAAATTCAGTCCTGTATATTTATGACTGATGCTAAAGCTGAAGCTACAATATTTCGGCTATCTGATGCAAAGAACTGACTCTTGCAAACTACCCCAGTGTTGGGAAACATTGAAGGCAGGAGGAGGAGCTCTCTGTAACAGTAGTTCTCTGGAAGAGTGTACTCTGGATGACAGAGGATGAGATTGAGTCCATCACCAACTCAATGGAGATGAGTTTGAGCAAGCTATAGAAGTTAGTGATAGACAGAGGAGCCTGGAGTGCCACAGGCCTTGGGATTACAAATAGTTGGATATGACTGAGCAACTGAACTGAACTTGTGTTGGGGATAGAGTCAAATCCTGGGCAGATTGATAAGAAGTCTGGGCTCCCCAAAGCAAAGAAACATGTCTGGATTCTTGAGGAGGAGATAGGGTTCTGGAATTCTCAAGGAGGAGAAAAAGTCAAAGATGTTTGTTTGCTTGTTTGTTTGTTTTTCTCTATATTCTTTAGCCAAATAAAGTGTTCCTTTTTTTTTTTTTCCTTTAAACCTGGAACTGATGATTACACAGCAAACAACTCAGTTTAAACTCTGTAATTGGGATTATATAGCAACAATGTATCATGCTTGAGGACAGTTTCTCCTTCCTGAAAATCTTCTGACTAATCCTAATATTTTAGAAGGTGTATTATGGGAGTGGGTCTAGTAGGATCTTTCTATTGTTACATTCTAATCTCGTTATCCTAAATATAAATTGTGGGAGTAGGTCTGCTAAAATTTTCACAAACTTCAGACATTCTTTTGATTTATTATAATAACTAAATTAAAATGTATGTAACTCCCTTGCTAACACCAGCAAGGGGGCCATTCTCTGGCCCCCTTCTGATGTCCATGCCAGAAGCTTTCTCTGCCCCTTTTCTTACTTTAATAAAACTCTGCTATGCAAGAGCTCTTGAGTGATCAAGCCTGGTCCCTGGTCCTGAAGATAAATCTTCTTCAGAGATCATGAATCCAGCACTATTCATCTTAAGCTATTAGAGAAGGAGAAGTTTCAATACCACAGGAAACCTTCTCAGAGGTTGATTCCATGGGCCACTTTGGAATCTCAGAGGGTAGTATAAACACCCACTCTCACCCCAAACAAAAATAATCTCAGTATTCAAGCCAGAAAAGCAATTATCAGTGGAGAATTACTTCACAGCCTCGTGTCCACCCACAATGAGTGGGGGCTATGTACAGAGGCGCCCTCTGCATCTTCAGTCTTTAGAATAAAGATAGGGTTTGAATGCCCTGAGGACACTCTGAGAGGACTAATGTGACATAGCAGCCTGAACCACGGAATGCCAGAGAGACAGAAATTAAAAAAAAAAAAAAAGAAATGTTCCCATAAGAAGGCTCTAAGACCACACTGCAACCCCTGACCTGCTCACACAACAGACTGCGTCCTAGTATTTACCAAAGGAGAGCAAGCCAGCTTCCATTATGACCCTCCCAAGAGGGAAAATTTCAGAATGTCGACAACCAGAAGCAGAAGACCATAAGCTTTTAGGCCAAGGAGACTGCATCTCCTGCCAAGCTGTGAGACTCTACCCATGAGCAGTCTTTAACCATGGCTTCCTGGGATCTGGGACAATTTATAGCTGCCAAGAGTGTCATAACCTGAGATCAGCTCCTCTGAGGAGATGCACAGCTCACCATGGACTGTATCCTTGTAGAGTATCTGAGATACTGAGCAGATTGAACCTGAGCAGTGCACAAAAAATGATGGCCCATCAGGAACTATGACACCACAGTGATCTTGAGAGCTTGAGTGGCTCTCTGAAGCAGTGTACTCTGGAACATCCTGGAACCTGAGCATCTTGGACCTGGGAAGTGCATGAGACAAAGAGCCCATCTGGGACTATGCTCTGGCAGAACAACAGGCCACTTGGGGCATGCATGGCTCACCTGGGCTTGGACCTTCATAGAACACCTGGGAATCTGAGCAGCTTGGACTTGGGAAGTGCAGGAGACACATGGCCAACCTGGGCCTGCATGCCTAGCACAGAATGGACCCTGAGTAGCTTGGGCCTGGAAAGTACATGAGATACATGGCCCACCTGTGACTGTGCCCTCAAAGAGTGCCCAGGATCTTGAGTGGTTGGATGTGAGAAGTGCACATCACCTTGGACTTTGGCAGACCCTGTGCTTTCCATTCACCACAAGGGTTCCCCACAAATCCCAGAGGAATTTGTTTGCAGTGTTCCTGACTCTCCACAGCACAACAGAGAAAGTGACCCCGATATGGGTCTACTGTCACCTCTTCCTATCAGAGCTTAGATAAGACATTGAAGAGATTTGCAAGCAGAGGAGGCCAGCCTAAGTAAAGGTAAGATAAGAGAACCACTCCAGAAATGGCNAAATCCCAGTGGTATTTGTTTGCAGTGTTCCTGACTCTCCACAGCACAACAGAGAAAGTGACCCCGATATGGGTCTACTGTCACCTCTTCCTATCAGAGCTTAGATAAGACATTGAAGAGATTTGCAAGCAGAGGAGGCCAGCCTAAGTAAAGGTAAGATAAGAGAACCACTCCAGAAATGGCAGGTGCAATAGATTAAAGTCAAGCAGTAAAATTGCATTTAAGGACAATTGCAGACTTTTAGGAAAAGTGTAAGCTAGAACAAGGGATTACCTGACACTGAAGTGACCCCACAGTATTTTTTCTAATTTTTGGGTTTGAGTATGTTTTGGTTTATTTTATATTGTACATTTGGGATTCCAAATTCTAGTCTGGGTTTTTATTTTTTTCTTTCTGATATTTGTTATTAGTTTGTAACATTAAGAGTCTGTTTATTCATATGCATGTTCACTCAGAAATTTGATTACAGTCTTGATTGCTCTCATTCCTTTTGACTTTCTTTTCTCCTCATCATCATCTCTATCTAGTTCTTCCCTCTTCTTTTCTGTATATAACGCTGTGAATTCCTTTGTTCAGGATGTTGAGTTATTTCACCACTAACATGGGATTTTGTCTGCTGTGCAATGTTGAAAGAGTAGTCTTGAGGCTACTGAAACAGGGGGACCAAAAACGAGAGGCAGTAGTTCCACTCCAGAACTTTGGATCAGCATAGAACCCCTGGCCCCAGGGAATAGTGATAGACAAGATCCCATCCAAAAAAATACATGCCTACACTGAAAGCAAGCTCCATGGAAGAGCAGCAAGCTCCATTGCAAGACAACCCATGCTAGTCTTCCAGCAAAACAAGAACACACTCAGGAAATTAAAAGAGAGCCTTCTAAGTTGAGTTGTGTCTGACTCTTTGCAACCCCATGGACTGCAGCACACCAGGCCTGCCTGTCAATCACCAACTCCAAAAGTTTACTCAACTCATGACCACTGAGTCAGTGATGTCATCCAAATATCTCATCCTCTCTCATGTCTTTCTCCTCTGGACCTCAATCTTTCCCAGAGTCAGTGTCTTTTCAAATGAATCAGCTCTTTGCATCAGGTGGCCAAAGTATTGGAGTTTCAGCTTCAGCATCAGTCCTTCCAATAAATATTAAGGACTGATCTCCTTCAAGATGTTGGATCTCCTTGCAGTACAAGGGACTCTCAAGAAACTTCTCCAACACTACAGTTCAAAAGCATCAATTATTCAATGCTCAACTTTCTTTATAGCCCAACTCTCACATCCATACATGACTAATAGAAAAACCATAGCTTTGACTAGACAGACCTTTGTCGGAAAAGTAATGTCTCTTCTTTTTATATGCTGTCTACTTTGGTCATAACTTTCCTTCCAAGGAGTAAGCCTCTTTGAATTTCATGGCTGCAATCACCATCTGCAGTGATTCTGGAGCCCCCCAAAAGAAAGTCAAACACTGATTGCCCATTTATTTGCCATAAAGTGATGGGATCAGATGCCATGATCTTAGTTTTCAGAATGTTTTGACTTAAGCCAACTTTTTCTCTCTCCTCTTTCAATTTCATTAAATGGCTCTTTAGTTTTTCCCTTTCTACCATAAGGGTGGTGTTATCTGCATTTCTGAGGTTATTTCTCCTGGCAAACTTGATTCCAGCTTTTGCTTCATCCTGCACAGCATTTCTCACGATGTACTCTGCATAGAAGTAAAATAGGCAGAATGTCAATATACAGCCTTGACGTACTCCTTTTCCTATGTGGAAGCAGTTGTTCCATGTCTCATTCAAAATGATGCTTTCTGACCTGCAAAGAGACTTCTCAAGAGGCAGGTCAGCTGCTCTGGTATTCCCATCTCTTTCAGAATTTCCCAACATTTATTGTAATTCATACAGTCAAAGTCTTTGGAATAGTCAATAAGGTAGAAGTGGATCTTTTCCTGGAACTCTCTTGCTTTACTGATGATCCAGCAGATGTTGGCCATTTGATCTCTGGTTCCTCTGACTTTTCAAAAACCAGCTTGAACATCTGGAAATTTACAGTTTATGTATTGCTGAAGCATGGCTTGGAGAATTTTTAGCACTACTTTACTAGCCTGTGAGATAAGTGAAATTGAGCGGTAGTTTGAGGATTCTTTGGCATTGTCTTTCTTTGGTATTGGAATGAAAACTGACCTTTTCCAGTCCTGAGCCACTGCTGAGTTTTTTCAAATTTTCTGGCATATCAAGTGCAGCCCTTCCATAGCATAATCTTTTAGGATTTTAAATAGTTCAACTGGAATTCTATCACTTACACTAACTTCATAGTGATGCTTCTTAAGGCCCACTTGACTTCACATTCCAAGATGTCTGGGTCTAGGTGAGTGATCACATCATCATGATTATTTGGGTTGTGAAGATCTTTTATGTACAGTTCTTCTGTGTATTCTTTGCCACCTTTTCTTAATATCTACTGCTTCTGTTAGGTCCATACCATTTCTGTACTTTATTGTGCACATCTTTGCATGAAATGTCCCTTTGGTGTCTCAAATTTTCTTGAAGAGATCTCTAGTCTTTCCCATTCTATTGCTTTGCTCTATTTCTTTGACTTGATAACCATTGAAGACTTCCTTATCTCTCCTTGCTATTCTTTAGAACTCTATATTCAAATGGGCCTATGTTTCCTTCT
>SJYT01067564.1:0-20317 GCA_006410635.1 Cephalophus harveyi
TGTATGCGAGACAGCAAAAGAGACACAGATGTATAGAACAGTCTTTTGGACTCTGTGGGAGAGGGAGAGGGTGGGATGATTTGTGAGAATGGCATTGAAACATGTATAATATCATATAAGAAACAAATCGCCAGTCTAGATTCGATGCAGGATACAGGATGCTCGGGGCTGGTGCACTGGGATGACCCAGAGGGATGGTATGGGGAGGGAGGTGGGAGGGGGGTTCAGGATTGGGTATACGTGTACACCCGTGGCGGATTCATGTTGATGTATGGCAAAACCAATACAATATTGTAAAGTAAAATAATAATAATAATAAAATAAAATAAAAATACATTAAAAAAGAAAGAAAGAATACCTGAAGTACTATGGATATCCTAAATTTAAATTATGGAACTCTGAGCAAAAATTTCACATATACTTGGTTAAATAAATGACCAAAAAAAGCATTTCCAAAGGAAAATAGGCCCTCTATTTTCTTGGGAACTTGTTCAGTTGCTAAGTCATGTCCAACTCTTTGCAACCCCATGGACTGCAGCATTGTATCCCTGGCCTGAATTCCAAAAGTGATGGTTATTCAGAGTATTGACAATTGAAATGCCTACAACTATCTAATAACTGCTTACTTCAGCTCATTTCTATAAAAACTCAAGGGCCCAGATGTTGTCTTACATATATGATACTGACCCAGAGCATTAATTGCAGTTTTTTCCTTAGATGAAACTTGTTTTAGAAGACTAGAGCTCCTTCTCACAGCTGGCTTCTGAAGTTTGGGGATACTAAAAATATCGCTTTTATCCAGAGACTTTTTGAGGCCTGAAACATGCTTCAAGTCTTGTGGTTTAGACTTTGAGTCATGAATTTCAACTTTCTCTGAACTCTTCTTAAAGTTCATGCCATCCTGTGAATATGGTTCCTGGAATTCTATATCACTGCTATCAACCTCATCCTGGAATTTTCTTATTTGCAAAATATTTTTTGGTCTTTTAAATTCATAGTCATCATTCTCATTCATAATTTTATGATTTTGGACGCTCTTTGTATTTAACTTTTGGAATAATGATGATTCAGACAGTCCAGAAGATAAAATGCTTTTCTTCCTATATTGTGGATAGTATCCTGACACATTTGATAACTTTCTTGAAGTAGCTTCATCCGAGGCTGTTCCTTCCATAATTGCTAATCAAAAGAAACATCCATTAATTCATTTACCTGTACAATTTGTAATGCCTTTTAAAAAACAATACGTACATCCTCATGAAAACCTTTCAAGAAATTATCATTTGTTTAAATACATCAGATGAAGTTAATAACTAACAGAGCTGATGACCAAAAGGTTAACTACTGACTAGGTTAAATATAATCTAGGTTTAATATAGTTAAATACTTTCATCCAACATTATTCATAGCAACACTGAATCTAAAGCGAAAACCTACTGAAGTACACGATTCTCATTTCTTACTCTTTACCAATTCAGAAAGATAATAGACTAATAAACCAACACAGATACAAATCCCTTAGCTAAGAGGGTACAGAAATATGAAGAAGTTTTAAAGGGAAATTTTTAAATATTTACAAAGTTAGAACATTTTATAAATAAAATGATACTCACCTAAAGTAAGACAGTAAAATAATTACCCTCTTAAAAATTTGCAGCATTTGCAGGTTAGTAACTTCATACATAAAATAAAATTTTTAGAAAAATATTAATATCCCAATTGGGGCTTCATTTACAAAATCCATCTTATGGCTCAGAATAGTACCTTGCATTTGAATAACACATTTAAAAATATATCAAAATATAGAATAGTCTTTTGGACTCTGTGGGAGAAGGAAAAGGTGGAATGATTTGGGAGAATGGCATTGAAACATGTATAATATCATACAAGAAACGAATCACCAGTCTAGGTTCGATGCAGGATACAGGATGCTTGGGGCTGGTGCACTGGGATGACCCAGAGAGATGGTATGGGGAGAGAGGTGGGAGGGGGGTTCAGGATTGGGAACACGTGTACACCCATGGTGGATTCATGTTGATGTATGGCAAAACCAACACAGTATAAGTTATGTCCAACCTAGATAGCATTTTCAAAAGCAGAGACATTACTTTGCTGACTAAGGTCCGTCTAGTCAAGGCTATGGTTTTTCCTGTGGTCATGTATGGATGTAAGAGTTGGACTGTGAAGAGGGCTGAGCGCCGAAGAATTGATGCTTTTGAACTGTGGTGTTGGAGAAGACTCTTGAGAGTCCCGTGGACTGCAAGGAGATCCAACCAGTCCATTCTGAAAGAGATCAGCCCTGGGATTTCTTTGGAAGGAATGATGCTAAAGCTGAAACTCCAGTACTTTGGCCACCTGGTGCGAAGAGTTGACTCATTGGAAAAGACTCTGATGCTGGGAGGGATTGGGGGCAAGAGGAGAAGGGGACGACCGAGGGTGAGATGGCTGGATGGCATCACGGACTCGATGGACGTGAGTCTGAGTGAACTCCGAGAGATGGTAATGAACAGGGAGGCCTGGTGTGCTGCGATTCATGGGGTCGCAAAGAGTCGGACATGACTGAGCGACTGAACTGATTGTAAAGCAAAATAAAGTAAAAATAACACCAAAACCAACACTGGGATGTCCCAGAAAGATGGTATGGGCAGAGAGGTGGGAGGGGGTTTCAGGAGTGGGAACTCATGTACACCTGTGGCTGATTCATGTCAATGTATGGCAAAACCAATACAGTTATTGTAAAGCAAAATAAAGTATAAATAAAAATAAAATATATTTCTAATTACAAAAAAATAAAGTCAAAAATTAAAAAAAATAAATAAAAATATATCAAATGTTATAACACTGCTTAGGGTGTATTACAGTAAACAATTGAAGGAAAGTATTTGGATTTTTAAAATTTAGAAACTTAAAATTATTTTATTTTTTTTTTTGTAATTGACATATAACATTATGTTAGTTTTATGTATAAAAAGTCTAGAAATCTTTAAAGATAAAGACATTGACCTCTAAGTGCTACCTCTCAAAAAGGAATAGGGTAAAAAAATAAAATCTTTGACATTTCTGCTATTGGCCAAGACACCATAATAGGAACTAACTTTACCCTCCAACTTTAAGCAACTGAAAAACTGGACAAGATATGTGAAAAAGAACAATTTTCAGACATTGGACAAGAGGTAGCATAGGACAGTAATCCTTTAAAGAAGGGTAACAAATGAGCTGAGCCCTACCATTGCACTAGCTTACTGTCTGGACAGTTTCCACAGCACAGGAAAGTAAAACCTAAATAGAGCCCACTGGTCTGAATGAGTAGAGATAAGAGATTAGGAAGGCCAAAGAGGCTAGAATATGAGAGCAAAGAGAAAACAAAACTGCTGAGCTCTGGAGATCAGTGAAGGGGTCTGCTTGACACTTTGGCTGAGTACTGATCTGTACATACATGAGAGAACATGACCTAATAACAAGGAAAGAATTACCAGAAAATTATAGGTAGAACAATTTCTATATCTCACTGAGAACTAAGAATAATTTATGATCTCACCAACCAAAGCAGAAAGATCTTATAATATATGGGACATCTAGTAGAATCATCTGAAGAATGCTACCTTAGTAGTGGAGCTAAATTAGCATTAAAAGCTACTCTGAGATCACCCTTAAAAAACTTTAGAAAACAAGCTTCCAAAGGACCAAACTGATTCCAAGTAACTCAACTGCATCAGGACAAAATCCAACACTATTTAAAGGAATGCTACAAAAGTCGGCAAATAATGTAAACTTCACAATGTATAGTATCCCATCAAAAACTACTAGGCATCCAAAACAATAGGACAATATAAGCCACAATCAGCAGAAAAATCAATTGATAGAAACTGGTTCAGAAATGGAAGAGCTCATAAAACTATCACACAAATACATTAACACAGTAATTATTAGCATATTTTATATATTCAAAAAAGTAGAGGAATATATTAGCAAGTTGCTTTTATTCTCTGTGTCCTTTGGCCACTTGGCCTTAGACATGGGCATTTATATAGAACTGTGTAGCAGAGTGTTATAAGTAAATCACTGTTTTCAGCTAGAGAAACAAAAATGAGAGCTCTCAGAGATTAAAGCATTGGAGAAGGAAATGGCAACCCACTCCAGTGTTCTTGCCTGGAGAATCCCAGGGACAGAGAAGCCTGGTGGGCTGCCATCTATGGAGTCGCACAGAGTCGGACACAACTGAAGCGACTCAGCAGCAGCAGCAGCAGCAGCAGAGATTGAAATACACTAAATAAATTGTGGAGAGGGAGTAGCTCAGGAAAATGATCTCATAAAGCTGCTTATAAACTCGTGCACTCACCCCTGATCTGCACATGCATGAATTTGGCCCTAAACAATACACCATAACTCTGAGAACTAAACTTCAGGATAGACCACTACCCAGGTTCCACTTTGGCTCTGGATGATACACAGATTTGAATAGCACTGCAAAGGCTTTGAAAAACAAACTGATATTGAAACTGAAAAACACAGAAAATTAATTGAAATTTGTGACCTAAACCAAATTGAGTCAAATTCCTGGCAAAACAAGATTTCAACATTTTCCATAGAATTTCCACAGAATTTTAGACCCACAGTCTAACTTAATCTTCAAAATGTCCAGGATATAATTCAAAATGACTTCACATGTGAGGAACAAAGAAAATCTCAGTTTGCATGGGAAAAGACAAGCAACTGATGTCAAGACCAAGTTGAAAAAGATGTTGAAATTGCCTTCTAAAAACTTTCAAGCAAGGAGCTCCCAGATGGTCCAGGGGTTAAGAATCTGCCTTGCAATGCAGGGGACACAGGTTCAATCCCTGAGAACTAAGATCCCACATACACCAGAGCAACTAAGCCCAGGCACCACAACTACTGAGCCTAAGCATCACAATTAGAGAGCCCATGCACCACAATGAAAGATCCTGCATGATGCAACGAAGTTCCTGCATGCTGCAACTAAGACCCAACACAGCCAAATAAATAAACTTCTAAGCATCTATTCTAAAAATGCTCCAAATTACAGTGAAAAAAAACAACACTCAAAATAGAAAGACAGAAAGTCTCATAAAACAAAAGATATAAGGAAGAACCAAATTTGGAAATTTAAAACTTAAAAATATAATAATTAATGTAAAAAAATTAATCAGGTTCAACAACATAATGGAGATGTCAGAGGGATAGTTTATGAAACTGAAGACACATTAATTGAAATTATTCAATTTAAACAGTAGAGGTAAATAAGAATGAAAACAAAATTAACAAAGTGTCAAGGATCTGTGGGACAACATCAAAGAGGGCTAACATTTGTGTCTTTGCAGTCTCAAGAAGACAGGGGAGAAAATGTGGTGCAGAACAAATATTTGAAGTTACAATGACAAAGATTGCAAGTTTGGCAAGATAGATCCAAGAAGCTCAGTGAACCTCAACAGGATAAACTCAAAAAATACACTCCCAATGCATCATAATCAAATGGCTAAAAACTAAAGAAAAAAGAAAGTATCCTGAAAGCCTCTTGAGGAAAGTGAAAGAGGAAAGTGAAAAAGTTGGCTTAAAACTCAACATTCAGAAAACTAAGATCATGGCATCCAGTCCCATCACTTCATGGCAAATAAATGGGGAAACAATGGAAATAGTGACAGACTTTATTTTCTTGGGCTCCAAAATTACTGCAGCTGGTGATTGCAGCCATGAAATTAAAAGACACTTGTTTCTTGGAAGAAAAGCAATGACCAACTTAGACAGTAAGTTAAAAAGCAGAGACATTACTTTGCCAACAAAGGTCCATCTAATCAAAGCTATGGTTTTCCCAGTAGTTAAGTATGGATGTGAGAGTTGGACTATAAAGAAAGCTGAGCACAGAAGAATTGATGCTTTTGAACTGTGGTATTGGAGAAGAGTCCCTTGGACTGCAAGGAGATCCAACCAGTCAATCCTAAAGGAAATCAGTCATGAATATTCATTGGAAGGACTGTTGCTGAAGCTGAAACTCCAATACTTTGGCCACCTGATGCAAAGAACTGACTCACTGGAAAAGACACTGATGCTGGGAAAGATTGAAGATGAGAGGAGAAGGGGACGACAGAGGATGAGATGGTTGGATGGCATCACCGACTCGATGGACATGAGTTTGAGTAAGCTCCAGGAGTTGGTAGACAGGGAAGCCTGGCGTGCTGCAGTCCATGGGGTTGCAAAAGTCGGACACGACTGAGGGACTTAAGTGACTAAGTTCAATTCAGTTCAGTCGCTCAGTCATGTCCGACTCTTTGCGACCCCATGAATCGCAGCATGCCAGGCCTCCAAACTGAAGGTTAAATATGTATGTTATAATCCTTAGAATAATTACTGAAATATGCAGACATATGGTGAAAAAAATATAAATTTTTTTAAGAATTTTTTTAAAACTTCCAAAAAAAAAGGTAGAAAGGGTTGAAAAAGAGAGGAAAAAATAGAAAAGAAATAACATGGTTACCTATATCTGATATAATTAATCACATTAAGTAAAAATGACCTAGACACTCCAATTAAAAAACAGGAATTATAAGAATGAATATAAAAGCATCACCCAGTTCTACGGGGCTTCTCCGATAGCTCAGTTGGTAAAGAATCCACCTACAATGTAGGAGACCCCAGCTCAATTCCTGCATCAGGAAGATCTGCTGGAGAAAGGATAGGCTACTCACTCCAATATTCCTGGACTTCCCTTGTGGCTCAGATGGTAAAGAATCCACTTACAATGCAGGAGACCTGGGTTCGATGCCTGGGTTGGGAAGATTCCCTGGAGAAGTGAAAGACTACCCACTCCAATATTCTGGCCTGGAGAATTCCATGGACTGTATAGTCCATGGGGTTGCAAAGAGTCAGACACGACTGAGCAACTTTCACAGTCACATTCACCCAACTCTACGTGGTTTACAAAATACCTGAAATATGAGGACTTATTTGACTAAGTTCAGTTCAGTTCAGTCGCTGTTGATAGTTGTTGTTGATAGTCACTAAGTCGTGTCTGACTCTTTTGCTACCCCATGGACTAAAGACTGCCAGGCTCCTCTATCCATAGGATTTCCAGCAAAGATATTGGAGTGGGTTGCCATTTTTTTCTCCAGGGGATGTTCCCGATCCAGGGATCGAACTCACAGCTCCTGCTTAGTAGGTGGATTCTTTACCACTGAGCCACCTGGGAAGCCCAGATATGATGACATAAAAAGGTAAAAAGAAAAGGATATAAAATCTATACATGTAAACACTAATTAAAAGAAAGCTGAAGTAGTTTTATTAATATTTAAAAAAGTAAATTGCAGAGCAAAGAAAATTACCATTGATTACATACACATTACATAATGATAAAAGAGCCAGTTTGCCAAGAAGATACAACTATCCTAAATGTGAATGAGACTAACAGAGCTTCAAGATGCATGAATCAAAGCCCAACAAAAATGAAAGGAGAAACAGACAAATCCACAATTATATATTTCAATACTATTCTTCTTTCACAGTAATAGAACTAATAGAAAATCAGCAAAGATTCAGAAAAAAATTATAAATGATGAGAATCATGCATGGGAATGGGTATGTAATTGTCAGTAATATCTATGCAGGAAAAGAAAAATAAATGTAAAACTTGTATACCAGAGACAAAATTAGAATTCAAAATAAACTTTGAAACTTTCAGGTAATAACGGCAAATTGAACAGCTTTCAAAAATCCCATTAAAATTATTCTTAAAATATCATAAATCCATAAGAAGGAGAACAGGAAAAGAAACAACTGCATGAACTTAGTAGATGGGAAAAGGCTGAATTCTAAGCCAGAAGGAAAAAGCCAACAACCCAATTCATAACACAGAACCTCCAAAGGCTCATAAATTAGCGGGGAATGGCAACCCACTCCAGTAGTCTTGCCTGGAAAATCCCATGGACGGAGGAGCCTGGTAGGCTGCAGTCCATGGGGTCGCAAAGAGTTGGGCACGACTGAGCGACTTCACTTTCACTTACTTTCATGCATTGGAGAAGGAAATGGCAACCCACTCCAGTATTCTTGCCTGGAGAATCCCAGGGACAGAGGAGCCTAGTGGGCTGCTGTCTATGGAGTTGCACAGAGTCGGACACAACTGAAGCGACTTAGCAGCAGCAGCAGTTACTTCTGAAAGTGAAGGAAAGAGTAAAACTGGAAATAAAGGATTGTTTAAAAGTCTGTTTAAGCAGTAATCAGATATCTAGATAACCTTCACACAGCCATATATTTTCTCATGGCCATGTACTGATCTTCTCCCCTTCCAGCAGAAGACTAACGATACACCAGACAGGGTTAAACACAAGGTCTCTGGGTTAGGGAATACAAAACATAGAAGAGAATAAGGGTATTATCTGGATAATGAAAAGGGAGGGTTACATGACAATTACCACTGAATAAAGAGAACTCCAGTTCTTTTGTCTCGTTAAATACCTGAAACTTTGGCAAGATAACTTACAGCCTCCAAGAAGGAAACGAGAAGCTGCTTCTCTGAAAACACTGACCATTTTGAAAGGAAAAACACCCTAAAGATGGTGATGTCAAGGGTTTTCGAGGCAAAATTCCAGCCAGATTGCCTACAGCATGATGCCCTGACCTCAGCAGTATTGGCATTTGGGGACACACAATTCCTCACTTTTGCCTGGGAAATCCCATGGACGGAGAAACCTGGTAGGCTACAGTCGATGGGGTTGCAAAGAGTAGGACACGACTGAGCAACTTCAATTCACTTCAATTCCTTATTAAGAGGGGGAGAAGGGGATATCTAGAAGTCTGTGTACGGACTTCCCTGAAGGTCCAGTGGACTTTGAAGACTTTGGAAGACTCTGAACTTCAAAAGCAGGGGGCATGGGTTCGATTGCTGATCAGGGAACTAGGATCCCAAATGCCACACACACAAAAAAAAAAATTTTTGATTACATGAATTCTATAGGAGTTTTGCAAAAACTCCTGTATATCCTGGCTCCTCGCTTATCTCTTTGGAATAGTCCCTCAGAGCTTTCTGAGAGGCTGTATCCCAGACTTAAGTCCTCATTAATGCCACCCAATAAAATACAATTCTCAGCTTTTAGGTCGGGCTTTTTTTTTTAAAAGTCAACAAAAGCATCCCTGGCCTCTAATCACTTAATGCCAGTAACACATGTTTTAATGACAAAAAAGCATCTCCACATGTTGCCAAATGTTCCTGTGGGAGAGTGATAACCAAAATCACTTCTGGTTAAGAACCACTACTCTAGAGTCAACTAGTCCATAGTCAACTAGTTCCACTCCCAGTCTCAAAGTTTCCAAACAGCTTTTGAGTTCATTATTCTCAAACATAAGCAGACAACCAAAGATCACCAGACATTTGGAGAATGCCTCTAAAATGAAGGCCAAATAAGAGAAAAATAACTTGGAGAAAACACTATGAATGAAAAAGAAAAAATTTTAAACATCATCCTTAGCACAACCGAAGATATTATGTTCATGGAATAATAGGAATATCCATGTAACAAAAAGATGTTAAAATAATATACTTTCAGAAGGGAAAAATTCTTGGAAATCTTGAAAGTACAAATGAAAGCCTAAACACATGGGTTGGAAGATAAAGTTAAGTACATCTCACCAAAAAATGACAGATAAAAAGGTTTTTGTTTTGTTTTGTTTTAAAAAGAGGAGAATCCATTCAGGATGTCAAGTATCCAAGTAATAAATGTTTCAGAGAGGAAAGGAAATCATCAACAAATTGCTTAAATTTCCCAGAATCACATTATACTGTACCCAACACAACTGTTGCCAAAACAATCTATTGCAAGGCACATAATCATGAAATTTCAGAACACTAAAGGTAAAGAAACTATTCTATAAAATTTCAAAGAAAAAATTCAGTTACATACAAAAAGTCAGGAATCAAAAGAATTGTGGTTTTGACAGCAACAGTGAAAACTGGAAAACAGAAAAATTCTAAGGAAATTTATTTCCAACCTAGAATTCTATACTTAAATTGCCAATCAAACATGAGTACAGAATCTGATACAGGGAAAGAAGTGAAAAATTCTTCTTCCAGAATGTTAATGAAGAGAGATTCCAGGAATATAACTACACATAAAATGTTCAGTTCAGTTCAGTCACTCAGTCTTGTCCGACTTTTAGCAATCCCATGGACTGCAGCATGCCAGGCTTCCCTGTCTATCAGCAACTCCTGGAGCTTGCTCAGACTCATGTCCATCAGGTCCATGATGCCATGCAACAATCTCATTCTCTATTGTCCCCTTCCCCTCCCACCTTCAATTTTTCCCAGCATCAGGGTCTTGTCCAATGAGTCAGTGCTTTGCATCAGGTGATCAAGTACTGGAGCTTCAGTTTCAGCATCGGTTCTTCCAATGAATATTCAGGATTAATTTCCTTTAGGATGGATTGGTTGGATCTCCTAGCAGTCCAAGGGACTCTCAAGAGTCTTCTCCAACACCACAGTTCAAAAGCATCAACTCTTTGGAGCTCAGCTTTCTTCACAGTTCAACTCTCACATACATACATGACTACTGGAAAAACCATAGCTTTGACTAGATGGACCATTGTCAGGAAAGTAATGTCTCTGCTTTTTAATATGCTTGTCTAGGTTGGTCATAGCTTTTCTTCCAAGGAACAAGCATCTTTTAATTTCATGGCTGCAGTCACCACCTACAGTGATTTTGGAGCCCAAGAAAATAAGTCTGTCACTATTTCCCCATTTATTTGCCATGAAGTGGTGGGACAAGATGCCATGATCTTCATTTTTGAATGTTGAGTTTTAAGTCAACTTTTTCAGTGTTGTCTTTCACTTTCATCAAGAGGCTTTTTAGTTCCTCTTCACTTTCTGTCATAAGGATGGTGTCATCTGCATATCTAATGTTATTGATATTTCTCCCAGCAATCTTGATTCCAGCTTGTGGTTCATCCAACCCAACACTTTGCATGATGTATTCTGCATATAAATTAAATAAGCAGGGTGACAATATACAGCCTTGACATACTCCTTTCCTGATTTGGAACCAGTCTCTTATTCTATGTCCAGTTCTAACTGTTGCTTCTTGACCTGCATACAGATTTCTCAGGAGGCAGGTAAGGTGGTCTGGTAATCCCATCTCTTTAAGAATTTTCCACAATTTGTTGTGATCCACACAGTCAAAGACTTTAGTCAAGGAAGCAGATGTTTTTTTCTGGAACTCTCTTGCTTTTCCGATGAGCCAGTGGATGCTGGCAATTTGATCTCTTGTTCCTCTGCCTTTTCTAAATCCAGCTTGAACATCTGGAAGTTCACATACTGTTGAAGCCTTGCTTGGAGAATTTTCAGCATTACTGTGCTAGTGTGTGAGATGAGTGCAATTGTGAAGTAGTTAGAACATTCTTTGGCATTGCCTTTCTTTGAGATTGGAATGAAAACTGATCTTTTCCAGTCCTGTGGCCACTGCTGAGTTTTCCAAATGTGCTGACATATTGAGTGCAGCACTTTAACAGCATCTTCTATTAGGATTTGAAATAGCTCAGCTCAGCTGTAATGCCACCACCTCCACTAGTTTTGTTCATAGTGATGCTTCCTAAGGCCCACTTGACTTTGCACTCCAGGCTGTCTGGGTCTAGGTGAATAATTGCCCATCCATGGTTATCTGGGTTATGAAGATCTTTTTTGCATAGTTCTTCTATGTATTCTTGCCACCTCTTCTTAATAGGTCCAGGAAGAGTAGGTGGATGTGGTGTAGACAGGGAAAATGAAACAGAATTAAATTCTTATTTTCAATAGTAAAACCAAATGAGGTTCTGTGGGACCCCCAGGCATGGAAGTCCTTGTGTTCCCAGTTTCTCACAGGCAAAACTCCAGCCTCCATGACCTACCCTGAAACCTAGACAATGTATTAAAAAGCAGAGATATTACTTTGCTGACTAAGGTCTGTATAGTTTAAGTCATGATTTTTTCCAGTAATCATATACAGATGTGAGAGCCAGGGATAAAAAAAGGCTGAGCGCCAAAGAATTGATGCCTTCAAACTGTGATGCTGGAAAAGACTCTTGAGAGTCTCTTGGACAGCAAGGAGATCCAAACAGTCAATCCTAAAGAAAATCAACCTTGAATATTCATTGGAAGAACTGATGCTGAAGTTGAAGGTCCAGTATTGGTCACCTGATGCAAAGCACTGACTCATTGGAAAAGACCCTGATGTTGGGAAAGATTGAAGGCAGGAGGAGAAGGGGACAACAGAGGATGAGACTGTTGGATGGCATCATGGACTTGATGGACATGAGTTTGAGCAAACTCTGGGAGGTGGTGAAGGACATGGAAGCCTGGTATGCTGCAGTTCATCGGGTTGCAAAGAGTTGGACATGACTGAGTGACTGAACAACAACAATCAAGGGAGAAGCAGCCAAGTAACTATCAGAGGCAAGACTAAGGGGATCATAGAAACTAATCAAGATTAGGAGACCAACATGAGACAAGGTTAAAGGAGTGCAAGCCCTGCTGGTTTTTGTTGCTCAATCACTAAGTCCAGACCTCCCTGGACTTAGACAGTTTGAGAGTTTGCTCAAACTCATGTCCATTGAGTCAGTGATGCCATCCAACCATCTCATCCTCTGTCGTCCCCTTCTCCTCCTGCCCTCAATCTTTACCAACATCAGGGTGTTTTCCAATGAGTTGGCTCTGCATCAGTTGGCCAAAGTATTAGAACTTCAGCTTCACCATCAGTCTGTCCGATGAATATTCAGGACTGATTTCCTTTAGGATTGACTGGTTTGATCTCCTTGCTGTCCAAGGGACTCTCAAGAGTCTTCTCCAGCAACACAATTTGAAAGCATCTATACACACCCTAATTTTTTCAGAGACCCTACTCTTGGACCATTATTATAAAAGCCCTGACCAAACTCCCCTGGGTTGGGACACGTAGTTTTTCCGGACAGGAGTCCACTGTGTTCCCCTTCGCCTGACAAATCAATAAAGCTATTCTTTTCTACTTCACCCAAAACTCTGTTTCTGAGATTCAATCCAGCATGGGTGCAGAGAAGCCAAGCTTTCAGCATCAATAGTAGGAAATTTCGGAGAAGGCAATAGCAAGCCACTCCAGTACTCTTGCCTAGAAAATCCCATGGATGGAGGAGCCTGGTAGGCTGCAGTCCATGGGGTCGCTAGGAGTTGGATGCGACTGAGCGACTTCACTTTCACTTTTCGCTTTCACACAATGGAGAGGGAGGTGGCAGCCCACTCCAGTGTTCTTGCCTGGAGAATCCCAGGGACGGGGGAGCCTGTTGGGCTCCTGTCTATGGGGTCGCACAGAGTCGGACACGACTGAAGCGACTTAGCAGCAGCAGCAGCAGCAGTAGGAAATTTACTTTGTCTACCTAAAATTTTAGAAATTAACAAGTAGCAATATAAACATGCTATTTTCAGTCATGAAGATAAATATCAAGTAATCAGCTAAAGCATTTGAAATTTTTGCCTCTGGAGAAGCTGAGAGGAGGATTAGGCAAGAGGCTGCTTTTTTTTTTTTTTTCCTAGCAAGCTTTATAGAGCTATATAATCCTTAAAATTATGTACATAGATAATCTTGATCAAATGACATTTGGACAGATGAGACAAAGAGTAAAGAATGATGATGTATTTGATGCCTTTGAACTGTGGCGTTGGGGAAGACTCTTCAGAGTCCCTTGGACTGCAAGGAGATCCAACCAGTCCATCCTAAAAGTGATCAGTCCTGGGTGTTCATTGGAGGGACTGATGTTGAAGCTGAAACTCCAAGACTTTGGCCACCTGATGTGAAGAGATGACTCGTTTGAAAAGATCCTGACGCTGGGAAAGATTGAGGGTAGGAGGAGAAGGAGACGACAGAGGATGAGATGGTTGGATGGCATCACTGACACAATGGACATGGGTTTGGGTGGACTCCGGGAGTTGGTGATGGACAGGGAGGCCTAGCATACTGCGGTTCATGGGGTCGCAAAGAGTTGGACACTACTGAGTGACTGAACTGAACTAAACAGAAAAACACCAAAAACAATGCACTTAATGAAGAAAAATTAAACAATGAGTGATAGAGAAAAACATACTATGGTTTTTTAAACAGTCAATGTCAGGATGTCAGAATGACCACAAATTGCAAATTAAATGTTCCCTTTTTTTAGTGTTACTACTTTGTTTTAAAGTTGACTATGTTACAAAATATCAAGAGAAAGATAAAAACAGAAAAATTATGAGATTGTAATATTATATAATTATGTGAAAATGTTAGTCATGCAGTTGTGTCCAACCCTTTGTGACCCCATAGATTGTAGCCCACCAGGCTCCTCTTTCCACGGAATTCTTCAAGCAAGAATAGAATGGATAGCCAATTTCTTCTCCAGGGGATCTTCCTGACCCAGGGATTGAACCTGGGTCTCCTGCCTTGCAAGCAAATTCTTTATCATCTGAGCCATCAGGAAATATAATTCTAATATTTATTATTAGGTATATTCAGGGTACTATATTAAATTTTTATCTCTCTGATTTAAGAGAGTAAAGAGTTTAAAGAAGTCTTTCAAAACTCATATAATAAAATCTATAAATTAGTACTTAAAGATAATTTATAAATAAAACTTGCTATAGCAACAAGAGATCACTTACAAATATTCTCATACTCTTGCTGTAGTTCATCCAAAGTAAATATAATATCCCCGATATCCACCATTTGATTACCTGTAATACAAAGAATTCCTGAGTTTAGATACTGCATTTCCTTTTGAACACAATACAGCTGCTATCCTATTCTAAAATTATAACACCACATAAATATGTGCAAATAGGAACAAAGGGCCAGCTATTATGGGCTTTGAACAATATCTGGAATTATGAATTAGTAATTCAGTATACACTGAAACATAAGACTTCATTAATATGACAAAATGAAGAAATCTTGTTCTTCCTGACTGGGGGAGATGGAATAAGGAGTGAGAATTATTAATTCTTTCAACATTGTTTCAGCAGTTAATATCTGCCATATTCACTGTGTTACATACTGAGGATACAATATTGAGCAAAAGTAGACACGATATCTGCTCTCCTGGTGCTTAACTAGTCTTAATTAATACACAAACCTTAATCAAACAGTTTAAAATATAAATTGCAACTGAGATCAATCTGGTGAAGCGTCCAATATAAGAATACGACCTAGTCAGAGAGGTCAGGGAAACATCTCTAAAAAACACAGTGTAGTTTAGATTTAAAGTATTAAGAAGGACCCTGAGCAAACCATAATTTAAAAAGATATATGTACCCCAATGTTCATTGCAGCACCATTTACAATAGTAGCTAAAACATGGAAACAACCTAGAAGTCCATTGACAGATGAACAGATAAAGAAGTTGTGGTACATATACACAATGGAATATTACTCAGCTATTAAAAGGAATGCACTTGTGTTGGCTCACATGACATGGACAAATCCAGAGCCTATTATACAAAATGAAGTAAGTCAGAAAGAGAAAAACAAATATCGTATACTAATGCACATATATGGGATCTAGAAAGATGGTACTGATGAACGCATATGCAGGGTAGCGGTGGAGATGCAGACACAGAGAACAGACTTGTGGACATGGGGTGAAAGAAAGGGTGGGACAAAAGGAGAGAGTAGCATGGAAACATTTACATTACCACATGTAAAATAGATAGCCAGTGGGAATTTGCTGTATGACTCAAGGAGCTCAAACCTGTGCTCTGTGACAACCTAGAGAGGTGAGGTGGGGTGGGAGGCGGGAGGAAGGTTCACAGAGAGTGGACATATGTACACTTATGGCTGATTCATGTTGATGTATGGCAGGAACCAACACAATATTATAAGGCAATTATCCTTCAATTAAAAATAAATAAAAATTTTTTGTAATAAATAAATAATTCCCTGATAGCTCAGTTGGTAAAGAATCCGCCTGCAATGCAGGAGACCACAGTTTGATTCCTGGGTCAGGAAGATCCGCTGGAGAAGGGATAGGCTACCCATTCCAGCATTCTTGGCCTTCCCTTGTGGCTCAGCTGGTAAAGAATCGGCCTGCAATGCGGGAGACCTGGGTTCAATCCCTGGATTGGGTAGATCTCCTGGTGAAGGGAAAGGTTACCTACTCCAGTATTCTGGGCTGGAGAAGTCCATGGACTTTATAGTCCATAGGGTCACGAAGAGTCAGACATGACTGACTTTCACTTTTACTTTTCAAATATAGGCAGGAATAACTAGGAGGAAAGGAATATTCCAGGAAAAGAACAGAATATGTGTAATGGCTGTGGCAGGAGGAAGCAGTATAAGGTTGAAACTCGAAAAAGGCACAGACAGTAAGGGAGAATGTGGTCTGAGATAAAGCTAATATCCAGGTAAAGGCCAGACTTTACAAAGTCTTGTACATTAAAGAGGTATTATTAGATTTTATACAAAGAAGGTAACATGACCAGATGTTTCTTTTGAAAAGATCTTTCTGGCTACAGTGTAAAGGGAGATTAAGACTAGATATGCATGAAAGTGAAAAGTGAAAGTTGCTCAGTCGTGTCCAACTCTGTGACTCCATGGAATTCTCCAGGCCAGAATACTGGAATAGGCAGCCTTTCCCTTCTCCAGGAGAGAGTCCCAACCCAGGGATCAAGGTCTCCCAGGTCTCTCATATTGCAGCCAGATTTTTTACCAGCTGAGCCACAAGGGAAGGCCAAGAATACTGGAGTGGGTAGCCTGTCCCTTCTCCAGGGGATCTTCCAGACCCAGGAATTGAATCAGGGTCTCCTGCATTGCAGGCAGCTTCTTTACCAACTGAGCTATCAGGGAAACCCAGATATTGGTAGACTTGTTAGAATATGGGTGGACCTCCAATTGTCCTGAGGGAAAATGTAGTAATGCTGGAAAACAGAAAGATTTAAGAGATATGTAGGATTTTAAAATAATAGTACTTTGTAATAATTTCACAAGGAAAACATAGAAAACATAGCTGTCAAGGATGATTCTTAGGTTTCTGCTTCACATTTCTTGAGCCTGTTCTAGGTGCCAAACAGTGATAAATTTTTATATCTACATCCTACAATAATCCTATGAAATTAGTATTATTTGTCTAATCCATGTCTCCAAATAAAAAGGGTGACCTAGAAGCCCACACTAGAATTTCACAAGCCAAAAAGCAAGGCACTGCAGTGGTTTCATATATGATTTCTGTTGCTCCTGGCAGAGCATGCCCTGAAGGCTATTTAAAAATATGACTTGAGATTCAGTTCAGTTGAGTTCAGTTCAGTCGCTCACTCGTGTCCGACTCTTTGCGACCCCATGAATCGCAGCACACCAGGCCTCCCTGTCCATCACCGTCTCCCGGAGTTCACTCAGACTCACGTCCATCGAGTCTGTGATGCCATCCAGCCATCTCATCCTCAGTCGTCCCCTTCTCCTCCTACCCCCAATCCCTCCCAGCATCAGAGTCTTTTCCAATGAGTCAACTCTTCGCATGAGGTGGCCAAAGTACTGGAGTTTCAGCTTTAGCATCATTCCTTCCAAACAAATCCCAGGGTTGATCTCTTTCAGAATGGACTGGTTGGATCTCCTGGCAGTCCAAGGGACTCTCAAGAGTCTTCTCCAACACTACAGTTCAAAAGCATCAATTCTTCGGCGCTCAGACTTCTTCACAGTCCAACTCTCACATCCATACATGACCACAGGAAAAATCTTCTTAATATCTTCTGCTTCTGTTAGGTCCATACCATTTCTGTCCTTTATCGAGCCCATCCTTGCATGAAATGTTCCCTTGGTATCTCTAATTTTCTTGAAGAGATCTCTAGTCTTTCCCATTCTGTTGTTTTCCTCTATTTCTTTGCATTGATCGCTGAAGAAGGCTTTCTTATCTCTCCTTGCTATTCTTTGGAACTCTGCATTCATATGCTTATATCTTTCTTTTTCTCCTTTGCTTTTCACCTCTCTTCTTTTCACAGCTATTTGTAAGGCCTCCCCAGACAGCCATTTTGCTTTTTTGCATTTCTTTTCCATGGGGATGGTCTTGATCCCTGTCTCCTGTACAATGTCACGAACCTCATTCCATAGTTCATCAGGCACTCTGTCTATACAGTGGAAGTGAGAAATAGATTTAAGGGCCTAGATCTGATAGATAGAGTGCCTGATGACTTGAGATTAGTCTTTAAAATTCCTATTTATATACATCTTCATGCTCCAATACATATATCTCTCCACTCATGTTTATTACCCAAAAGCCCACCATAAATGACTACCTACTGAAACTGTATGCAGCTTGCTTCTACCTTCAGACTACACTTCACCAACCAAAGGCCCACTATAAAGCCACTACTACCAAATGACAAAATCCAGTAGAATCCCACCAGAAAGGATACCATGCTAATTATTTTCCTGCCACATTTATACAAACTGCTCCCTTAATCTAAAAAGTTTCACCCTCTACCACCATCTGCAACTAACTCCTACAAATCCTTCAACATTTAGCTCATACATCATCTGCTCTAATAATCTTTCTCTAGTGCTTCCAATATGCATATATACACTCTATAATAGTATCTGCTCATATATTATCATAATTTTCAGTTTATTTGCCTTTTTCTCCATCAGAATGTGAGCTCCTTCAGAACAATAAATATGTTTTATTCATCTGTGTATCTATCACCTACCAGTTTCAGGCACAGTAGATATTAAATGACTATCTGACTCATTAAATGAATGGATAAATCAATTAATCAATCACTAATCAATCCATTATTATAGGACATCTCTTGGTCACATGTAAACACCTAATATAAAATATATGCTAAATATACTGTTTAAAGAGAATGTAATTATACAGCACAGGAAGATTTTGTAATCAAAGCTACAAAACAAAGTTGGAAATTTAAGAAATTTAGGTCTCCTAACTTGTGGAGTCAATGCTCTTGATACCACAGAAACTACCTCTTCACAAAGACAAGAAATGACTATTTGAAAAGAGAGATAACTATGAAAAGGAAAAAAATCCATTTTTCTCTTATATTTTTGCTAAACATACCAAAATATAACAATTAGAAATTTCTCACTTAATTTTTCTAGACCATCTTTTATCATAGACACCAGTAAGCAGTGTCATGGCAAAGGGCAAGAACCAAGTAGGAAAAGGAGAAATAAAGGATAAATCAGAAAAATTGGTAGCCAAGAAAGAAATATGTATACATCGATCCAAATAACTCACTGTTGATATTAGCATATTTTATCACTTCCTGCAAAGTTTCAGGGACTACCAAGATATCCATGCTATCCAACACTTTATCCACTTCAGAAGCTGGAACTCGACCACCTTTTATCCTGTGAAAAATCTTCAAGGCATTCTGAAATGCTGCAAAAGTACAATAAACAAAGAAATTACTGTACGATGACAGTCAATATCTCTCCCTGGAAGAGCAGATTTTGACCTGGGAAAAATAACTTTAAGGATTTCTAAAAATTTACCTCCAAGTAGGCATTTGCCCAATTCTAGCCATATTCTTAGTATAAAATGTAATGTTTGCTATTATACTATTATACTGCTAAAATAATATTATCAATAATAACTGGTTTTTACTGAATGCTGTCTATGTGCCAGGAACTGTGCTAAAAATTTATGGGCTATATAATTCCATTATCACAATCAGCCTATAAATAAAATTTTTCATTATCCCTACATTACAGATAAGGAAACTAAGGCTCAGACAGTCCCTTTTGATTGTACTTTAAGATATGGAAAAGCCAGAATTCTAATCCAAAATGTTTGCTCTTAATCATTATACTATACTCACCTCTTAGTTAAAACTTTTAGCTATAACAATTTCTTAACAGTGGTATAATCTAGAATAGCAAGACACCTTAATCCAAAATTGGGGGCAGTTATTAATTACTTTAAAGTATAATTTAGGAAAGATACTGTAAAAGAGAGAAGAATGGTGTAAATACAGAATTTTTCTTCAAATTTTTAATATACTACACAGAATTTGACAACGGTTTAACTACTATTAAAATGTCTATTTATCCACAGAAATCTCTTAACTGTCCTTGATATCAAAAGTGAACTGGGAAGAACATGGTTAAAAGAAAGGAAACATAATAATGAAGAGAATCTCCCCTCACAAGAAGGCTTCCTTAAAACCTAAACAGTTCAGTTCAGTCCCTCAGTTGTGTCCGACTCTTTGCGATCCCATGAATTGCAGCCCGCCAGGCCTCCCTGTCCATCACCAACTCCCGGAGTTCACCCAAACTCCTGTGCATCGAGTCGGTGAGGCCATCCAGCCATCTCATCTTCTGTTGTCTCCTTCTTATCC
>SJYT01067564.1:20670-60534 GCA_006410635.1 Cephalophus harveyi
TGATATTTCTCCCGGCAATCTTGATTCCAGCTTGTGTTTCTTCCAGTCCAGCGTTTCTCATGATGTACTCTGCATATAAGTTAAATAAGCAGGGTGACAATATACAGCCTTGACGGACTCCTTTTCCTATTTGGAACCAGTCTGTTGTTCCATGTCCAGTTCTAACTGTTGCTTCCTGACCTGCATACAGGTTTCTCAAGAGGCAGGTCAGGTAGTCTGGTATTCCCATCTCTTTTCAGAATCTTCCACAGTTTATTGTGATCCACACAGTCAAAGGCTTTGGTATAGTCAATAAAGCAGAAGTAGATGGTTTTCTCGGAGAAGGCAATAGCAAGCCACTCCAGTACTCTTGCCTAGAAAATCCCATGGATGGAGGAGCCTGGTAGGCTGCAGTCCATGGGGTCGCTAGGAGTCGGTCGCGAGTGAGCGACTTCACTTTCACTTTTCGCTTTCACACAATGGAGAAGGAAATGGCAACCCACTCCAGTGTTCTTGCCTGGAGAATCCCAGGGACGGGGGAGCCTGTTGGGCTGCCGTCTATGGGGTCGCACAGAGTCGGACACGACTGAAGCGACTTAGCAGCAGCAGCAGCAGCAGATGGTTTTCTGGAATTCTCTTGCTTTTTCAATGATCCAGCGGATGTTGGCAATTTGATCTCTGGTTCCTCTGCCTTTTCTAAAATCAGCTTGAACATCTGGAAGTTCACCGTTCACGTATTGCTGAAGCCTGGCTTGGAGAATTTTGAGCATTACTTTACTAGCATGTGAGACGAGTGCAATTGTGCAGTAGTTTGAGCATTCTTTGGCATTGCCTTTCTTTGGGATTGGAATGAAAACTGACCTTTTCCAGTCCTGTGGCCACTGCTGAGTTTTCCAAATTTGCTGGCATATTGAGTGCAACACTTTAACAGCATCATCTTTTAGAATTTGAAAGAGCTCAACTGGAATTCCATCACCCCCACTAGCTTTGTTCATAGTGGTGCTTCCTAAGGCCCACTTGACTTCACATTCCAGGATATCTGGCGCTACATGAGTGATCGCACCATCATGATTATCTGGGTCGTGAACATCTTTTTTGTACAGTTCTTCTGTGTATTCTTGCCACCTCTTCTTAATATCTTCTGCTTCTGTTAGGTCCATACTGTTTCTGTCCTTTATCGAGCCCATCTTTGCATGAAATGTTCCCTTGGTATCTCTAATTTTCTTGAAGAGATCTCTAGTCTTTCCCATTCTGTTGTTTTCCTCTATTTCCTTGCATTGATCCTAAACAATTATCTGTATCCAAATGCTACATTTAAGATATTTAAGAGTAACTTAGACCACTATATCCCTTAATTTACGTTGATAAGGAAACACAATTCAAATAACTCCAGAGGGCAAGTCACTTTGTAGTCAGACTAGATTTCCTTGGAATTCAGCATATAGTAAACATAATGATCTACAAGTCCTTAGAAAAGCACAGTAGAAGAGAAAGAACTGAGCACTATTCATTCAACTAGTAGTTATTAGTCAAGTGAGCAAAAACAGCAGAGGAAAGAGAACAAGATGGCAGAGGAGTAGGTGGACATGGAGTACACTTCTCTCCAAGGATACATCAGGAATACACCTTCAGACACAAAAGTGCATGCAGAACTCCAGCTGAGAACAGACAGGAGTACCTGACTAGTGGAAAAGAATATATAGAACCATGCAAAACTCGATAGGACGAAGGATCTAGGGAGAAAAACAGGAGTGTTAGCAGGACTGGACCTGCCTTCAGCAGATGGGGGAACTGAAGCAGGGGTCTGACAGTTGCCCACAATGGGGCAACTGTCTGAGTCAGAGAAGAAACATTTAAGGCTGAGAGTGAAACAGCTGATTGGTGGCAGCCTAAATGGAATGAGAATCAGACAGTCCTTGTCAACAGTCATACACACCTCAGGCAGGAACGCTGGTCTCCTGGAAGGCGCAGCAGCTGGGAGCTGGAGTTTAGGGATTGTGGAGCAACCCCAGGGCGAGGGTTGCTATTGACTTCAGAGAGAGAGATTCAGGGGATGTGAGGGACATCGTGGTGGGAAATGCCAGTGAAGGAAAGCGAGGCAACCATGGAAGCAACGCGATACTGCTGAGTCACCTGTAGGGGGTGGAGCCATCACCATAGCCTCTCTCTCCCCACAGGCCAGCACTGGCAGCTGAACAATAGAGAGGCTGACCCATCAAATGCCTGATGCACTGAACTACAGAGTAGGACCCCACCCAGGGTGCCCCTTTAAGTGCCTGATGCACTGAACTACAGAGTAGGACCCCAGCCAGGGGGGCCCTCTATTTGCCTGCCACGCCAAACAACAGAGAAGGACCCCAGGCAAGGGAGCCCTCTAAGTGCCTGAACGGGCAGAGCTACAGAGAAAGACTGGCCAAAAAGGCCTTCTGATTGCCAGCTACAAGAGACTTGGAAAAAAAAAAGACTCTGATAGGGCTGTAACTCCTGCGGCAGAGGCAGTTTGTGTCCACACTTGGTGCTGCCAGGGTACCCGCAAGCCAAGCAGCTGTGCCACCTTCACACTCAAGTCTCACTGGGGCAGAGCTACCATGGGCCAAAAAAAGTCTTGCGTCTATGCACACAGGTCGCTTCGGTCATGTCTGTTTGCGACCCTGTAGACTGTGGCCTGTCAGGCTTCTCTATCAGAGAGGGGGTTCTCCAGGCAAGAATACGGCAGCATATTGGCCAATACTGGTTGCCATACCCTTCTAAAGCACTATATTTCCTGCTGCCCTAGCCACCAACCCCCCTGAGTACCTAGTGCTGCCAGAATTCCTGTGACCCAAGCAGTTGCACCACCTCCACACCTGGCCCTCACAGAGGGAAACCCAAGCCCGCCAGGGTAGCCTCAGGAGCTAAACCCCAGTAGATGACCCACATGTAGAGGTGGAAATAAAACCACAATTGAAACCCAGGGGCAGTGTGGCTAAGGAATAAGACCCCAAACCTTCCCACCATCTGTAAAAGCTGCAGATTAAATCTACAAGATCAACTAAGCAGACTGTGTCAATGGAATATATAAAAAGCCATTGAGAGCTCCCTTTTTTTTTTTTTTTTAAATGCAGTAGTTCTGATAGCTGTGGACATTGGAGGCAAGAACACACAGGACAAGGACCAGATTAGAATCTGAGGGGCCCCCACTGCAGGTCCAGAGATCAGCAGTGTTGGAGGGCATCCTAGGGAGGTAAGGTAGACTGTGACTCCCAGCGAGAGAAAGGACTCTTGACAGCAGTGGCTCAAGAAAAACATTTATTCTTATTTTTTTTACTTTTTCTGTAGATACTTGTGGATTTGGGTTTTTTTTTTTTTTTTCCTTTTTTCCTTCCTCTGTTGTAGTTGTTGGTTTTATTGGCACTAAGAAATCCAATTAAGCTTTTGAGCTTTTTTTTTCTCAGTCTCATTTTTTATTGTCATAAACCTCTGCCTCTACATAGAGCTTTTGCAGTTTTGTGGAGTTTTCCTTTTTTTGTTGTTTTGTCTTTTTTAAATTTTAATCTTTAATTTTTTAAACCTATTATTTTTCTACATATATTCCTTTGTTTGCTTTTCCTACTGTTTTTTCCCCTTGCAGTTAATCTTTAACGTATATAAATCTTCTTCATCTACCTATACTTAACTTTGCATATCTATTCTTTCTTTCTTTTCTTTCTCTCCTTCCCTCTCAACATATTTGTTAGTTTTATTTTCATTGCTTTATTCCCCAATTGGCACCTTGCTTTACTTTTGTTTTCCAGTTTGTGCTTTAATTAGTTTTGTTCTGATAAATATAATTTTTGTTTTCCTTTGTTTTCCAGGTCAATCTATTGTACTTTATTTTTGTTGGACTGTTTTGATTTTGCTTATGGGTATATATGTATGTGTGTATTTTCAGTCACACTTTCTATTGTTGTTATAAACTGCTGCTTCTACATTGGGCTTTTGCAGTTTTGTGGCGTTTTCCTTTTTTCTTTCTTCTGTTTTTTTCCTTTTATTTTTTATAATTTTAATTTTTAAAAAACCTATTATATTTTTCTACATTTACTTCTCTGTTTGCCGTTCCTACTGTTTTTTCCCCTTGCAGTTAATCTTTAATGTATATAAATCTTCATCTACCTCTATTTAACTTTGCATATCTATTATTTCTTTTATTTCTTTCCTTTTCTCCCAACATATTTGTTCGTTTTGTTTTCATTGCTTTATTCCCCACTTGGCACCTTGTTTTAGTTTCGTTTTCCAATTTGTACTTAAGTTAGTTTTGTTCTTAACTGGTAAATATAATTTTTTATTTCCTTTGTTCACCAGATCAGTCCACTGTACTTTATTTTTGTTGCACTGTTTTCACTTTTCTTATGGGTGTATATGTGTATGTGTATATTCCATTATTTTAGTTATTATTTGCCTGATTTTGTAACTGATATTTGTCTGGGGTTCATCTTTGGTTTCTTGTTTTTGGATATTTGCTTTAATCTCATCTAATGCCATAACAAACCACTTGTGGAATCTTCATTCCTGACCACAGGTCAAGCCCTGGGCCTTTGGAGTAGGAGCACTGACTCCAAGACCTAGACTACCTGAGAACTAACCCTAGGGAGTATCAAATAGTGAGAACTCACACAAAGGAAACCACTGGAATACAAGACCTGGCATCACCCAACCACCAGTAGCACCCTGTGCAGGATAACTCATCTAAACAACAAACAAAACAAAAATACAAACCCAATCATCAGCAGACAGGATTACCACCTCACTTAGCCTTGCCCATGAGAGGAAAAACAAACAAACAAAAACTCAGCATAAATCTCACCCTATGCAAGCTCACACAAACCACAGGACCAATCTTAGGAGTGCAGAAACCAAAAGGAAGAAAGAATTCAACCTTCTTCAAGGAAAAAATTCAACTTCCCTTGAAGCCTGAGAAAGGAGACCTCAAACACAATACCCTAAAAAATAATACTAATAATGAAAAGGCAGAGAAATAGGCACAAATAAAAGAACAAACTAGAAGCACTAAAGTCCAAATAAATGAGGAGGAAATAGGCAAACTACCTGAAAAAGAATTCAGAATAATGATAGTAAAGATGTTCAAAAACCTTGAAAACAAAATGGAGAAATTCCAAGAATCAATTAACAAAGATCTAGAAGAATTAAACAATAAACATATAGAGACAACACAATTACTGAAATTAAAAATACTCTGAAAGGAATCAATAGAATATCTGAAGCAGAAAAAAATCGGTGAGCTGGAAGATAAAATGGTGGAAATAACTTCTGAAGACCAGAATAAAGTAAAAGAATGAAAAGAGCCAAGGACAGTCTCAGAGACCTCTGGGACCATATCAAACGCACCAACATTCAAATTATAGAGGTCCCAGAAGAAGAAGAGAAAAAGAAGGGGTATGAGAAAATTTTTGATGATATTATAGTTGAAAACTTACCCAACAAGGAAAAGGAAATAGTCAGTGAAGTCCAAGAGGCACAAAGAGTCCCATACAGAATAAACCCAAGGAAAAACACACCAAGACACAAACTAACAAAAAATAAACACAAAGAAAGAATATTAAAAGCAGCAAGGGAGTAGCAACAAGTAACATACAAGGGAAACCCCATACACTTAACAGCTGATCTTTCAGCAGAAACTCTGCAGGTCAGAAGGGAATGGCAGGATATATTAAAGTACTGAAAGGGAAAAATCTACAACCAAGATTACTGTACCCAGCAAGGATCTCATTCAAAATTGATGGAGAAATAAAAAGCTTTTCAGACAAGCAAAAGTTAAGAGAATTCAGTACCACCAAACTGGCTTTACAACAAATGTTAAAGGGACTTATATAGTCAAGAAATACAATGGCGGGAAAAAAAAAAATCTACAAAATCAATTTCAAATAATTAAGAAAATGGCAATAGGAACATATATATCAATAATTACTGTAAATGTAAATGGATTAAATGCTCCAACCAAAAGACATAGACTGGCTGAAAGTATACAAAAACAAGACTCATATCTATGCTGTCTACAAGAAACCCACTTAAGACCTAAAGACACATACAGACTGAAAGTGAGAGGATGGAAAAATATATTCCACGCAAATGAGAAGCAAAAGAAAGCTGGAGTAGCAATCCTCATATCAGAAAAAAATACACCTTAAAATAAAGAAGATTACAGGAGATAAGGAAGGACACTACATAATGATCAAGAAATCAATCCAGGAGGAAGACATAACAATTGTAAATATCTATGCACCCAACATAGAAGCACCTCAATACATAAGACAAACACTAACAGACATAAAAGGAGAAACTGACAGTTACACAATAATAGTAGGAGACTTAAACACCTCACTCACACCCATGGACAGATCATCAAAACAGAAAATTAATAAGGAAACACAAGTCTTAAATGATACATTAGATGAGATGGATCTCATTGATATCTTCAAGACATTCCATCCAAATGCAGAAGAATACACTTTCTTCTCAAGTGCACATGGAACATTCTCCAGGATAGACCACATCTTGAGTCATAAATCAAACTTCAGTAAATTTAAGAAAACTGAAATTGTATCAAGCATCTTCTCTGACCACAATGCTATGAAACTGGATATTAATTACAAGAAAAAAAAAGTGTAAGAAACACAAACACATGAAGATTAAACAACACGTTTCTAAATAACCAACAGTTTACTGAAGAAATCAAAAGGGAAATCAAAAATTTCTAGAAACAAATGACAATGAAAACACGACTCAAAAACCTATGGGATGCACCAAAAGCAGTTCTAAGAGGGAAGTTTATAGCAACACAATCCTATCTCAAGAAACAAGAAAAACATCGAATAGACAACCTAACTTTACACCTAAAACAACTGAAAAAAGAAGAACAAAAAAGAAAACATAATTAGTAGAAGAAAAGAAATCATAATGATCCAAGCAGAAATAAATGAAAAAGAAATGAAAGAAACAATAGTACAGATTAATAAAACTAAAAGCTGGTTCTCTGAGAAGATAAACAAAATTGACAAACCTTTAGTCAGACTCGTCATGAAAGAAAGAAAGAAGAATCAAACCAACAAAATTAGAAATGAAAAAGGAGAAGTTACAACAGCCAATGCAGAAATAAAAAGGATTATAAGAGACTATTATGAACAACCATATGGTAATAAAATAACCTGGAAGAAATGGACAGGTTCTTAGAAAAGTTCAATCTTCCAAGACTGAACCAGGAAGAAACAGAAATTATGAACAACCCAATTACAAGCACTGAAATTGAAGCTCGGATCAAAAATCTCCCAAAACACAAAAGCCCAGGACCAGATGGCTTCACAGGAGAATTCTATCAAACATTTAGAGAAGAGCTAATGCCTATACTTCTAAAATTCTTTCAAAAAATTGCAGAGGAAAGAACACTTTCAAACTTATCCTACGAGGCTACTATCACCTTGATACCAAAACCAGACAAAGACAACACACAAAAAGAAAACTACAGGCCAATATCACTGATGAACATAGATGCAAAAATCCTCAACAAAATTCTAGCAAACAGAATTCAGTAACACATCAGAAAACTCATACACCATGATCAAGTTGGGTTTATTCTAGGGATGCAAAGATTCTTCAATATATGCAAATCAGTCAATGTGATACACCATATTAACAAATTGAAAGATAAAAACTATGTATGATAATCTCAACAGGTGCAGAAAAAGCCTTTGACAAAATTCAGCACCCATTTATGATTAAAACTCTTCAAAAAATGGACATAGAAGGAACCTACCTCAACATAGTAAAGGCCATATATGATAAGCCTACAGTAAACATTATTCTCAATGGTGAAAAACTGAAAGCATTCCCCCTAAGATCAGGAACAAGACAGGGGTGTCCACTTCTGCCACTATCATTCAACATAGTTCTGGAATTCCTAGCTACAGCAATCAGAGAAGAAAAAGAAATAAAAGAAATCCAGATTGGAAAAGAAGAAGTAAAGCTCTCACTGTTTGCAGATGACATGATACTGTACATAGAAAACCCTAAAGATAGTATCAGAAAATTAGTAGAGCTAATCAGTGAATTTAGCAAAGTTGCAGGATACAAAATCAATACACAGAAATCACTTGCATTTCTATATACTAACAATGAAAAATCAGAAAGAGAAATTAAGGAATCAGTCCTACTCACCACTGCAAAAAAAAGAATTTAATATCTAGGAATAAACCTACCTAAGGAGACAAAAGAACTGTACACAGAAAATTATAAGACAATAATGAAAGAAATCAAAGACGACATAAACAGATGGAAGAGATATTCCATTTTCCTGGGTAGGAAGAGTCAATATTGTGAACATGACTAGACTGCTGCTGCTAACTCACTTCAGTCGTGTCCAACTCTGTGCAACCCCAGAGACGGCAGCCCACCAGGCTCCCCCGTCCCTGGGATTCTCCAGGCAAGAACACTGGAGTGGGTTGCCATTTCTTTCTCCAGTGCATAAATGTGAAAGGTGAAAGTGAAGTCACTCAGTCATGTCCAACTCTTCACGACCCCATGGACTGCAGCCTACCAGGCTCCTCCGTCCATGGGATTTTCCAGGCAAGAGTACTGGAGTGGGGTGCCATTGCCTTCTCCTAATGACTCTACTACCAAACACATCTACAGATTTAATGCAATCCCTATCAAATTACCAACGGCATTTTTC
Source organism: Cephalophus harveyi (assembly GCA_006410635.1). Taxonomy (NCBI): domain Eukaryota; kingdom Metazoa; phylum Chordata; class Mammalia; order Artiodactyla; family Bovidae; genus Cephalophus; species Cephalophus harveyi. The sequence goes on from SJYT01067564.1 coordinate 29,351, forward strand.
ACAAAACTAGAACAAAAAATTTGACAATTCATATGGAAATACAAAAGATCCCAAATAGCCAAAGCAGTCTTGAGAAAGAAGAATGGAGCTGGAGGAATCAACCTTCCTGACTTCAGATTATGCTACAAAGCTACAGTCATCAAGACAGTATGGTACTGGCACAAAAACAGAAATATAGACCAATGGAACAAGATAGAAAGCCCAGATATAAACCCATGCACCTATGGGTACCTTATTTTTGACAAAGGAGGCAAGAATATACAATGGGGCAAGGATAGCCTCTTCAATAAATGGTGCTGGGAAAACTGGACAGATTACATGTAAAAGAATGAAATTACAACACTTCCTAACACCAAACACAAAGATAAACTCAAAATGGATTAAATACTTAAATGTAAGACCAGAAACTATAAAGCTCTTAGAGGAAAACAAAGGCAGAACACTTGATGACATAAGTCAAAGCAAGATCCTCTAGGAGGATTACCTCCTAGAGTAATGGAAATAAAAGCAAAAGTAAACAAGCGGGACTTGATTAAACTTAAAAGTGCTTGCACAGCAAAGGAAACAATAAGCAAGGTGAAAAGACAACCCTCAGAATGGGAGAAAATAATAGCAAATGAAACAACTGACAAAGGATTAATTTCCAAAATATACAAGCAGCTCATACAATTCAATACCAGAAAAACAAACAACCCAATCAAAAAGTGGAGAAAAGACCTAAATAGACATTTCTCCAAAGAAGACATACAGATGGCTAACAAATAAAAAGATGCTCATGATTAGAGAAATGCAAATCAAAACTACAATGAGATATCACCTCACACAGGTCAGAATGGCCCTCATCAAAAAGTCTACAAACAATAAATGCCGGAGAGGGTGTGGAGAAAAGGGATCACTCTTGCACTGTTGGTGGGAATGTAAATTGATACAGCCACTATGGAAGACAGTATGGAGATTCCTTAAAAACTAAGAATAAAACCACCATATGACCCAGAAATCCCACTCCTAGACATACACCGGGAGGAAACCAAAACTGAAAGACACGTGTATCCCATTGTTCACTGCAGCACTATTTACAATAACTAGAACATGGAAGCAACCCAGATATCCATTGACAGATGAATGTATTAAAAAGTTGTGATATATATACACAATGAAATATTACTCAGCCATAAAAAGGAATGCATTTGAGTCAGTTCTAACGAGGTGGATGAATCTAGAACCTATTATACAGGGTGAAGTGAGTCAGAAAGAGAAAGATAAATACCATATTCTAATGTATATATACAGAATCTAAGAAAATGGTAATGAAGAATTTATTTACAGGGCAACAACGGAGAAACAGACATAGAGAATAGACTTATGGACATGGGGAGAGGGGAGGAAAGGGTGAGATGTGTGGAAAGAGTAACATGGAAACATATTAGCATATGTAAAATAGATAGCCAACAGGAATTTGCTGTGTGGCTCAGGAAAACTCAAACAGGGGCTCTGTATCAACCTAGAGGGATGGGATGGGGAGGGAGATAGGAGGAAGTTTCAAAAGGGAGGGGATATATGTATACCTATGGCTGATTCACGTTGAGGTTTGACAGAAAACAAAAAAATTCTGTAAAGCAATTATCCTTCAATAAAAAAAAATAGCAGAGGAAGGACCTCTGAGAATCCTCTATGCTATAAAACAATGAGAACACTGGCAAAAATGTCAAAGTCAACTTTTTCAACACTCTGGAAATCAATCAAAGGCTTACAACAACCCAAGGAATGTTTTTCCAAAAAAAAAAAGTCTGACTCTCCATAAGAACACTGAGCTTTATGGCATTTTAACTTGCTGTATTCCCACCTTCCCTTCCCAGGGGCTACCAGGAGTCTTGAAAACGAAGAGTTGAAAACTGCAATGAAAACCAGCAACCAAAAATCCAGTGGAGAAAAAAGAGGTTGGAACTTCTTCAAAGTGCCATTCCCTGAGAACTGCTATTATTAGACCTGTCTGGTGGTTCTCTGGAAGACCCTACTTGCAAACCTGTTCGTATATAAACTGAGTCAAAGCTTCCCCAGTGCAAACAGACTTTTCCCTGGGAGAAGTCACCAAAAACAGATAATTGTTTACCATCACAACTGCCAGTAGTAATGGAAACGGAGCAAACAATAGGCTAACAGACAAACTTAAGAGGAAAACCTGGGAAATGAGATTTCCATAGCTGGCTTTGAACATCTCCAACATACTCCTAGAAATCTAGATGGCCACACACAAGGGTCGGGCTGTACAGATACTCAGGAAAGACTTGAGAAAGTCCTAAACTCTCCTGAGAAAACTGCATGCAGGTCATGAAGCAACAGTTCGAACTAGACATGGAAAAACAGACTGGTTCAAAATTGGGAAAGGAGTACATCAAGGCTGTACATTATCACCTTGCTTACTTAACTTATATGCAGAGTAAATCATGCAAAATGCTGGGCTGGATGAAGCACAAGCTGGAATCAAGATTGCCAGGAGAAATATCAATAACCTCAGATTGCAGATGATACCACCTTAACAGCAGAACTGAAGAGGAACTAAAGAGTCTCTTGATGAAGGTGTAAGAGGAGAGTGAAAAACCCGACTTAAAACTCAGCATTTGAAAAATGAAGATCATGGCATCCAGTCCCATCATTTCATAGGAAATAGATGGGGCAACAATGGAAACAGTGACAGACTTTATTTTCTTGGGCTCCAAAATCACTGCAGACAGTGAGTGCAGCCATGAAATTAAAAGATGCTTGTTCCTTGGAAGAAAAGCTATGACAAACCTAGACAGAATATTAAAAAGCAGAGACATCACTTTGCCAACAAAGGTCTATCTAGTTAAAGCTATGGTTTTTCTAATAGTCGTGCATGGATGTGAGAGTTGGTCAGAAAGAAGGCTGAACACTGAAGAATTGATCCTTTTGAACTCTGATGCTGAAAAAGGCTCTTGAGAGTCCCTTGAGCAGCAAAGAGATCAAACCAGTCAATCCTAAAGGAAATAAATCCTTAATATTCACTGGAAGTGGAGAAGGGCATGGCAACCCACTCTGGTGTTCTTGCTTGGAGAATCCCATGGACAGAGGAGCCTGGTGGACTACAGTCCATGGGGTCACAAAGAGTCGGACACGACTGAAGTGACTTAGCACTTAGTACATTCACTGGAAGGACTGATGTTTGAAGCTGAAGCTCCAGTACTCTGGCCATCTGATGCAAAGAGCTGACCTACTGGAAAAGACCCTAATGCTGGAAAAGGCTAAGGGCAGGAGGAGAAGGGGATGACAGAGGATGAGATGGTTAAATGGCAACATTGACTCAACAAACTGGAGTTTGAGCAAACTCCAGGAGATAGTGAAGGACAGGAAAGCCTGGTGTGCTATAGTCCATGGAATAGCAAAGAGTCAGAAATGACTGAGCAACTGAACAACAAACTCTTACCACTGGCTTATCTTGAGGAGATACACAGGAAGGAAGTGAAGGCTAAGGCAGAGTTGAGAAACTATCTGGCTAGGTATTGAAGGCATGTCCCAATGTACACACTGGCTCTCCTCTACCTAATAATTTATAACTCATTTTTCCTTATAAAGGTATGATAAAGACACATGCACACATAAAATGTAAACATAATATCAAATAAATATGTAATATAAAAATATAAGAAAAGTTACAATCATTGTGGAATTGTTTACAACAGTAAGGTAATTAAAACCAATTAAATATTCAACATTACGGGGTTAAATTACAGTATATCTACATTTTCAGATACCATGTAGCTATTTGAAAATGAAAGGCTAAAATAAATAAATTTATTTTTTTAAGTTTTAATAAAAAAAATAAAAGGCTGACCTGTACCTACTAACATGGAAAACTTTTCAAGATATATTACTTATTTTTTTAAAAATCATACTAGAAAACAATGTATATAGCATGACTCTTTTCTCTTAAAGTAGATTATTTCTATTTTTCCCTTTTTTAGAGGGTCTCTCGATTCCTAACTGTATGCTTCGTCTTTTTACTAGCTTCTGTGAAATCAAAGGGCTTCCCTTGCGGCTCAGCTGGTAAAGAATCCACCTGTAATGTGGGAGACCTGGGTTCAACCAACCCTCTGCCTAAAAATTGGTAACTTATCTCATCTTACAAAACACACATATATATATTTATAATTGAATACAAAATGAATTCTAAGGTCAACATTAAATTATAGGAGGAATTAAAGAGTGTCTTTCACATCTTTACACACTTAAATATTTCTTGGATATTTTATAAAAATAACATTCAAGAATTATGTGTGTTGATTTAAAAGGAAAAAAAGAAGCCTGGGACTTCCTGATTAGTCTCAGAACATATGGCAATAAACAGAAATAAGGTCAAAATAGGAAACCAGGAATTGAAAACCAAGGAATATAAGGGAGCAAATAAGTTATTCTTAACTGTGGTACAACAAGTAGGCAGTACCTAGAAGTCCAAACAAACATATAAATCTATGGTCAGGAAAAGGCTGTAAGTCAAAAACCAAGGAGATAAAAGAGAATCCCAATGCCACAGGAGTTAATCAAAATGCCAAGTAGGAAGTAAGGAATTAAAAAAGGAAAAGCAAACCAAGCACCATGTCTATATTAATCACGGCTTAATATGGTAGGCATTTAATAACATTTATTACATTAATGAATCAGTAAACTTTGAAGAGTTTTTCTGGTCTCTTGTTTGCTTACTCGGGAATATTGACTATCACATTCATGTATCCTTGATTCTAAGAAAATACAGTTTGGCTGACAATAAATATATATAATGCCAATGTATGTAATCTTCTATAAGCACAGAAACTTGATCTTGCCTAAGGGAAAAACAAAAGGACTGCTAAAATTAGATCATGAACACTAGAAACTGCAGACCTTTGGAAGCACTATTTCTATCATTAACATGAATAGTCCTTTCAACTATTTTCTTTACAATTTATATGCAGTGCAAGCTAAAAGCCATTAAGAGACAAATTCAGTATCTGAAAACTTGAGGTAGAAACTCTTGCAGATTCCAGGCAATGGGAAAAGAACTGTCAAGGGTGGACAAGGAAACAGATATGAGTCTTCAACAGAAGGGGAAAAAAATGAACTAAGGCATGAAGTAAGAATGCAATTGGCAGGTATGGAGATTTATGACTAACTGGAGCATGGGGAAAAAAAGGCAAAATGGTTGTCTGAGGAGGCCTTACAAATGACTGAGAAAAGAATAGAAGCTAAAGGCAAAAGAGAAAAGGAAAGATATACCCATTTGAATGTAGCGTTCCAAAGAATAGCAAGGAGAGATAGAAAGCCTTCCACAGTGATCAATGCAAAGAAATAGAGGAAAACAATAGAATGGGAAAGACTAGAGAGTGCTTCAAGAACATTACAGATACCAAGGGAACATTTCATGCAAAGCTGGGCTCAATAAAGGACAGAAATGGTAGGGACCTAACAAAAGCAGAAGATATTAAGAAGAGGTGGCAAGAATGCACAGAACTGTACAAAAAAGACTTTCATGACCCAGATAATCACAATGGTGTGATCACTCACCTAGAGCCAGACATTCTGGAATGTGAAGTCAAGTGGGCCTTAGGAAGCATCACTACAAACAAAGCTAGTGGAGGTGATAGAATTCCAGCTCAGCTAAGCTATTTCAAATTCTAAAAGATGATGCTGTTAAAGTGTTGCACACAATATGCCAGCAAATTTGGAAAACTCAGCAGTGGCCACAGGACTGGAAAAGGTCAGTTTTCATTCCAATCCCAAAGAAAGGCAATGCCAAATGTTCAAACTACCACACAATTCCACTCATCTCACATGCTAGTAAAGTAATGCTCAAAATCCTCCAAGCCAGGCTTCAACAGTATGTGAACCATGAACTTCCAGATGTTAAAGCTGGATTGAGAAAAGGTGGAGGGACCAGAGATCAAATTGCCAACATCTGTTGGATCATCAAAAAAGCAAGAGAATTCCAGGAAAACATCTACTTCTGCTTCATTGACTATGCCAAAGCCTTTGACTGTGTGGATCACAATAAACTGTGGAAAATTCTGAAAGAGATGGGAATACCAGCTGTCTCTTATACACATCTCTTATCCTACGAGGCTACTATCACCAGTTAGTGAAGTAATGCTCAAAATTCTCCAAGCCAAGCTTCAGCAATAGGTGAACCATGAACTCCCTGATGTTCAAGCTGGTTTTAGAAAAGGCAGAGGAACCAGAGATCAAATTGCCAACATCCGCTGGATCATGGAAATAACAAGAGAGTTCCAGAAAAACATCTATTTCTGCTTTATTGACTATCCCAAAGCCTTTGACTGTGTGGATCACAAAAAACTATGGAAAATTCTGAAAAAGATGGGAATACCAGACCACCTCACCTGCCCCCCTTGAGAAATCTGTATGTGGGTCAGGAAGCAACAGTTAGAACTGGACATGGAACAACAGACTGGTTCCAAATAGGAAAAGGAGTCCGTCAAGGCTGTATATTGTCACCCTGCTTATTTAAATTCTATGCAGAGTACGTCATGAGAAACGCTGGACTGTAAGAAACACAAGCTGGAATCAAGATTGCCAGGAGAAATATCAATAACCTCAGATATGCAGATGACACCACCCTTATGGCAGAGAGTGAAGAGGAACTAAAAAGCCTCTCGATGGAAGTGAAAGAGGAGAGTGAAAAAATTGGCTTAAAGTTCAACATTCAGAAAATGAAGATCATGGCATCTGGTACCATCACTTCATGGGAAATAGATGGGGAAACAGTGGAAACAGTGTCAGAGTTTATTTTTTTTGTGGGGGGAGCTCCAAAATCACTGCAGATGGTGACTGCAGCCATGAAATTAAAAGATGCTTACTCCTTGGAAGAAAAGTTATGACTAACCTAGATAGTATATTCAAAAGCAGAGAGATTACTTTGCTGACTAAGGCCCGTCTAGTCAAGGCTATGGTTTTTCTGGTGGTCATGTATGGAAGTGAGAGTTGGACTGTGAAGAAGATTGAGCACTGAAGAACTGATGCGTTTGAACTGTGGTGTTGGAGAAGACTCTTGAGAGTCCCTTGGACTGCAAGGAGATCCAGCCAATCCATTCTGAAGGAGATCAGCCCTGGGTTTTCTTTGGAAGGAAAGATGCTAAAGCTGAAACTCCAGTACTTTGGTCACCTCATGCGAAGAGTTGACTCATTGGAAAAGACTCTGATGCTGGGAGGGATTGGGAGCAGGAGGAGAATGGGACAACAGAGGATGAGATGGCTGGATGGCATCACGGACTCGATGGACGTCAGTCTGAGTGAGCTCCGGGAGTTGGTGATGGACAGGGAGGCCTGGCATGCTGTGATTCATGGGGTTGCAAAGAATCGGACATGACTGAGTGACTGAACTGAACTGAACTGATAGCAATCAGTGTTAATTTTCTGTCTTCAAATAGCCTCCTCTTCTCACTCTTCACAGATGACACGTAGTGCAAGGGATATTTGTGTATCCACTGGCCCAGAGTCTACACGGTGTCCTCCTGGCCTTTACTTTCTAGCAGAGTGTGACTGGTTTGGTTATATTCCTGGTGCTTAGGTATATGGTTCTGGGTGGTTCTTTTGAGTGTGAACCTAATATAACTTGCTTATTCTGTGGCGTTGGCCACAGCATCCGTAAGATCCTTAACATCTCTAACATCATTGACCTGTGTCTCATTCACTGTCATTTCCTTGAAAGTGAAGTGAAAAAGTTACTCAGTCTTTGTGACCCCATGGACCATACAGTCCATGAAATTCTCCAGGAGATCCTCCCAATCCTTTTCATTTCCTTAAAAAACTTATCTTAATGGCCATTTAGCTTACTGAGTTTTCTCAAATACTTTGCATGAAAAAGGGTTAGATTGTAGAATTTTTAATGCTATTTAATTCATATGTAAAAGAGTGAAATTATACTGTGAGATATAATGTGTTTGGAAGTATGTGTTTCCAAATTATTTTGATAGATAATAAACAATGTGGTCACTTTTAAATTTATTTAAATCTTATGGAAACATCTGTAATTTAATTATTTTCAACTTTACAAAATGCCCCCTAATCTCCAAAATTTGGAATTAGAGCCCCATTTTTGAAAAAAGATAAAATATAATTTATTTTTAGTATATATATATGTATAATAAATTACATGTTATCTTTTTTGGATCATGGGGTTCAATTCAGGAAATATTCTAATATACATACATACATACATACATATATGTATACATATAAATACATACATGTATTTCTAGGTCTATCTGCTGAGAGGCTCTGGAAATAATGACTGCAGTTTCTCATACTATTCTCTTGTAAAAAGAAGTGGTGCTTCTTGAAGTAGCTGATAGTAGTCTGGGTGAAGCAAATACAAGATGAGCCTGGGTGAGCATTTGAGGCATCTTGTTGTGCTAGAAAGTAGGAGATGTTCATAAAGTAAAAAAGAAAACAAAGAAAGAAGGAAGGATTAACTACTCCTCAGTGACAGTAGAAAAATATGTGTATCTGTATATAATTAAACATGATATTTTTTGTTGGTATAATCATATGAGGGATGAGAGCTCTTTAAGTTTGAATTTTTAATTTAAATCTATTGTTCAGGAAATATAGGTAAATAGTATGCCACCAAACTCACAAATGTTCTTAACTATAAAATAAGTTTAATAAAACAAGGAGTGTTTGTGGATGGAAAATGAGCTAAGAGTTTTTAGGATAGCAACAGTCTCTTCATATTCACTTCCCAAGAAATATTTACCTCATCTTTCATGGATATGAAGATGAATTAGGCTATTGTGAAGTAATTTCAACAGTGGAGAAAACTCAAAGTAGAGACCTGAATAATTATTATTAAAAGTGTGTGGCAAGTATTCTTGGTTCAGGAAACTATGCTGTGAAATAATGTTTCAAATGTTTACCCATAATAGACATTTAATTCTTGCTGTGAACTTGAATTTAGACTTAAAATTATGTTATCTTTTATTGCAATTAGTATTTAAATTTTTGACTTCCCTGATGGCTCAGTTGGTAAAGCATCTGTCTACAATGCAGGAGACCTGGGTTCGATCTCTGGGTTGGTAAGATTCTCTGGAGAAGGGGAAATTTAAAAAATTTAAATTTTTAAAATACCTAGGAATTAATGCAAGTGAGATAATATTTCCTGTATTTGTTAATCAGTATTTAAGCACTTTAATCCATTTTGGAGTCATTTAGCATATAACCTCTTACCTGTGGTTTTTACTTTTTAGATTTCTGGACTTCAAGAAACACTGAAGCATATGGAAATAGGGCATAGTTACCATGCTCCTGAATTTAGAGGTAAAATTTAAATATGAAAAAACTAACTTATTATTGCTTGGTGATTTCTCAGTCTTGTCAGAACTCAAGTTATTCATTTGAGTAATTATTTAGCATGAGTGAATGCATGGTATGGTAATTTTCATAAACTAAAATGTTGATGAAAATATCAAGAAGAAATATAGGAAATTGTATAAATTACTTTTAGAGAAAAATAGGGGTAAACTATTTTTTTTAACTGCTTCTGCTTCTGGCCCTGATGGAGTATCTTGTGCCAGACTGGCCTTCTCCTCATAAATCACTGTAAAACTATATTTGAGGCAATTATTTTTAGGCATTGGAAAGCATCACAAGTCAGAGAATGCAAATGATAGAGGGAAAATTTGTAAGTTGAACTTCACTATCACATGGCTGGGAAAATTTCCAAACCAAACTCTATGTAGCTGGAGGTAGAGAAGAGCATGGCAGTCCTGTATGAACTGAAAAGGCAAAGACTATAGTTCATAAGTTGTTGAAGCATCTAGAATCTGTAGGAAAGGGTACCAGATAAGAGGGTGCTGCAATGAATAGTGGGCCTGGTTTATGAGGGAGTTTACTATGAGTAGTTGGGTAATGGCTAGGCTAGGTATGCAGGACTACCTGATACTTACCAGAGAGAGAAGACTCTATAGGATTAAGAGGAGACCAGTGGTCTATATTTCTGTTTTGTGCCAATACTGTTTTGATTGTTTTAGCTTTGTAGTATAGTCTGAAATCATGGAGCTTGATTCCTTCAGCTCTTTTTTTTTTTTTTTCCCAAAATTGCTTTGGCTGTTCTAGAGATTGTCATGCTGAGTTAAGTCAGTCAGACAGAGAAAAACACGTATTATAAATCTTATGGGTGGAATCTAAAAAGTTCGTATAAATGAACTTATCTATAAAATAAAAATAAGAGTTATAGATGTAGAAAGCAAACTTATGGTTACCAGGGGGTAAGGAGGGGGCAATAAATTGGGAGATTGGGACTGACATATATGCACTACTATATATAAAATTGATAATAGAGACCTTTTGTATAGTACAGGGAACTCTACTCAACAGTATGCAATGACCTGTATGGGAAAATAATCTAAAAATGAGTGGATGCATGAGTGTGTGTATACATATGTATGTGTGTGTGTGTGTGTGTGTGTATATATATATATATAACTGATTCACTTTGCTGTACACCTGAAACTACCACAACATTGTAACCAACTGTGAAAAGTGAAAAAGTGAAAGTGTTAGTTGATCAGTCATGTCCTACTCTTAGCGACCCTATGGATTGTAGCCTGCCAAGCTCCTCTGTCCATGGAATTCTCCAGGCAAGGAAACTGGAGTGGATAGCCATTCATTTTTCCAGGGTATTTTCCCAACCCAAGGATCAAACCTAGGTCTCTCGCATTGCAGGCAAATTCTTTACCATCTAAGCCAAAACTATACTCCAGTACAAAATAAAAAATAGTGGAAAACAAAAGAGAGAGAGGGAGAGAGGGGACCAGGGATTCTAGACAGCAAGCAGTGCTGGGATTCATTGGCTTTCTGGCCATATCTGGGTGCAGACATGTTTGCATCCAACCAGAGATCAAATTGCCGACATCCGCTGGATCATGGAAAAAGCAAGAGAGTTCCAGAAAAACATCTACTTCTGCTTTATTGACTATGCCAAAGCCTTTGACTGTGTGGATCACAATAAACTGTGGAAAATTCTGAAAGAGATGGGAATACCAGACCACCTAACCTGCCTCTTGAGAAATCTGTATGTGGGTCAGGAAGCAACAGTTAGAACTGGACATGGAACAACAGGAATAGGAAATAGGAAAAGGATTACATCAAGGCTGTATATTGTCACCCTGCTTGTTTAACTTCTATGCAGAGTGCATCATGAGAAACGCTAGAATGGAAGAAACACAAGCTGGAGTCAAGATTGCCGGGAGAAATATCAATAACCTCAGATATGCAGATAACACCACCCTTATGGCAGAAAGTGAAGAGGAGCTAAAAAGCCTCTTGATGAAAGTGAAAGAGGAGAGCGAAAAAGTTGGCTTAAAGCTCAACATTCAGAAAACGAAGATCATGGCATCTGGTCCCATCACACCTGCCTCTTGAGAAATCTGTATGCAGGTCAGGAAGCAACAGTTAGAACTGGACATGGAACAACAGACTGGTTCCAAATAGGAAAAGGAGTACGTCAAGGCTGTATATTGTCACCCTGCTTATTTAACTTATATGCAGAATACATCATGAGAAACACTGGACTGAAACACAAGCTGGAATCAAGATTGCTGGGAGAAATATCAATAACCTCAGATATGCAGATGATACCACCCTTATGGCAGAAAGTGAAGAGGAACTAAAATGCCTCTTGATGAAAGTGAAAGAGGAAAGAAAAAAAGTTGGCTTAAAGCTCAACATTCAGAAAACAAAGATCATGGCATCCGGTCCCATCACTTCATGGGAAATAGATGGGGAAACAGTGGAAACAGTGTGAGACTTTATTTTTTTGGTCTCCAAAATCACTGAAGATGGTGACTGCTGCCATGAAATTAAAAGACGCCTACTCCTTGGAAGAAAAGTTATGATCAACCTAGATAGTATATTGAAAAGCAGAGACATTACTTTGCCAACTAAGTTCTTTCTAGTCAAGTCCATGGTTTTTCCAGTGGTCATGTATAGATTTGAAAGTTGGACTCTGAAGAAGGCTGAGCATCGAAAAATTGATGCTTTAGAACTGTGGTATTGGAGAAGACTCCTGAGAGTCCCTTGGACTGCAAGGAGATCCAACCAGTCCATTCTGAAGGAGATCAACCCTGGGATTTCTTTGGAAGAAATGATGCTAAAGCTGAAACTCCAGTAGTTTGGTCACCTCATGTGAAGAGTTGACTCATTGGAAAAGACTCTGATGCTGGGAGGGATTGGGGGCAGGAGAAGAAGGGGACAACAAAGGATGAGATGGCTGGATGGCATCACTGATTCAATGGATGTGAATCTGAGTGAACTCTGGGAGTTGGTGATGGACAGGGTGGCCTGGCGTGCTGCGATTCATGGGGTCACAAAGAGTCGGACACGACTGAGCGACTGAACTTAACTGAACTGATTAGTATGAAAGGTGCACAGAATCTAAAGGGTAAGATCTGGATTGTGGTGTAAGTTGTTGGTTTTAATACTTACTTCCTAATTTTGAAGAAATGATCTCATACTTGCCCCTGACTTGGATAAACTCTCATCACTAATCTGTTTGTTTGTTTGTTTGTTTTTTAACTTTCCTTCAAGTCCATATTCACTTCATGAGGAATAAAGGTTGTGAAGAGAAATATATTTTCAGAAAATATTGTTTTCTGACTCTGTTTTCTTTTATGAATCAGGGATGGCTATGAGAATAATACAGATATGAAGGCCCTCTGTAGTGTAATCATATAATCAAGTTATAATTAAGTACTAGGATGGGGAAAAAGGACAGTAGAGGCAATAGGCAATAACAACTAGGAATTACAACTCTCTGTACAGTCAGCAAACACAAGACTGGGAGGTGAGTGGGGCTCAGACCATGAACTTCTTATTGCAAAATTAAGACTTAAATTGAAGAACATAGGGAAACTCACTAGGCCATTCAGGTATGACCTAAATAAAATCTCTTATGATTACACAGTTGAAGTGACAAATACATTCAAGAGATTAGAGCGGATAGAGTGCCTGAAGAACTATAGACAAGAGGTTCGTGACATTGTACAGAAGCCAGTGAGCAAGACCATCCCCAGGGCAAAATGGTTGTCTGAGGAGGCCTTACAAATAGCTGAGAAAACAAGAGAAGGCAAAGGAGAAAATGAAAGATATACTCATTTGAATGCAGAGTTCCAGAGAATAGCAAGGAGAGATAAGAAAGCCTTCCTCAGTGATCAATGCAAACAATAGAGGAAAACAATAGAAGGAGAAAGACTAGAGATCTCTTAAAGAAAATCAGAGGTTCCAAGGGTACATTTCATGCAAAGATGGACTCAGTAAAGGACAGAAATGGTATGGACCTAACAGAAGCAGAGGATATTAAGAAAAGGTGGCAAGAATACACAGAAGAACTATACAAAAAAGATCTTCATGACCCAGATAATCATGAAGGTGTGATCACTCACATTAGAGCCAGACATCCTGGAATGTGAAGTCAAGTGGGCCTTAGGAAGCATCACTACAAACAAAGCTAGTGGAGAGATGGGATTCCAGCTGAGCTATTTCAAATCCTAAAAGATGATGATGTGAAAGTGCTACACTCAATATGCCAGCAAATCTGGAAAACTCAGCAGTGGCCACAGGACTGGAAAAGGTCAGTCTTCATTCCAATCCCAAAGGAAGGCAATGCCAAAGAATGTTCAAACTACTGCACAATAGCACTTATCTCACATGCCAGCAAAGAAATGCTCAAAATTCTCCAAGAGAGGCTTCAACAATGCATGAACTGTGAACTCCCAGAGGTTCAAGCTGGATTGAGAAAAGGCAGAGGAACCAGAGATCATTTCCAACATCGACTGGATCATGGAAAAAGCAAGGGAGTTCCAGAAAAACATCTACTTCTCCTTTATTGACTGTGCCAAAATTTATGACCATGTGGATCACAACAAACTGTGGAAAATTCTTAAAGAGATGGGGATACCAGACAACCTGTCCTGCCTCCTGAGAAATCTGTGTGCAGGTCAAGAAGCAACAAAATAAGACATGGAACCATAGACTGGTTCCAAATTGAGACAGGAGTACATCAAGGCTGTATATTGTCACCCTGCTTATTTAACTTTTATGCAGAATATATCATGCAAAATGCCAGGCTGGATGAAGCAGAAGCTGGAATTAAGATTGCCTGGAGAAATATCAATAACTTCATTTCACATATGCAGATGACACCACCCTATGGCAGAAAGCAAAGAACTAAAGAGACTTGTGATGAAACTGAAAGAGGAGAGTGGAAAAGCTGGCTTAAAACTCAACATTTAAAAAACAAAGATCATGGCATCTGGTCTCATCACTTCACGGCAAATAGATGGGGAAACAATGGAAACAGTCACAGACCTTATTTTCTTGGCCTCCAAAATCACCGCAGATGGTGACTGCAGCTGTGAAATTAAAAGATGCTTGCTCCTTGGAAGAAAAGCTATGACAAATCTAGACATCATAGTAAAAAGCAGAGATATTACTTTGCTGACAAAGGTCCATCTAATCAGAGCTATGGTTTTTCCAATAGTTATGTATGGATGTGAGAGATGGACAACAAAGAAATCTGAGCACTGAAGAATTGATGCTTTTAAACTGTGGTGTTGGAGAAGACTCCAACCAGTCCATCCTAAAGGAAATCAGTCCTGAATATTCATTGGAAGGATGGATGCTGAAGTTGAAACTTCAATACTTTGGCCACCTGATGTGAAGAACCGACTAATTGGAAAAGACCCTGATGCTGGGAAAGAATGAAGGCGGGAGGAGAAGTGGACGACAGAAGATGGGATGGTTGGATGGCATCACTGAGGCGATGGATTTCAGTTTGAGTAGGCTCCAGAATTTGGTGATGGATGGGGACGCCTGGCGTGCTGCAGTTTATGGGGTCACAAAGACTGAAGTGAACTGAACTGAACAGAGGAATTACATTTGGGCTAAGTTCTAAGATAGCATTTGATAGGATTTGTTTCCCTATTAACAGTTACTCTCTTTCCATGGAACAATGTGTCCTAAAATTGTAGAGTAACTTTAGTAATTGAGAATCTGTGAAGAGAGATTTCAAGCTGGAAAACAAACAGAAAAATAGTTTAATAGTACTTTCATCTTTATATCACAATTTCACCATTAAATATGTCCTATGGTTTCAAGAGCAGGGGATCATCCTATTTTTCTTTATATTTGATTATTAACCACACTCCTCATTTCTCTTCTAGAATTTAACTGTAGAAAGACTCACAAACTTAAATGAAATCAGAGGTCCACTGCTTATCAAGTAGGGGAAAGTTAAGCAATTGTCCCAGTGTAGGAAAATAAAATCCTCACAGTTGCTAAAAAGCAGAGTGGGTATATAAAGACTCAATGTTGATATCCTTCAGATACCAGAAATACTGGCAAGAAATTGTCAGGCCTCCAAATCTACTTGCTCACAGTCAAAGCTCATCTATATATTATAGATTTCAGAGTTATCTGTGGAAGAGTGACACTAAATAACAAACACCAATTCAAACAACAACATGGACATGGACAGTCACTTGGCTTTGTACTTAAAATATTTTTTTAAAGAAATAAACCACACTTCTCTGAAATGAGATAAATCAGACATTTAATACACATTTATTAAGTGCTTCAACAAACTATGAAAAATTCTTAAAGAGATGGTAGCACCTGACCACCTTACCTGTCTCCTGAGAAACCTGTATGCAAGACAAGAAGCAACAGTTAGAACCTTACGTAGAACAACTGACTGGTTCAGTATTAGGAAAGGAGTACAACCAGGCTGTATGTTGTCACTCTTCTTACTTACCTTATACACAGAGTACATTGTGCAAAATGCTGGGCTGGTTAAATCATAAGCTAGAATCAAGATTTCCAGCAAAAATATCAATAACCTTAATACCCAGATGATACCACTCTAATGACAGAATGTTCAGAGAAACTAATAAGCCTCTTGATGAGGGTAAAAGAGCAGAGTGAAAAAGTTGGCTTAAATCTCAACTTTCAGAAAACTAAGATTGTAGCATCTGGTCCTATCACTTCATGGCAAGTACAAAGGTAAAAAAGTTGAAGCAGACACTATGGATGGTGACTGAAACCATGAAATTCAAAGACACTTGCTTCTTGGAAGGAAAGCTATGACAAATCTAGATAGCACATTTAAAAAAGAGAGACTTCACTTTACCAACAAAGCTATGGTTTTTCTAGTAGTCATGTATGGATGTGAGAGCTGGAACATAAAGATGGCTGAGTACCAAAGAATTGATGCTTTCTAATTGTGGTGCTGGAGAAGACTCCTGAAAGTCCCTTGGACAACAAGGATATCAAACCAGTCAATCCTAGAGGAAATCAACCCTGAATATTCATTGGAAGAACTGTTGCTAAAGCGGAAGTTTCACTACACTACTCTGACCACCTGATGCAAAAAGACAACTCATTGGAAAAGCCCTGATTCTTGGAAAGACTGAAGGCAAAAGGAGAAGGGGATGACAAAGGATAAGAAGTAGATGGCATCACCACCTCAATGGACATGAATCTGAGCAAACTCTGGGAGACGTGGAGGACAGTGGAGCCTAGTGTGCTGCAGTCTATGGGGTCGCAAAGGTTTGGAAAAAAGTTAGTGACTGAATAACAACTTTTTAAAATCTAAAGACTGAGCTAGGTCCAATGAGAAATTAGAAGTCCATCTATGGTTTAGAAGCCTAGATATAATTTCTGCCACTAGTAGAATCAATTTGCAAAAGTAGGATGATTACACAAAATAATTGTATCAAAATATACAAATCAACAGCAACTTAAAAGTAAACATTGCTTGTGTATAAGGCTGAGGAAATTCAAAGAAGTGGGCCAAATGGAGACAGGAGAAAAAATAACAGAAAATTCTCTAGAAATAAACCTATCCATATAAAAACTGAGCAAAAGCTCGAGTTTTTTACCTGCATTCATGCTGCAGCATAAAAAGGACATGATTTCTATAAATAACTATATAATTTATCCTTACAAACACTTTCTGATGAAACTTCATAGAATTTTATTGGTATGATGTCATTCAGTTTATAATGCAAAACTACTATTGTCTCCATTTAGTAGATATTCCCTAAGATACAAGGAATAAAATGAACATTGCAGGGTAATTAAGGTAACTAATTCACTAGCTCATGTAGTAGAACTTGAAACCATAATTATAACTTCTAGTTTAGTGCTGTATTAAGGACAAAATAATGTACCTAGCTACTTTGTGTTCTATTGTGGATGTGCTTACTCAGTCATGTTCGATTCTTTGAGACCCTATGGAGTATGGGCCCGCCAGACTCCCCTATCATGAGATTCCCCAGGTAAGAATACTGGAGTGGGTTGCCATTTCCTACTCCATGGGATCTTCCTGACCCAAGGACTGAATCTGCATCTCCTGTATTGGCAGGTAGATTCTTGACCACTGGGCCACCTAGGAAGCCCCCTGTGTTCTAGGGAAAATGCTAAAAACAAAGTATAAGGTATTATCTTATTGGTTTTCATCACCACTAACATACACATTTTAATTTACACATGTGCCCATGTCATCAATGATTTCCTAGGAAGTAATCAAAGTCAGTTAAACAAATAAGCTCCCCTTAATTACATGCAATGCTGTAAATGTACACACATACATACTGATGCTAACAAGTTAATTATATTTAATAAATTACCTCTTCTAAGGCATTCCACAATTCCTCATTTGTATACTCATCAAAGGGATCCAGATTTTTCCTTATGGTTCCAGTGAATAAAACAGCTTCCTAAAAGCCCCAAAATAGTGAATGTTATCACATTAACATCTTTTCATTTTGTTTGAAGGCTTACAGAATTAAAATACAAAAAATAAAAATTCACTATAATCATTATTAAGGTTTCAAATGCTTTTTTACAAGATAGTATCTGTAATCTCCCATTGTGCAAAGTGTGCTCCAAAATATCTTTTAGATGTTTACCAAAAATGAAAGAAAGTGTCACGTTATCTTAAGAATAAATTGAAGAAAAAAGAGAAAGATTTGACTTTTTAAAGAATGCTTTCCTGGTAATATTTGCTCAAACAAAAAGTGAGCATATAATTATTTGAGGAATTTTACATCAAGAGAACTGCATAAATTAATTGTCAATCTTAATGTAATACTGGGAAATATCAACAGAATGATTAATTAAGGTTTATATCTCAAAGCAAGATTAAATTTTTTCACATTGGCACTGAAGAATGAACTGGGATATTTTCTGCATTGGTAAAACAGACTTCGGAGATGGGGACTCTCTCCACAGGTGTGAATGGAAATCCCCACACATGCAAAGATAACTTCAGCTCCTGGGGTCTGCTGTTCCTCTGTCCGCTATAGAGAGATCTCCTCGGATCCTGCACCAGCTGGTCCCCACGTTCTCTCACCTATGCGTCAGGATGACCTGCCTCACAGATCATTATTAACTGCAAGGTCAGGATAACCTGAAACCCACTGTGGTCTCTGTCACAATTAAAATTATTTTTAATTTAAATAGACCCCCCCTCCCCACCATTCATCTGCTTTGGGAGGAGCCACATAATAAATTACTCTGGAAATATATATCTTTCCAGTTTCAGGAGAGAATCTTGTACATAAGCTCATGTTGGCCATTTAAATTTCTTCTGGAAGGCAGGTCACAAGGAATTGAATCCAGGTCTCCTGCATTCCAGGCAGACTCTTTACCGTCTGATGTTGAAATCATTAGTAATACTTGTATAACTAAGTATTAGTCCCCTTTGTTAGGGACCATAATAAGCACTAAAGCAAAAGAAATGGGAGATACAGTGTCTGTCCTCAAGAAGAGGAAGAAAATAGTGGAGGATGTGGAGAGGGCTGAGGAAAATGCCAGAGGTTTTTGTCAGGGACCAGGAAAATAAGAATTGGGGTATAGGATGGTGGTCAGGAAAAACCTGGTGGGAGGGGAGCCAGAAATCGAAGGATAAACAAGGCAATATTCATCCTTCTAGTTTTTGGTAGAAAACATTAGATATCTGTATTATGTTTTTCCCCCAAACTCCCACTGTGTTTTTATTTTTGTTTTACTCTTTAAATTTACGTAAATAATTTTTATATTATAAGCAATTAACATAAAAAGATCACCAAGAACCACAAAAACAGAAATTGAAGAACACAATTGGTCCAGAATGTGTTACTCTTTTTACTTAAGTAGAAATAAAACTTAAAAGTTAGTGTCTAGATCCTTAAGAAGAATAATAATTCTTATTGACTGAAGGTTCCCAGAAGCAGCCATGAGCATATATGTTTTTTCATCCAGTTACACCTTTACAACAAATCTGAGTCAGTAACTCCTAGACCTGGTAGAAGGTTGAGGACACTGAAACATGGAAGCTGAGTGGCCTCATCGAGGCCCCACAGTCATATGAGGCAAAGCAGGAATAAAAATGTGAGTCATATTAACACTAGGTCTACACTCTTAAACCTTCTAGCCCTGGCTGCCCCTTGAGTAGATTTCCTGGAACTCTTTACACCCTGCCCAGTCTCTCCAACTATCTCTATCAACCCACATTTTAACTTGGAGACAAAGGCATAAAAAATAGAATAGTTAAGGTTCTGTGTTTACAATGCTCAGTGATCATTATCTACACAGATACAAACTTAGCACTGTTTTGTAAGCACACTCTCTGGAGTGTGTATACAGAGCATACTCAAAAGTAGGGTAGAAACCAGTGGAGGAGAACCAAAATCTGGTGATGTCAATGGATGTTTAGTCTTTACTTACATGTGCTTCCAAACATTACTAGCAGAGCCAAGAATCATCTAATGTTATTTCTTTATTTATAGAGTTTTTTTTTTTAATGTACACAAGCACTCTTTTATTATTGATAGTGATGGTTTAGTCATTAAGTCATGTCCAACTCTTGTGACCCCATGACTGTAGGCCTTTAAGTATTCAGTTCAGTTCAGTCATCTCCGATTCTTTGTGACCCCATGAATTGCAGCACGCCAGGCCTCCCTGTCCATCACCAACTCCTGGAGTCCACTCAAACTCTTGTCCATTGAGTCAGTGATGCCATCCAGCCATCTCATCCTCTGTCATTCCCTTCTCCTCCTGCCCCCAATCCTTCCCAGCATCAGAGTCTTTTCCAATGAGTCAACTCTTCGCTTCAGGTGGCCAAAGTATTGGAGTTTCAGCTTTAGCATCAGTCCTTCCAAGAACACCCAGGACTGTCTCCTATAGAATGGATTGGTTGGATCTCCTTGCAGTCCAAGGGACTCTCAAGAGTCTTCTCCAACACCACAGTTCAAAAGCATCAATTCTTCAGTGCTCAGCCTTCTTTACAGTCCAACTCTCACATCCATACATGACCACAGGAAAAACCATAGCCTTGGCTAGATGGACCTTAGTTGGCAAAGTAATGTCTCTGCTTTTGAATATACTATCTAGGTTGGTCATAACCTTTCTTCCAAGGAGTAAGCGTCTTTTAATTTCATGGCTGCAGTCACCATCTGCAGTGAGTTTGGAGCCCCCAAAAATAAAGTCTGACACTGTTTCCACTGTTTCCCCATCTGTTTCCCATGAAGTGATGGAACCAGATGCCATGATCTTCATTTTCTGAATGTTGAGCTTTAAGCCAACTTTTTCACTCTCCACTTTCACTTTCATCAAGAGGCTTTTTAGCTCCTCTTCACTTTCTGCCATAAGGGTGGTGTCATCTGCATATCTGAGGTTATTGATATTTCTCACTATTTGGAACCAGTCTGTTGTTCCATGTCCAGTTCTAACTGTTGCTTCCTGACCTGCATATAGGCTTCTCAAGACGCAGGTCAGGTGGTCTGGTATTCCCATCTTTCTCAGAATTTTCCACAGTTTATTGTGATCCACACAGTCAAAGGCTTTGGCATAGTCAATAAAGCAGAAATAGATGTTTTTCTGCAACTTTCTTGCTTTTTCCATGATCAGCAGATGTTGACCATTTGATCTCTGGTTCCTCTGCCTTTTCTAAAACCAGCTTGACCATCAAGAAGTTCACGGTTCACATACTGCTGAAGCCTGGCTTGGAGAATTTTGAGCATTACTTTACTAGTGTGTGAGATGAGTGCAATTGTGTGGTAGTTTGAGCATTCTTTTGCATTGCCTTTCTTTGGGATTGGAATGAAAACTGACCTTTTCCAGTCCTGTGGCCACTGCTGAATTTTCCGGATTTGCTTGCATATTGAGTGCAGCATTTTCACAGCATCATCTTCCAGGATTTGAAATAGCTCAACTGGAATGCCATCACCTCCACCAGCTTTATTCGTAATGATGCTTTCTAAGGCCCACTTGACTTCACATTCCAGGATGTCTGGCTCTAGGTGAGTGATCACACCATCGTGATTATCTGGGTGGTGAAGATCTTTTTTGTATAGTTCTGTGTATTCTTGCCACCCCTTCTTAATATGTTCTGCTTCTGTTAGGTCCATACCATTTCTGTCCTTTATTGACCCTATCTTTGCATGAAATATTCCCTTGGTATCTCTGATTTTCTTTAAGAGATCTCTAGTCTTTCCCATTCTGTTGTTTTCCTCTATTTCTTTACGTTGATTGTTGAGGAATGATTTCTTATCTCTCCTTACTATTCTTTGGAACTCTGCATTCAGATGCTTATATCTTTCCTTTTCATGTCTCTTCTCTTCACAGCTAACTGTAAGGCCTCCCTAGACAGCCATTTTGCTTTTTTGCATTTCTTTTCCATGGGGATGGTTTTGATTCCTGTCTCCCGTACAGTGTCATGAACCTCTGCCCATAGTTCATCAGGCACTCTATCTATCAGATTTAGTCCCTTATTTCTTTCTCACTTCCATTGTATAATCATAAGGAATTTGATTTAGGTCATACCTGAATGGTCTAGTGGTTTTCCCTACTTCAATTTAAGTCTGAATTTGGCAATAAGGAGTTCATGATCTGAGCCACAGTCAGCTCCCAGCCTTGTTTTTGCTGACTGTATAGAGCTTCTCCATCTTTGGCTGCAAAGAATATAATCAATTTGATTTCGGTGTTGACCATCTGGTGATGTCCATGTGTAGAGTCTTCTCTTGCATTGTTGGAAGAGGGTGTTTGCTATGACCAGTGCATTCTCTTGGCAAAACTCTATTAGCTTTTGCCCTGCTTCATTCCGTAATCCAAGGCTAAATTTGCCTGTTACCCCAGATGTTTCTTCACTTCCTACACTTGCATTCCAGTCCCCTATAATGAAAAGGACATCTTTTTTGGGTGTTAGTTCTAAAAGGTCTTGTAGGTCTTCATAGAACCGTTCAACTTCAGCTTCTTCAGCATTACTGGTTGGGGCATAGACTTGGATTACCATGATATTGAATGGTTTGCCTTGGAAACGAACAGAGATCATTCTGTCGTTTTGAGATTGTATCCAAGTACTGCATTTCAGACTGTTTTTTTGACCGTGATGGCTACTCCATTTCTTCTGAGGGATTCCTGCCCACAGCAGTAGATATAATGGTCCTCTGAGTTAACAATCTTTAAGTATTAAGAAGCATTAAAAATAACACAAGGCAGATTTCTAGATTCTTTTATCCAAGGATATGAAGGAACTTTACAGACACATCCATTTATTTCTGCTGACTAGTCTGATTGGGCTATTCCTGAGATGGGTATAACCAAAACCTAAAAACTGAGGTGCACAGTGATGGGATTCCTATCCTGTGCTTTTCCTCACTATTCTGTACTGCCTCCCTGGTTAAAATCATTTAAGGGTTAAATTCTAAAAGTTTCCCCAAAGAGTCTATTAAATTCTAAAAGTTTTCCCAAAGAGTCTATATACCTTGTAATTCTCAAAGCCTCACAGTTTCACAGAAAGCACCCCAGGGAGATAACCATCTTTATTTCCCACAGCAAAATTTCATCTTTAAGACACTTAAAATTCATGTTTCTGTATAGGAACCTCTTCAGTGCTAAACCAACCATTTATCATTTTGATCTCAGTATTATGTGGTTATCAGCAGATAAAACTGTGACACCTAGGAAGTCTGAGTCCATAAATCTATCTGGGAAAGTTATTAAATCACATGCATACAAAACAAAAGAACAAACAAACTCTGGTATCTATTGAAAACATCTGCTGCTAAAAATATGCTCTCTTGGAAGGGAAAGGATCAAACATTTCATGCATTTTGGAAAAAAATTAATCCAATTAAAACCAAGTTAGCGAAGGTGACTTATAAAAAGAACATGTGACAATGCTCTGACATGCATACCTGAGGTACAACTGACATTTTCTTCCTTAAATGGTGAAGTCCAATACTGGTTGTTGAGATATTATCAATCCAAATGCCGCCTTTGGGTTCTGACAATCTAAAAAGTGCAGCAATGAGGGAACTTTTTCCAGCTCCTGTTCTTCCCACAATGCCCGTCTGTAAAGAGATCCAGGAGGTTTAAGAGTTACAATATAAAAACTGGGAGAAACCTTGGTTGTTGAAGAACTTTAAAAGTTCTACATAAAGAGTAGTCTATTAGTATTTCAACCATGACACTGTAGATGTTGTGGGACAGAGTATTCATTGTTAAGGGGTTGGGAGCCTGTCCTATATATCATAGGAGTTTTAGCAATAACTATGGATTCTACCCACTAGATACCAGAAGCACTTGCAACTCTGTGGGTGAACCAAAAATATCAGAGAACCAAAAATATCAGATATTGACAAAGTTCCTTAGTTGAAACCCCCTGTCCCCAGTAAGAGTTAAAAAACCAGAATCTATTAATATTTACTGGCAATAAAAAGACAGCAGTCTCCTAAGAGATCCATAAGAAGTCTGTTTGTAAATTTACTGTCTGGGCATTCTGACCTTGAGAATAATGTTTTAATTTTACAGAGATGTCAACAAGTCAAGTAAAAAGTGTTATACATGAACAAGCAATCATTCTTTCAGGGATTTATTATTTAAGGGAAATTATTCTTTTTAGAGAAATTAAATCACTTCCTGATGTTAAATATCTTAATTATGTTTTATCTAGATAGAAAACATCTTAAAATTGTAAAATGCAGGTCTCAGTGTTGCAAAAGACTGTAGCCAACAGGCAAAATACACACGATGAGTCAACAACAACACAAACAACATTTGCTATTTATATGGGACCTTTCATCTGAGCTATTCAAATGATATTTTACTAACCAGTTAACAGTTATAATTGCACCTTGGGAAAGATGCATGTCAAGTGTCAGTCTAGTTATTAAAACCAAAGCAGAGAGAAATTAAGTACATTAACATTAAGATCAAAGAATCAATATAATGTAAATAAAATGCTGGTCAGGATTAAAACTAAAAACTAACTTTTAGCTGTGTGCATTTAAACATGTATGTAGAAACTAGTATTTTCTCCCCAACCAATGATCTTATCCAACTGCAAATTCTCTGATGGGAGCTTCCCCAATTTCATCTCTATTTAGGACTATGGAGCTGATGAGGAGTATGAGACATAATTTCAATCATTTATAAATTAATTCAGTCAATACATTTTTTAAAAGTCACAGCTTTAAGCAGAGAAGAACTAAACCTTTCTGAGCACTGATTATATGCTATGAACTTTACATACTTTCTCATTTGAATATTTCCAAGTTCCCAAAGCTTAATCTGTAAAATCAATAATTGTAGTTCAAACAAGAGTTTATAGAGATTACATGTAAGAAAAGTAGCTTTAGTTGATATATCTTTGCAGCCACCTTCTACTTTGTGATAAGTTCTAATTTATATAACACAGATGGGCCATTTTCTGCATGCAGGCAAGCTCTAGTACATGTATACACAGCTAATGTGTTTGTGTACAGGCTGACCTGGGCAATATTGCAGGTTCAGCTCTAGATGATTGCAATTAACTAAGTATCAAAATAAAGCAACTCACATGACATTTTTGGTTTCCCTATGCATATAAAAACCATGCTTATGCAACATTGTAACCTGTTATATGTGCAATTGCATTATGTCTTAAAAGAACAGTGTACATATCTTAATTTTAAAATACTTTATTTCTAAAAAATGCTAATCATTATCTGAGCTTTCAAAAAAAATTGTAGTAGTAACACCAAAGATCACTAATCACAAGTCATAACAAATATAATAATTATTGAAAAGTTTGAAATATTGAATTACCAAAATGCAACAAAGAGACATAAAATGAGCAAATGCTGTAGGGAAATGGTGCTGATGGATTGCTTGACTCAGGGTTGCCACAAATGTTCAATTAAAAAAAAAATGTACTATCTGTGAAGCACAGTAAAACCAGGTATGACTGTATTTCTGGGTGTTCTCATGTGTAGATCAAAACACATCAGAACACAGACAACGACTGTGTCTGTGAGAATGTCTGTGAGCTTCATACTCCAGTGAGGAGAGTAAGAAAGAAGCAACTCAAAGAATACCCAGCTTTAGCTATTTCTACCATTCAGTCAGCTAAACTATAGTCTGGAAGTTTTTCCCAGGTCACCAAAGGCTTTTACCAACTGTTTATGGAAAGTATTACCAATATCAGTAGTTTTGCATTCCTAATACCAAAGACACTTGAAGATAGTCTTATTTTAGCTGCTTTGCAGCTGCCCCTTTGTTTTTTCCAAATAGGCCAAGGCTGGTTTCTGACAAATGCACCAACTTCACATTTGTAGCTGGTCTCTTTTCATACATCAAACTCAATACCCAGTGTCCCACACAAAAAGCCCCTTCCTCTGACTCTCCCACTTTATTCTCATTACTTCTTTCCTGGGCTCAAGGGCCCACCTTACTTCTGGATTTTCCTGAGTCCAGCATAGTGCCAAGTCCTGAAGATTCTACTTCTGCAATGTGTCATGGCTCACTTTCTCATTTTAAGGCCCAAAGTCATCGCCTTAGTGACAGACTATATCAAGTTTTAAAAAACAAAGCAAATCTTTTTCTTAATCATAATCAGTGCAAATGAATCTGAAAAGTGAATACATGCTAGTCATCACTATAGACTCTTTTAAAATTATCCCTAAGATGTTGATGTATCTTTTTTCTGGCTTTGTATATGTGTGTGTTAAAGATACAAACTCATTTAAACAAAATGGCATTAATATGAACATACTATTACAATCTGTTTTCAATAGGTATTTCATAAAAAATAATTATTTTAATGGCCATATATTATTATAATACTTATGATCATTTATTTATCAAACCCCCTCTTGGCGGACATTTAGGCAGTCTCTAATATTTTGCTATTATAAATAACTGTGTGTTAAATATCCTTGAAGTGAAATCTTTACAAGCAATCTTCATTATTTCCTTAAGATAAATTCTTAGATGTGAAATTGCTGAGAAATAGGTATGGACATTTTTAAAGGATATTCTTCAGTACTGCCAAATTACCCTCCAGAAGTACCATACCAATTTCTCTTCCCACTCGTTTCCCAGCACATCACAAACCTGAGTCTTATAGCTTCTTTTCAGTCAGCACCAGTTTGTTTCAAAAAAAGGGAAATCACTTTCCCAGGACATCTTGTTGGAGGCACAACAGCTCCTGTCTCCCTGCCTCCCGCATCTGCCCACTCAGTTCCATATGCCCTCACTTCTCAGATTAAACTCCTGAAGGCCAGCTCTGTGCGTGTCACTCTACCCTAAGACATCTCTTCTATAAAACTGTCCCCACTAAGCTCTCCATCCATCATCTTCACAAGTCAGATTCCTTGGGGTCATTCAGTAGTTTTGAGGGCTGAACATAAAAATATCTTATACACCCGGGAGTTCATTTACCTGAGCGCTCTGAAGGTGACTAGTTCTTCATTCACTGAATCAGAGCATCACGCCTTTATTTAGGCTGATCCCATCTCCCAGAAGGACTTCCACATGCATTTCCACCTGCTGAAACTCTATCACACATCACTAAGTCTGTCTAACACACATCACTAAGTCTGTCTCACATGGCTAATTCTTTGAAAATGCTCTACTTGCCTTCTCATGTAGACTTCTCCCAACTCTATATCTTTTTCTAAACTTCTGTAAAATCATGACCACCTTCTGTCTTACAAAGCTAACAGAGTCATTTTCTTGCCTATCAAAATCAAACTGTGTGCATTGTCAACAGGATCTGTATTGGATTTTCTCTTATATTATTTGTATATTATATTTGTGGGTCCTTTGTAAAAGAGGTTTTCACAGGGGGCTGAAATTTTTAATTGAGGGTGGAGAAATGTATGAAAGATCTATTATTATATTCTCTAGGTATATGAAAAGCTGAACAGAGAGACAGACACAGTAGATAGATCCCACAGCTATAAATATAATTGCAAATGGCCAACCCTTCATTTTCATAGCACATACAAAATTTTACACAGTGTAAGTGGTTAAGGTCATTTTACATCCTATGAAAATGACAACTATCTTTGTCTAAGCATTCACTGTGTGCTGGTCTCCATGCTGGTTGTTACACAGGTTTTTATCTTGTTTAAGGTGTACAACTATCCTAGAGTTAAGGTCCTATCACCTCCATTTTGCAAAAGAAAAGATTGAGGCTTATAAGGTGAATTAGTCTGCCTGAAATGACAGAGCCCATTAGTTGCAGCATGGTGCTCAAATCCACATCTGCCAGACCCTTTTCCATCTGCTATGGTCTCCTTATCACCTGGATGGCCTGAAGCCTTATCATGTCCTTCTATCTAAATAGATGAGAGAAAGTGGGTAGAGGTGTAGTTGCAGGCCTAATATTGGGATCCTACGGCCAGAGAGTTAAAGTATAACGTCGATACGGGTGGGTGGGACAAGAGCTGACATCACTGAATAAGATGGTACCTGAGGTCAGGTGGGCCAGCTGTCAGCAGGAACAAACACAGTTGGGCTTGGAGAGAAACCTGCAGTTAAGTGGGGTACATGGTGCCTGGGGAACAGGCCAAACAGACCTTGTGCCCTGCTTGGGGCAGCAGGACTCATTTTTGATACCATCAGGTGGTGAAAGAAGCACACGTGCTCAGTCACAACAGGGCTTTAGATGATTCATGAGCTCCACTTCAAATTGTCAAAGGACATTTCTTGGAAATAATAGGTGATCACTCATCAAAAACTGCCCATGGGAAAGAAAGGACTTTACTGGGAGGTCTTGTTCAAATGCAATGCTGAGTCAAGAGGTCTGGGTGAGCCTGAGACTCTGCACTTCTAAGAAGCTCCCAGGAGATGAGGGTGCCTGCTTGTACCACAGTCCAAGTCACAAGGAATTAGGAAACCCCCTAGGTAAGGTGGCAGTCTAGGAGTGAGGAGAGGGGTTGCTGAGAAAATAATATGTAAACAAGGATAAAAGGTAGGGAAATAATATTTTGGCACACTATAGCGAGGTCTAATAAGTGTCTGTAAAAATGAATTATCTAAGAAATAGCTCTAAGCAAAGAAACAAACAAAAAACAACCAAACTCAATCTACCTCCAGAGATGGAATATGCTTTAAAATGGCCCAGGACTCTCCAAAATGATCAAATCAACCACCGAATCTTCTAAATAAAAAATATACCCCAGAATCTAACCAGGAAACCTAGGGTACTATTTACCTTTTGAAACTGAAGGAAATTGTTTGTCTCTCAGCCGTGTCCAACTTTTTGTGACTTCATGGACTGTAGCCCATCAGACGCCTCTGCCTATGGAATTATCTAGGCAAGAATACTGGACTGGGTTACCATTTCCTTCTCCAGGTTATCTGCCCAAACCAGGGATCGAACCTGGGTCTCCTACATTGCAGGCAGATTCTTACAAATGAACCACCAGGAAAGCCTCATTTACCTTATACTGGTTCTTTATTTGTATTCACTATTTCTTCCATGAAGAAATCTGCATAGTACTTACTACCCTTTCATATTGACTCTAACCTCCAGGAATCAGAACAACAGAGGAAAGAGAATAAAGCCCAACTTCTGCTGGGCTGGCTCATTCCCACATCTCTCTTTTCCCTGACCCCCCACAGCTACCTCTCCCAATCAAATTCTACACCAAGCAGTGTCCTGGAGGGATGGGGACTGAGACAAGTAAGCAGGAGTGTAAACTGGGGGTTCAGAGAAGGCAATGGCAACCCACTCTGGTACCCTTGCCGGAAAATCACATGGACGGAGGAGCCTGGTAGACTGTAGTCCATGGGGTCGCTAAGAGTCAGACATGACTGAGCAAACTTTCACTTTTCACTTTCATGCATTGGAAAAGGAAATGGTCTCTTCTTTCCCTCTGCATCCCTATTTATTGGCAGGGGGTAATTTGTTTTCCATCTCTGTAATTGTGTCATTTTGAGAGTGTTAAAATAGAATTGTACTATATGTATCTTTTTGAGATGAACTTTTTTTTTCATCCAGCCCAGTGCCCTAGAGAACCATCCAAGCTGTCCTATGTATCAGTATTTCATTTTTAGTACTGAGTAGGGTCAGTGAATGGGTGTGTCACAGTACACAGTTTAACTCTTCACCTGTTGAAGAGCATGAGTAACTTCTAGCTTCTGGCTGTGATGAATAAAGCTACTGTGCACATTTGTATACAGGTTTTCTATGTGAACCTAAGTTTTCATTTCTCTGGTGTATGTGCCCAAGAGTATAATTGCTTGGTTGCATTGTAAGTGTATATTTATTTTTACAAGAAACAGCCAGGCTGTTTTCTAGACGTGAAATGTTATCAAAGTGCACAGAACTATACGCACATACTCATGAGCGAGCACACTGAAAACCATGAAATCTGAATGCGGCTACTTAACAATACTGTACTAGTGTCAGTTTCCTGGTTTAATGTTATAAATATGTTGTGTAATATAAGATATTACAACCGAGGGACACTGAATGAAGGTTACACAGGAGTCCTTGTATTATTTTTGCAACTTGATGTGAATTTATAATTACTTCAAAATAAATTTTTTTTAAGTGATGACAAAAAAAAAAAAAAAAAAGGAAATGGAAACCCACTCCAGTGTTCTTGCCTGGGGAATCCCAGGGATAGGGGAGCCTGATGGGCTGCCGTCTATGGGGTCGCACAGAGTCGGACATGACTGAAACGACTTAGCAGCAGCAGCAGCAAACTAGGGCTTAACAATTGTGGAGTGAAATGGCTTCATGAACACACTCAGTTCAGTTCAGTTCAGTCACTCACTCATGTCCAACTCTTTGCGACCCCATGAATTGCAGAATGCCAGGCCTCCCTGTCCATCACCAACTCTGGAAGTTCACTCAAACTCACTTCCATCAAGTCGATGATGCCATCCAGCCATCTCATCCTCTATCATCCACTTCTCCTCCTGCCCTCAATCCCTCCCAGTATCAGAGTCTTTTCCAATGAGTCAACTTTTCGCATGAGCTAGCCAAAGTATTGGAGTTTCAGCTTCAGCATCAGTCCTTGCAATGAACACACAGGACTGATCTTCTTTAGGATGGACTGGTTGGATCTCCTTGCAGTCCAAGGGACTCTCAAGAGTCTCCAACACCACAGTTCAAAAGCGTCAATTCTTCGGCACTCAGCTTTTATCACAGTCCAACTCTCACATCCATACATGACTACTGGAAAAACTATAGCCTTGACTAGACGGACCTTTATTGGCAAAGTAATATCTCTGCTTTTGAATATGCTATCTAGGTTGGTTATAACTTTCCTTCCAAGAAGTAAGCGTCTTTTAATTTCATGGCTGCAGTCACCATCTGCAGTGATTTTGGAGCCCCAAAAAATAAAGTCTGACACTGTTTCCATTGTTTCCCCATCTATTTCCCATGAAGTGATGGGACTAGATGCCATGATCTTCGTTTTCTGAATGTTGAGCTTTAAGCCAACTTTTTCACTCTCCACTTTCACTTTCATCAAGAGGCTTTTGAGTTCCTCTTCACTTTCTGCCATAAGGGTGCATATCTGCATATCTGAGGTTATTGATATTTCTTCTAGCAATATTGATTCCAGCTTGTGTTTCTTCCAGCCCAGCATTTCTCATGATGTACTCTGCATAGAAGTTAAATAAGCAGGGTGACAATATACAGCCTTGACGCACTCCTTTTCCTATTTGGAACCAGTCAGTTGCACCATGTCCAGTTCTGACTGTTGCTTCCTGACCTGCATATAGGTTTCTCAAGACGCAGGTCAGGTGGTCTGGTATTCCCATCTCTCTCAGAATTTTCCACAGTTTATTGTGACCCACACAATCAAAGGCTTTGGCATAGTCAATAAAGCAGAAATAGATGTTTTTCTGGAACTCTC
>SJYT01067564.1:60594-90356 GCA_006410635.1 Cephalophus harveyi
AAAGGCTTTGGCATAGTCAATAAAGCAGAAATAGATGTTTTTCTGGAACTCTCTTGCTTTTTCCATGATCCAGCAGATGTTGGCAATTTGATCTCTGGTTCCTCTGCTTTTTCTAAAACCAGCTTGAACATCTGGAAGTTCATGGTTCATGTATTGCTGAAGCCTGGCTTAGAGAATTTTGAGCATTACTTTACTAGCATGTGAGATGCGTGCAATTGTGTGGTAGCTGAGCATTCTTTGGCATTGCCTTTTTTGGGATTGGAATGAAAACTGACCTTTTCCAGTCCGGTGGCCACTGCTGAGTTTTCCAAATTTGCTGGCATATCGAGTGCAGCACTTTCATAGCATCATCTTCCAGGATTTGAAGTAGCTCCACTGGAATTCCATCACCTCCACTAGCTTTATTTGTAGTGATGCTTTCTAAGGCCCAGTTGACTTCACATTTCAGGATGTCTGGCTCTAGGTGAGTGATCACACCATTGTGATTATCTGTGTCATGAAGCTCTTTTTTGTACAATTCCCCTGTGTATTTTGCCACCTTTTCTTATTATCTTCTGCTTCTGTTAAGTCTGTACCATTTCTGTCCTTCGTTGAGCCCATCTTTACATGAAATGTTCCCTTGGTATCTCTAACTTTCTTGTAGCAACCCTATGATTTGGGAAATTTAAGATGGAAGAATACAAGTCTGCTATGTTCCTAAGTTGTACTACAGAGTTTCATATAATGATAATTCATATTTTTGGCTTCTGAGAAAATTTAAGATTAGTACAAATTAACAGAATTTTGTACAATGGGAAATCTGACAGACACATTGTCTACTGACAAGCCTACAGTGCTATCAGGGACAGGATTTTATCAAGAGCTGAGATTAATGTCTTTCCATTAACCTCACTTAGAGTGCGGGCCTCACTTCTTTTCTGACCTACAATGGAACTGGAAATAGTTGGGAGCCAGCTTTTGCCATGTGACTAACTGAAGCTGCTCTCTGGGGATCATTTGGATATTGAGTTGATTATTTATTCTTTCACGTCTCAAGAGTATCAGTCATTAAATAATGGTTATAGTCCACTAGATAGGTCCATGGTAGAGAGTTTTAGAGTGGTTATTTAAATATTTAACATGCTAGGTAATCAGTTGTTTACAAGCTGTCTTGTGTGTGTGTTTTGGTTACTGGTTGCTCACACCTGTGTTAAGTCCCCCCAGCACCCTTTGTGTGCCATGCAGAATGCTACTTTCTGGTGAACAAAGATGACAACAAGATGCTCCCTGATCTTAAGAAGCCTCAGAGTTCTGCGAGATACAGACCCAAAATTATAAAGCATGCCATAGATGCTACCTTTATTTAACTGTGGTAAAATTTACATAACATAAAATTTACCAGATTAACCATTTTAAGTGGACAATTTAGTGTTAAGCACATTCACATTGTTGTGCAACCAACTTCCAAAATATTTTTTGCCTTTAAAAACTGAAATTTTATACCCATTAAACTACAACTCCCCATTGCTCCTCCCCCATCCCTGGAGACCACTATCCTACTTCCTGTCTTCATGAATTTGATTATTGTAGGAACCTCATATAAATAGAATCATACAGTATTCATATATGGTTTGTTTCACTTATCATGTCCTCAGGGTTCATCCATGGGTCAGAATTTTCTTCCTCTTTTAAGGCTGAACAATATTTCATTTTAAGGATATAATACATTTTGTTTATCCACTCACTTTCAACATGAACATTTCAGTTGCTTCCAATCTTGGCAGCTATGAACTGCTATGAACACAAATATACCATACATGCTATCTTAAAAGATTACATAGATCCTGTGGAAGCATAGAGGGGCTTAAAGAGGCAGATGCATTAAAGTCGACTGAGAAACTGAGGAGATATCCACCATCCAGATGACAGAAAGGAAGGGTCTCTGAGGTATAGTGTCAGCATGCATGCTGAAAGTGGGAGGATTCAGTGTTTTGGGGGGATCTATACATGACCTGAGTACAGGGGGTTGTGTGTATGTTAGGACTCAAGGCTGGAGAGGTAGGTGGAACTTCCTATCACCTTGTCTGTTCTGGTTCATTGTCTTTTTTAAGACTCTGCCCTGGTCCCAGGCAAGGGCCTCAACTGAGTGTGGATCACCAAAAGACATGGACGTTGGCAGGATCCCTCTGCTGTCTCCCACATGGATCTTCCCCTGCTCCATTCAATTTGCTTTCAGCAACTTTGCGTGAATCTCTGGGCCCTGCCTCCAGCTGGGGACTCTGGTTCCTCACCTCTGAGTCACGATTCTAGACTCTTCTCTGATGGTCCCAAGCTAGCCATACCATCCCTATTTGGATTGGACCTAGGGTTGCACTGTAGTTCCAGAAGCAGCTTGCCCAGGCCAGTAAGGACCAGACCTGTGCTAAAGAAAGATGCAGCTTGTGTGTGGGAGGTCAGGGGTATGACAGCTCAGTGTGGGTGAGTGGAGGACAAGTCTACAGAAAAGACGAAAGGACAGAGGAGGAGGCTGCAACTGAAGGGTATCACAGAGGATGAGAAGGTTTCAGAAATACAAAGAATAAAGATGGGTAGGAAGGAGATATTGGAGGGTTAGGGACAGGGAGCTAGGACGGACTTCCAAGAGTCTGCAAGAGTAATCAGGTGTCATATACACAGTGATCCCCACTCTTTTTGGCACCAGAGACCTGTTTTGTGGAAGATGATTTTTCTACAGACTGGAGGTGGAAGGGGATGGTTTTGGGATGATTCAAGCACATTACATTTATTGTGCAGTTTATTTCTATTATTATCATCTCAACTCCACCTCAGATCATCAGGTATAGATCCCAGAGGTTGCAGATCCCTGACATATAGTATCCCAGGTCAGGTTAAATTCCAGCTCAGGAGCCCAGAGTCCACTAACCACCATGAGCAGTTCACGACATGGGGAAAGAAATACTGAGATCCCCAGTCCATGGTCAGTTTCCAGGAAAGAATCCCAACAATGTCACTGATCTAATCCACATCCACAGAGAAATAGAGTCTCCCTGACACACCGACAAGGAAGCCAATAGCAGATGTTGCTAAATCTTTAGCTGGATTTTAAAGCAGCAAATGGTGTAAACAAACCTTTTCTTTTGATTCAGTGCATTCTGTCAGGTCCTTCAATACCAGAGGCCCATCTAAGGTGTGCCTGAAGTTCACATTCTCAAAGGCAAGCTCTCCTTCATGGGGCCAGTCTAATGGCGGACGATACTCGTATTCCCAGGGTGCTTCTTTCTCAAGCTCCGTATATTCAACCACCCTTTCTGCTGACACCATCTGAAAGACATAGGACATCATGTGGGTTAGGAATGGAAAGTCTGGTTTATGCATGTTCAGAGACTGTAAATGAGATGTTTTGCTTTTTTATCTTGATATCTGCTTTTATGTGGTTAAGAATATCCCAGGTCTTATCATCTTCAAAGGACAGAAGTGGGAATCTAAGGAGGACTTTGATAATATGCCATTTTCTTGTAACACTCACTTATTGCTACTTCCTTCAACATGGTATTAAAACTAAAAGAAGTAGAAAGATGAATGCTAAGATTTTATTGATCCACTTTTCATACCTGAATAAAAAAACAAGAGAATTTTGTCAAAGAAAAGAATATTTATGGACATCGGTCCATAATCTGTGGCTTCAGAAGGGCCATGTGTTAAGGGTGAGCAGAACTGAAAGATCATCAAACCTCATTTTAATAATTAGTCAAACTTTCTACTCTATCAGAAGATAGAAGTGGAATGATTTTATTTTTACTCTTTTTCTCCCTTTAGATGAAGGTGCAAATATTCAAGACAGGACATAATTTACATAATAAGGCCTCCTTAACAACCATAACTTGATACCTCTGATGAGGTGAAGTCACTCAGTCGTGTCCGACTCTTTGTGACCCCGTGGACTGTAACCTACTAGGCTTCTCTGTCCATGGGATTCTCCAGGCAGGAATACTGGAGTGGATTGCCATTTCCTTCTCCAGGGGACCTTCCTGACCCAGGGCTCGAACCCGGGTCTCCCGCATTGGAGGCAGACGCTTTAACCTCTAAGCCACCAGGGAAGATCGATACCTCTGATAGCACATTCTAAGAGGGAGTTTGTCCTACTGAAAAGAAGCGACATCATCAAATTCAGGCATTCAGTACATACAAGAATGAATGCTAACATGGAGGAGGTGGTGGTGAATACCAATTAATTAAACAACCAACTTTAAAATTTTAAATTCTACTTTTACCCAAAATGAGGAATTACCCATTAAGGAACAAAAATAAGCTAGTCCTTAAGAAATTGACTTATATCTTCCCCAGGATTTCAGGGCCTCTCTGGTACAGAGACATTTATTATTTTTGAAGACATCTTGTGATGAATACAAAACCTGTTGACATGACTGAGAAAAAGATGTCTATATTTTATTTTATATTCATTTTGAGGAGGAAGAATCAAAAAAACTATTACCCATAATGTGAAAATAACAAGTCTAATATTTTACATAAGAACTGCTTTTATGCCATTTAATAACAAGGAGACTAGAAAAGGCTAAGAACATCAAGATAAATATCACCATTTTCTCAACTTCAGCACTTTGCCTGACACACCACTGGAATATCCACGTGAACACGAGGGCAAGAGAAAGCACGAGGCCAAATTGCCCTGGATTCAAAGCTAAATGAGGAAGAGAAAGGGGAATAAAGTCAGTCCCAATCTTTTTAAAAATTTTATTTTATTGAAGTATAGTTAAGTTACAATGTTGCATTCATTTTTGCCGTATAGCAAAATGACTCAGCTATATGTACATTCATTTTCATATATTTTTCCATTATGGTTTATCAGAAGATATTGAATATAGTTTCCTGTGCTATATAGTAGGGCCTTGTTGCTCATCCATTCTACATATATAACAGATTGCATCTACTAATCCCAAGTTCCCAGTCCATCTCTCCCCCACCTCACCTCACTCTTGGCAACCAGAAGTTTGTTTTCTATGTCTGTGAGTCTGTTCTCTTTCATAGATAAATTCATTTATGTCATATTTTAGATTCCATATGTAAATATTATCATATGTCTTTCTCTGTCTGACTTACTTCACTTAGTATAATAATCTCTAGGTCCATCCATGCTGCTGCACATGCATTATTTCATTCTTGCTAATAGCTGAGCAATATTCTATTGTATATAAATACCACATCTTACTCTATCCATTCATCTACTCATGAATATTTAGTTCCCATGGCATGGCTATTGTGAATAGTGCTGCTGTAAACATAGGGATAGATATATTTTTTTGAATTATAGTTTTCTTCTGATATATGCCCAGGAATGGAACTGCTGGGTCATATGACAACTCTATTTGTAGTGTTTTGAGGAACCTCCATACTGTCTTCCATATTGACTGTACCAATTTATGTTCCCACCAACAGAGTGGGAGTTCCCTTTCCTCCACATTCTCTTCAGTTTTTACTATTTTTAATCTTTTCGGTGATGGCCATTCTGACTGGTGTGGAGTGGTACCTCTTTGTAATTTTGCTTTGCATCTTTCTAATAGTTAGCAATGATAAACATCTTTTCACATGTCTCTTGGTTATCTGTATATCATCTTTGGAGAAATGTCTATTTAAGTCTTCTGTCCATTTTCTAATTAGCTTGATAGTTATTGAGTTATGAGCTGTTTACACATTTTGGAAATTAAGCACTGGAGGTCATATCATTTGTCAATATTTTCTCCCAGTCTGCAGGTTGTCTTTTTGTTTTGTCTATGGTTTCCTTTGTTGTACAAAAGCTTGTAAGTTTGATTAGATCCTATTTGCTTATTCTTGCTTTTATTTCTATCACCTTGGGAGATAGATCTAAGAAAACATTGGTACAATTTATGTCACAGATTGTTTTGCGTATCTTCTCTTCCAGGAGTATTACGCTGTCATGTCTTATGTTTAACTCTTTAAGCTATTTTGGGTTTATTTTTGTGTAGGGTGTGAGGGTGTGTTCAGACTTCATTGATTTATATGTGCCTGTCCAACTTTCACAATACAACTTGCTGAAGAGACAACTCAGTCCCATTCTCAACTCCAAACCTGGCTCCTTCTGTCCTTTTATCAGAAAGACTCCTTTATAATATTTGAATCCCTCACATATAATGGTAGTATATTACTTATATCTTTACTATGTGCTGATTGAGACCATGATACAATGAGAAAAAAGCAAACAAACAAGAAACTTCATTATAAATTCATGTTGTTGTTGTTCTAAGTTGTGTCCAATTCTTTGTGACCCCATGGACTGCAGCATACCAGGCTTCTCTGTCCTTCACTATTTATGAATTCATAAAGACTATTAGTTCATTAATCTCAAGAGGACTGAGGCACACTTGACAGCATCATACAGGTGAGAAATAATGGGATCATTCAAACTTTGGTCATATGGTTTTGAGAACTATTATCCAATACTTTCAACATACAACATAGCTATAGGAATGAAAAAAAACAAACAAACAAGGCCCTGGGTTCTAAGAGCTTTCAAATCTAAAATACTACTCTCATTTGTCCATTATTAAAAACTGTAATTCAGTGTTGTTACTATGAAGTAATTACAGATGGTGAATTCATGCCACTCATACCAACATCTGCTCATCTGGTACCCACATAGTCGTGAGGATAGTGTTCTATCCTACAGAGCATCGTCCCACTCCAGTGTACCAGGCATCTGCAACCAAGAGATCTGTGTAGACCTAGAGCTAAAACCTAAAGCTCTGAACTGGAGAAAAAGCTTAATTGTAAACTTAGTTCTCTCTTCCCCAACTACAGGACACTACCCAGAAAGTTCAGAAGTCTGCCTGCTACAGGTGCATAAACCTCAAATCATTCAAAGAAAGATAAAGGGATAAAAGGTCTCATCAAGACCCAAATAACTTCCCTCCTTGGCCACACTGTGGAATGAAATGCTGCAAACATTTTAATACAACTCATTAGAAACAAGGGTATATGATGTCAGACAAAGTGGCAAGAGTTCAGTTTAACAACTTAATGCAGGTATAAATTATAACCATACTACAAACAGTTATTCACATCTGTACTTACTTTTTGCCAGCACCAGGGACCCAAAACAAATGACAATGAAAAAGATGGCACAGATGATATCCAGACGCACGGCGAACCATTGAAATGTGGTCAAAAGTAAGAAGCAAGCCTCTGGATTTGTGAGCCATAATAAACAAGTAGAAATATCATGTTAGCTGCTTCGAGCAAGGGAGAACACTTCTCTCAGTTAAGCTACAGAAGGTTTTTACACAAGGTAGGACAGCAAAGTTACACATTCAAGAAGCCTGAAGACCCAGAAAGCTAGGTTCTGATACCAGACAATGTATAGGACACATAGGAATCACTCCAGGGGCTTCGTGGAAAGTGTGCATTGAAAATTTCAACCCACAGGTTATAAACAGAAATATTATAGTCATAAAGAAGATGGAAAAATGGTCTCATTGGTGTGTTTCCTACAGTGCTGGGGCTCAATATGAAGATCATCCTCTCATATGGTCTACAGTTCCCAGCTCTCTGAGAGTAGATAGCACTGTTCACCCTGTTTCCAGCATCTTCAGCACTGACTACAGGGCCCTGCACAGTGTTTAATCTTAGGTGTGCTTAGTCACTCAGTCGTGACACCACGCATGGACTGTAGCCTGCCAGGCTCCTCTGTCCATGGGATTCCCCAGGCAAGGATACTGGAGTGGGTTGCCAATTCCTTCTCCAGGGAGCTAGTATCTAAATGGCCATCAGCTAAAAGGATCTGCACATGGCTTTCAAAATGATACTTTATGTTGAAAATGCAATAAAAAGTGTATACATGAGGCAGGATTTTACAGACCTAGAGTATATTCTGAAATCACTATCTAGGGAAAATATTTCACTGACACACACAAAAAATAATTTCTTTGTATCAAGTGGGCAACAAATCAGGAAATTATTTTCCTCAATCACGCCTGCCACTCTCCATGCTCTGAAAAGAAAGTTGGCAAACTAGAGTCTGGGGCCAGGAATAATCCACCATGTCATTAAGAAAATAAAGTTCTGTTGGAACACGGCTAGGGCCATTTACTGATGTCGTCCCTTTGTCTGTCTTTGTGCTACAACATGAAAGGTGAGTAGTTGCAACAGAGATAGCACAGTACACAAAGCCTATGCTTACGATCTGTCTTTCTGAAAAAAAAAATGTTCATTGACTCTTGTTCTAAAGGGACAAAACCACAGGACGTGGTGACAATTGGACAATACAAGGCCATAATGGGGAGAAAAGTAGGGGTGTGAGAGGGGAATAGAGGAGCACAGAGAGGATGCTGAGAGGAAGGGGTGGGGGAGGCAGGTGTGCAGAGGGGGACGTGGGGCAGCATAGAGAGAGGTGTGGGCCAGCAAGACCACCTGAGAGGGAGTCAGTCTCAGAAGGCAGCAAATTCCATCCTTAGAAATCATCTCCAGAAACTTACAGACCTGAGTGTAAATCCTGGTGTGCATCAAACACTTCCTGAAACCTCTGTTCAGCTTTGTATGCCCGGATGCTCCAGAGTCCTTGGAGAGAAGATGCTAAGTGGGAAAATACCGGGCTCCGAGCTGGGGAAGACACATAACAGAGAAAGTCAGAGAGGCTCGATGCAAGAAAATCCACTGCCTCCCAGGCTCTGTGGTCACACATCCTGCCAAACGGCACACCTGGGGCTTCCTGGCGGGCTGCCTGGGGGAGAAAAAATGACATCATTTCTCAAGTGGTTTCTATACGAGAGCCCTCATACTCTTGCTTAAAGCAAGCTTCACTTTAACAACCTGGAAATCAAAGATATGTTTTGAAACCATATTGGACCACATTCAAACTGGAGCTAGATTTAGATAATGAAATACTTTCCTAACTCATTCAGTAAGGTTCTCCTCAAATAAGGCCTCCCTCCTTATTCTTCCCTGACATCCCTCTGGGTGGAAATTACTGGTCACGAATGTTTGAGTCAGTGGAATTTTAAAATTTAATTCTCTGTGACAGCACTCACCACCCTGAATTTTGATGAGCTACCTGCATGCTGTCTCCACCTCAGATGAGTAACCTAAGGGCTGGAATAGAGCCAATACATCCCCAACCCTGGACCAGAGCCTGACCCGGGACAGGGTGAGACGAGTAAGGGAGGGGACAGTCTGCCGCCTCCCCGTCCTGGGCCTCCCCCTGCACCTGCACCAGGAGCCTCTGTGCGGGTCACGGAGCACCCGGCACTGCCCCGCCCTTGAGCCCACAGGACCCGGCAGACGAGGAGCCTTTGCATGGTCTTGACTTCCGCTCTGGGAGCCTGATGGGTGTTTTTATATCTGCCTGCTGATGTTTGGAGGTCACTGTGGCTGTGACACTCATATCACCCTTTTATTTTTTTTTAAATAAATTTATTTAATTGGAGGTTAATTACTTTACAATATTGTATTGGTTTTGCCATACATCAACAGGAATCCGCCACAGGTATACACATGTTCCCCATCCTGAACACCCCTCCCTCCTCCCTCCCCGTGCCATCCCTCTGGGTCGTCTCAGTGCACCAGCCCCAAGCATCCAGTATCATGCATCAAACCTGGACTGGCAATTCGTTTCATATATGATATTATACATGTTTCAATGTCATTCTCCCAAAGGTTTAGATCTTTAATCCATTTTGAGTTTATTTTTCTGTATGGCATATCACCCTTTTAGAATCGGACAGTGGCCTTAGTGGCTATTCTCTTGAATGATTTCGTGTGGGTTTGGGGTCTGGTGTCACATCACTGGTCATCCATTTCCTTCCATCTTCTCTAAGAGCACACTGACTGTGAGCACCAGGGTCAGGCTCCTGCATGTCAGGGAACAGGTGGGCTGCAGGCTGCCGGGCAGTGAGGA
This sequence comes from Cephalophus harveyi, assembly GCA_006410635.1. Taxonomy (NCBI): domain Eukaryota; kingdom Metazoa; phylum Chordata; class Mammalia; order Artiodactyla; family Bovidae; genus Cephalophus; species Cephalophus harveyi. The sequence continues at coordinate 70,499 of SJYT01067564.1, forward strand.
CCCCTTACGGTCTCATTCCCACCGTGGACAAGGCTGTGACCTGCTGTTGTCAGGGGCAGATAGTGAGCCTGTGACTTCTGTCCAGGATGAGTGATAGATAACTTGTGTTTTATCAGCAGGAAATGCTGACATCACTTTGTTACCTGTGCGTCTCCTAGAGAAGGCCTGTTAGTAAAACGTGGATGTTTAGGGGAAGTTAACATCACTTATCTTGTAGGAGGCTACAGAGATTTTATAAAATGATGGGAAAAAAGAACCAAGGTCAAATCTCCAAATTATTTTCAAGTCCTCAATCCTTAGCCAGCATCTTAATGCCTGTGTGGGTGATGGTTTAGCCACTACTGACAGGCACACAGGCACTGCAGGTGTGTGTTGGGGGCAGGTTGGGGTACAGATGGGCAAAGACACAGAACCTCTTCTTCTGTTTAGAGTCACTGGTTCTACCACCAAGGAAGGAACAAGCTTCCTCTTATGAGACACTGGGGCTCAGAGGAGGTGGGAGGCCCTGGACTGGGGAAGGACAGCCTGGGCTGGGGGCCAGCAGGCTATCCACTCAGCCCTGGGGCTACTTCCTGACTGGGACATCTGACCAGGAACCCTAACTGTTAGAGGCTCTCAGCTGTAATATTCCTTAAAAGAAAAAACCTTCTTTGAACCAGGAGTTGGTCTAACATTTCCTCTTGAATCCAACTCAGGCAAAGAGCCTAAAGTGATTTGCTGGTGCTTCTGACTGTCCAAGGGCATGTCTGTGGTACTACTTCAGCATCCACACTGTTCTCTTTCTTTATTCTATTGAGTGACCCTCAATTTTTATTTATTTTAGCTTCCTTTAACTTTATACTTTAAAGACAGCAACATGAACACAGACTAAGCTCCTTGTCCAGATAAGAAGGACTGGGACCTCTGTTCAGGCCTTTTCTGAACCCCCAGCAGGTGTTCCAACCAGACCCCAGAAAATCAGTCCATCTGGACACATGGTGCTCACAGGGACGATGCAGGTGAATTCCGGGCCTCAGTGTACTGATGCAGAGAACCCAGTTTCAGAGAGTGCAGAACACTCACCAGAACCACACTTTCATTCCCAGAGCAAATGTTGTGACATCAACACTATTTATCATAGACAGAGCTTCTGAGGAGGAAGTAGATGAGTCTGTTCACGCAGGGAGAATCCTGGAATGAACTCATTAGCGTGGCCTCCCTCACCTGCTTCCCTCATCAGGAGATCAAAGTGCAGGTGATTCTCTCCAGCAGGGATGGAGGGTGGGGTTTACTTTAGAAACCAGGTGTCATCTCAGCCTTGAACCCTAGGGAAGCCAAACACCCCATCACCTACCTCATCTCATACCCAAAAGTTACAGTGGGCCAGAGGGAATGCTGACCTGTGAAAAACCATCATGCTTATTTAAAATCCCACTAGGGCTAAGCAGGAAGCCAGGATGAGTGAAACAGAGAATCTGCAAAGAAAATTAACTAGTACAGGGAAGAGAGAATGTGAAGGCTCTGATCTTGTCTTACCCAATGTAACATCCTCTTTTCCCAGAAGCACTGAGCTCACTGTCCTGAAGCAGACTAGATCACAGCCATGGCGTCAGTCCACAGTCACAGACACGTGTAATCTTACTATTTACATGACTGATAGCTGTGTTTTCCACAACCTTGGGGATACTTGAGGACACACCCCACAAGGACTGCTGATCTCCCCTGGCAGGGGGAACTGCATGCAAGGCTGACTTTCTTGTTTCAGGTCATCATTCACACTTCCTAAGACCTGCTAGTTGTTACTGTGTTCTTAATTCCCTCACGTTCAAGCCTGTATGCCTTTGGAAATGGCCAACAAGTACTTTATAAGCACTCACTCAAGAAATCCTCATTAGGACCCTGAGACTGAGGGGCTAAGAGCACTCACTGTTCAGTGGTGAGCTGGGTGTCAGACACAACTCTGTCTTATTCCCAAGGCTGTATTTTTAGTTACAGCTGCACTATCTCAGAAGGAGAAGGGTTAAGGACGCCTATGTGTGGCTAAATGCATTTTTCTCCAGACTTTGCTATTTATGTTCAGAAAACTTCAAAATCTTACTCAACTAATATCCAACAGTCTTAGCCATGACTGCATATCTTACTAAATACCTTTAGTTGAACAAAGTCCCTGGGAATCTGGCATGAGAACCCCTTAAAACGCAGACTTGAGGAGTCATGATCTGGATATATGTGACACACGTGCTAACCCTTCCCTAGTGATGACCACGGCAGACACTGACAGTGGATCACAGAACCTTTTCAGACAGAATTTGGATATGGCTTCATCATTCAGGCACTGCCAAATGGATAGAGTTGGCTAGAGAAAGGCAGCCAAGCATCATTTAGTTTTATGTACTTCTCCATGACTGATCATTGCTGTGCTTACTCTTGTAAAAATGTGCAAAAAAAAAAATTATAATCAGCTGTAGATGTGTCATTAAGATGACAAAAATTAACCTCAGTTTACAGAGGCAGCTAGGCACTTGAATCTGAAAATAAACCTCAAGATGCCAATACCTTCAGAGCACAAGGATGAAGCAAGCTTATGCAACTGAAGAAAGCAATTGGGTGTCTTTCTTTTTGCTGGTGCCTCAGCAATGACTATTTTACTATCAGTTACTATTTAGAGAAGACAGTGGCAGTATTTATGACACAGACCCATCACCTAGAGAGAAAATTTAAATAGCTCTAATCAACTGGCCACCATATTTGGTTATCTGGGGTATGGAGGAAAGAGTACTTGGGTTGGGTTGAATTTATTGTCTAATATTGTGGCAGCCTGTTAGGGTGCAACAAATGCCAATATTCACAGGGATAGGGCCAAAATTCTCAGGCTCTCCAGACCAAACATGAGAAAATCCTGTACTGCTCCTTGAAAAAGGCTCAGGAGGTACCCTTCTTTCCATTTCCTTATGAAAGGAAGTGGCCCATTCTCCAGGCATAAATCTCAGTCACATGTTCCTTCTGGGACAATCCCTCTTTGAATGTACCAGAGACCTGCTTTGCAACAAGACTGTTGAATGACTCAGTTTCATGGGTGGCCTCAGATCATAAAACATTTGAGGCCTTGTCTACGCAGAAGACTGGATGGAGCTCATCGTTTCCTCTTCTGCCTCCCCAGGTCCTACCATCCTACCAAGTCACATGAGCAGGACATCATACACACCTGGACTCAACCGCTCCCCATCCATCTAAACACTTCATAATACCAGATCTCATGGGAAGTCAGCTGGTTCTCTTGAACAGTGAAATTTTTATAGCTTTTATAAAAATGACACTATCCTTTATGCAAACATTTAAGATAAATGTCTCTCAATAGTTTATTATTTAAAAAATATGCAAATGCTACAACCCAAAACTCCTTTACCTTGATTTAGATTTTAGATTCTTGATTTAGAATTTAGATTTTTTCCCCATTTAGTAAATACAAAAAAACATGGGATCAATATGCTTGTCTTTTTGGCTTGTTTTCCACAAAGTTAAGTTGGTGTGAATTTTCAATAACTATCTATCTTTGGAATTTCTGATACAAACATCTTTCCTTGCTTTTTAACTACTGTCCTTTTATACCTTTTTGGGAAGATATGTAACAATTCTACTTTCCTTATGATTTGTTGTTTTAATATTGATGAAATATGTTTATGCATTATTAGTCAGATAATCTCTGAATTATTTCATCCTCTATGATTACCTGCATAATGGAATAATTAATCATAAAATGTGTTCCCCATTATTCTAAAACTAAAGACTTGAATGGAAAAATAGACTATATGCATACTAAATAGATCTCTTTCCTGTGTCCTCCTAAGGGGATTATTTTCAGCATCTATTTAAATGAACAACTTTGGGAAAGGGAGACCACAAACAGTGTGGCATCACCCCAAATATTGGCGATGATAAAGAGCAAATATGAAAAATAACAGGGCTTACCTTTAAAGCATTTAACAACTGAAATTTATTTGCCATCTTTGGAGTATATGAGAGAAAGTATTTTTCAGATATATCACCTCTAACATGGAAGTATATTTCCTGATGCCTCTTTTCCTTTGCATGAGCTTTTTCTTTCCTTGTCATTTCTAGCAACTTCAGGGAGAGAAAAATCTCATAGTTTCCCTCTACATTAGTTCCAATATGATGAAACATTTTATTTTTTTTGAAAAATGTTTATGGAGTTGCTGCTCTGTGTTAGGAAGCATGTCATGAACAAAGCAAAAAGAGTCCCAGTCCTCGTGGTGCTCACATTCGTACTTACTGTGCTAAAATGAAAAGCTGCAGCTGACCTGCCACCAGATCCATTGCCTTAAGGGCCACACTGACTCTCGGGAGCCATGATATTTAATTACCCAATGTCAACTTAGTGAAAAATTCTGGAAGACAATCTGCAGAATTTCAGGGGTCTGGTTAATAATGGTATAAACAAAATTCAGCCTGCACTGCCATCCCAACCTGAGAGCCCTGGCACTCACTTGTACATTCCAGGCGTTTGATATCTCCATATGTCCATAAGAAATATATCCGAAGGAGAAAGAAAATGATGCTAAAGGGAATCACGGGTATTGCAGTCCAAGGAATCACACCCACCATCACACCCATGACACCAGTCATAAATAGAAACATCTGAAATAGAGAAGACAGGTACAGAGGCCTCCTTATCAAGGATTCTTTTCACAGATAAACTTGATTGTTTTGCTGAGATTCAACTCCTTTACTCAAAAGATTTGTTGGAAAGGCAGGAAATGCTTTACCATCCAAAAAAATACAGTTATAGGTGGTCATTACGATATTTACTACATGTGTCAAACACTCTGATAAGAACGTTCTGGGTATTAGCTCTTATAATACACTCAGTAAACTGATGAGGCAGGTATTACTATTTTTAACAGATGAGCATATTTGAGTAGGACTTGAATCCAAAACTATCCAAAGTCAGTAGGTGTTAGTAGAGGGATGAGGCATCACAGGTGAGGAATCCAGAAGCCTCAGCTATACATGTGGAGAGAAAGATGTGGTTAATTACACATTCAGTGTCCAGAAAGGTAGGACAAAATTAAATGTTGAACTTTGGAAACAGAAATTCTTCTTCCTCGGTTTTCTAACCATAGTTAACATTTACTAAATGCTGACTGTGTACAAGCTGTACATTCAATATTTCACACGTATTAACTTCTCACAACCAGCCCTATCTAGTAATAGTACTATTTCATTTTACAGATGGAAACACTGAAGCACAAGGAGAGGAAAAGCAACTTGATGGAGACAACAAAGCATAACTCACAGAGTTGGGGAGTCCAACTTTATGATGCATTTAAGTCTGCTCTCAACATATAATATCTGATCCACAGTGAGGGTGGCTACAGTATGACCAACAAGTAGAATCAATGTAAGGAGGTATGTGTCTGTATACTTTACTTTGTTCCATTGATCTGTTTATTCTTGTAGCAATATTGCAGTCTTGGTTATTGTACAGTTTGGTAAGACACGAAATCCAGTAGCTGAAGTCCTCTAACTTTGTACTTCTTTGTTGAGATTATTTTAATCATTCTAGATTCTTTACTTTCTGTGTAAATTTTAGAAGCCTTTCAATTGATTTTTAATAAAAGTCTGCTGGAATTTTTATTAATATTTTCTTTTAGCTGACAATCCACAGTGAGGGTGGCTACAGTATGACCAACAAGTAGAATCAATGTAAGGAGGTGTGTGTCTGTATACTTTACTTTGTTCCATTGATCTGTTTATTCTTGTAGCAATATTGCAGTCTTGGTTATTGTACATTTTGGTAAGACACGAAATCCAGTAGCTGAAGTCCTCTAACTTTGTACTTCTTTGTCGAAATTATTTTAATCATTCTAGATTCTTTACTTTCTGTGTAAATTTTAGAAGCCTTTCAATTGATTTTTAATAAAAGTCTGCTGGAATTTTTATTAATATTTTCTTTTAGCTGTAGATCAAGTTGAGGATTCTGAGTCTTAACAATGTTGAATCTGCAATTATGGATATAGTCTTTCTCTCCTCTTACTTAGATCTTCTTTAATTTTACAAATATTTTTAAATTTTTTTAATTTTTAGTGTAGACATTTTATACTTCATGTCATAACTGTAGTTGATTTATTTGTGAATTCACTTTGCATTTCTGAAGTTCGTGCTGGTGTTTTTTACAATTCTGTAGGATTTTTTCATAAATAATCATGTCAACTGTAAATAACGACAGTTTTACTCTTCATTTCCAATATTTATTTTTTGTGGCTAGAACTTCCAGTACACTGTGGAATAGAAGTGATAAGACATTCTCGTACTCTTAGAACAAAAATTTTTCAACATTTTTTCATTATGAATGATGTTAACTGTCATTTTTTATGGTAGATATCTGTTATGACATGACTTAGCAGCAGCAGCAGCAACAAGCAGTTGAAATGGTATTAAAAACAATCCAATACTATAATGGAAAAACATCAAATATGCAGGAATAAGTTTAACAAAGAAGTATAAAATGTCTACACTAAAAATTAAAAAACATTTGTAAGATTAAAGAAGTTCTAAGTAAGCGGAGAGAAAGACTATATCCATAATTGCAGATTCAACATTGTTAAGACTCAGAATCCTCAACTTGATCTACAGCTAAAAGAAAATATTAATAAAAATTCCAGCAGACTTTTATTAAAAATCAATTGAAAGGCTTCTAAAATTTACACAGAAAGTAAAGAATCTAGAATGATTAAAATAATCTCGACAAAGAAGTACAAAGTTAGAGGACTTCAGCTACTGGATTTCGTGTCTTATCAAAATGTACAATAACCAAGACTGCAATATTGCTACAAGGATAAATAGATCAGTGGAAGAGAGTAAAGTATACAGATACACACCTCCTTACATTGATTCAAAGGATTTTTAACCAGGTGCCAATTTTAACAAATGTGGCTAGAATAACTGGAAAAAAGTAAACATCAACCACTAACTATTCTTCCATTCACAAAAAATAATGCAAGATGCATCAATTTCTACAAAGGGAGAACAATAGGAAAGTATCTTCACCCTCCTAAGGACACCCAAACATTTCTTAGGATACAAAAACATGAACTACAAAAGGAAAAAAAAAATGGTACACATTACACTACATCAAAATTAAAACTTGATCTCCATTAAAAACATAAAAAGGCAAGACAGACTGGAAGAAAATATCCATAAGGCACTAGTATTAAATATATATAAAAGCTGCTGCTGCTGCTGCTAAGTTCTTTAGTCATTTCCGAGTCTGTGCGACCCCATAGATGGCAGCCCACCAGGCTTCCCCATCCCTGGGATTCTCCAGGCAAGAACACTGGAGTGGGTTGCCATTTCCTTCTCCAATGCATGAAAGTGAAAAGTGAAAGTGAAGTCGCTCAGTCGTGTTCGACTCTTCGCGACCCCATGGACTGCAGCCTACCAGGCTTCTTCGTCCATGGGATTTTCCAGGCAAAAGTACTGGAGTGGTTTGCCGTTGCCTTCTCCACTAAACATCCCCAATGGGAATTTGAGGGAGAGGGTAAAGTATAGGATCAACACATCACAGAGATCTTAGAATGACAAAGTCATTGCTCAAGGACAGAGGCTGGAATGCTTTCTACACGCTTTCCCTGGCATCTCTATACAATGAAATGCAAGGGTCACTGGTACTGATACAAGTAAAGGCAGTTCCACTCTGTCCTTCTATAAAAGGAAGTGATTCAACCGATTAGGCTAAATCTTAGGCTTGCTTTGTTCTCAGTATCTAAATGCAGCAGCTTATTCTTTTGCACTCTCTTTTATGGAAAGGAATAACTGAGGAAAACTCCTTCACATTTTCTTTTTCTTGGGCACTTTCACTTCATAAAACTGCAGCCAGTGCATTCTGTGTGTGCTAAGGAGGGAATTACATGGTCCCTGGTGGTCTCACCACAACCAGCATTGGTGGCTCAAGTAGTCCCAGACTAGCCCTTTGTGTCCATGAAAGGACGTGAAGAGTCAATTATGTGAGCTCAGCCAAGCTGCTGATGTTATGTATGTGTGGATGAGGAGTGTGGGGGAGAGAAATGTTTTGTAATTCAACTTTCCTCAATAAATTACAGCAGTTTGGTGAGGGCAGTTGTGTGTAAGTTCACATGCTCAGTGCAGTCCCCACCGTTTATTTTAAGAAAATTAAAATGCCTAAATCTGACTTCTATACCTTATCTTCATCTTCACTTGTTTTGCTAACAGAAAGACTTCTTGGAAGCAATGATTTTAATGAAAAGAATTGTAGACAAGATAATTGAGACACCTTACTCATTATTATCTGGAACTTTGGCAAATTGGATGAAACTCAAATTAATTTGAAATAGTTACTGTTCAATGGTCTATCTTGAAAACAATCTATTTTTATTGTGAGCCTACATGAGAAAGCATACATTAAAATTTTCAAGGATGACAAACCTAGAATCTCTGTGATACAAGCTCACAAGGCAATATTTATGGGCCTGGAAACTGTCTGAGACAATATCAGGGCTTCCCTGGTAGCTCAGCTGGTAAAGAATCTGCCTGCAATGCAGGAGAACTGGGTTTGATCCCTAGGTAGGGAAAATCCCCTGGAGAAGGGTACAACTACCTACTCCAGTATTCTGGCCTGGGGAATTCCATAGACAGAGGAACCTGGCAGGCTACAGTCCATGAAGTCGCAAAGAGTCAGACACAACTGAGCAACTTTAAGAAACAAGAGAAAGAAATCCATTTAGTGCTCAACATGCACGCAGATATTACATGAAGAATTTTAATAAAACAATTTCATTTTGTTTTCTCAACAAACCTCAAGAAGTTGGTATTATTTTTCTGTTTTACAGAAAAGGAAAATGTGGTTTTGTGGGACAGAAGCAGGATGAGAGAGAACCAGGACTCAAGCTTGGAAAGGGAGGCTGTTGGGCTCTGCACTGCACTTTAAACCTGTTGATATTTATCAGGTGGAATTACACTTCATAATTTTTTTTATGCTACTTTCCTTCTTCTTTTGGAATTGCAAGCAACTCCACTTTGGCCAGTGACTATAATGTTACTGGACAGGCAACATTTCTGGTAGCTGCAAGAGTCAATGCACAGGATGGTGTACAAACTCATGATCACCCCTCTGTTGGGATGTGGTCTCTGAGTGACGTCATCTGTTGGGGTGGACTGTCCTGCAGTGTGGACCACTATTCAGTATCCGGGGTTTTCATTAGCCACACTTGGCATCACTATTACAAAATATTAAATTATCTGAGATTTATCTAAGTGAATGAGAAGGAACTAGATGAGGAAAAGTATATGGAATAAACACTTTAAAATTAATAAAAATGAAAATGATCAAGTATCAAATACACCAAGGATGAGCAGAGTTCCCAAAAAGTGAGTTTGAACACACTTGGCACTATGTCCTTTAAAACAAAACTGAACAACCCCCTTCAAGATCCTTCCCTTCCCCACTCTCAGGTGATGACAGAGAGAAAAGATTGGATCCCATGTGGGAACTCATCTTTAGGGAACCCCTCCTGCCCCACCATCCACAGTGGCCTTTTCTTCTCATCTGGGATCAAAGGTCACCTCCTAGAAGCTCTCCCACCTCCTGAGTCAGGCTCCCTCATTGCCTCCAGCCTCCACATCCCATCTGCCTTCCAGGCTTTCCACTTGCACAACTAGGATTCCAAAGGCAACCAGGGGTGAATCTCTGAATGTCTCCCTTCCCTGGGAGAGGTGGAAGAGACCCCTGAGGGGAGGGTTTCATGCCTGGCTCACTGCTGTACCTCAGGGCCTCAGCTCTAACCCTTGTTTGATGAAGGAAGGAAGGTGGTGGACTATCACCCACCACCTCACACACACACCCAACTCACAAACTACAAATCCCAACAACCAGCAACACCTCCTTGATTCTACATTCCAGATGGACCTCTCTCTTTCGGTCAGAATCCTACCAGCAGTAGCCTGCCTTCACCTCAACTCGCTCCATGCCTCCTGGATTTGCAGTCCTTTGCAGTCTGGCTTCCTCACATCTGAAATCTGCTCCTTGGCTCACCAGACACCTCCTGATTCCTAATCAGCTGACAACTTTCCATAGACTCACCTCCTTTGCGCTGAGCAGACCTGTCCATCCTCAGNGGCACTATGTCCTTTAAAACAAAACTGAACAACCCCCTTCAAGATCCTTCCCTTCCCCACTCTCAGGTGATGACAGAGAAAAGATTGGATCCCATGTGGGAACTCATCTTTAGGGAACCCCTCCTGCCCCACCATTCACAGTGGCCTTTTCTTCTCATCTGGGATCAAAGGTCACCTCCTAGAAGCTCTGCCCACCTCCTGAGTCAGGCTCCCTCATTGCCTCCAGCCTCCACATCCCGTCTGCCTTCCAGGCTTTCCACTTGCACAACTAGGATTCCAAAGGCAACCAGGGGTGAACCTCTGAATGTCTCCCTTCCCTGGGAGAGGTGGAAGAGACCCCTGAGGGGAGGGTTTCATGCCTGGCTCACTGCTGTACCTCAGGGCCTCAGCTCTAACCCTTGTTTGATGAAGGAAGGAAGGTGGTGGACTATCACCCACCACCTCACACAAACAGCCAACTCACAAACTACAAATCCCAACAACCAGCAACACCTCCTTGATTCTACATTCCAGATGGACCTCTCTCTTTTGGTCAGAATCCTACCAGAAGTGGCCTGCCTTCACCTCAAATCCCTCCATGCCTCCTGGATTTGCAGCCCTTTGCAGTCTGGCTTCCTCACATCTGAAATCTGCTCCTTGGCTCACCAGACACCTCCTGATTCCTAATCAGCTGACAACTTTCCATAGACTCACCTCCTTTGCACTGAGCGGACCTGTCCATCCTCAGTTCCCTAACTTATCTCCTCTTTTCCTTGTTGTTCATTGTGTGTCTCTTCTGCTTCCCTTCCCTCTCTGCTTCCTCTCTGAATATTGAGGCTTCCATAAGCTTCTGATCTTGGCCCCTAAAAAAGCTTCACTCTCTAGGCAACCTTATCCATCTTCATCAATCCAGCTATGACCTGCTCAGTAAACGATACTCAGGTGCCACACTCATCCTAGGTCTCCCCCTCAAATACCAGACTCTTACTTCCAATGACCTACAGGATGCCTCCACCTGGAGGTCCCAAACTTCAAGATAAACTACAAGTGGAAGAGCTGGAACTGGAAATCAGTGAGATTAGAATTTTCTCTTCTCACACAACTGAGAATGTTTTACACTGAAATCAGGTAGCATCTCTCCCTGTCCTTCTTTACATCATGCAAAGATATGTGACAGATTCTGACTGTGAAGCTAATCATGTGCTAAACACACAGCAGACCAAAGAGCTGTGTAAACTCAACCTTGGCCCAGCTAGCAGTAGCAAAGAAACACAAAGATTTCACAAAATTTTAATGTTATTAACAATCATAGTCAAATCGTGGCACTGCTATAGTGAAAGATTGTTTCTGAGGATAAATCATATAGTTAAACCCAGAAGGACATATTTATAAAATAAGTTTGCAGAAGAGAAAAAAATCAGACATCTTTGCAGCAAAAGTGCACTGCCTCTGAGTCAGCTCACTTCACACTGGTCAACCATAGAACCCTTTACCAATAGGCTGTGTTGTCTTAAGTAATATTCGTTGCTGCATTTCTCTGTGCATGTTTTGATAAACGTACTTCATTTCCAAAATTAACACTTGGAAATGAAGAAAGTCTGCATAAACTGAATCAATGAAAAGTAGACAAAATGAAATATCAGAAAAAACACCCCACATGAGCAATGATACTGAATGTGAGGATGAGAGATGACATGATCCAATGTCATTTCTTTAGCCCCTCAAGTTAACAGACAAAACAAAGGCTGGATACAAGATATACATGTAGGTATTTGTCTTTTTTTTTTTCAAGACACCTTAAGAAAAGCAACCAACATGTGAAAAGAAAAGCTGCCTAGAAAAACATTTTCTGAGATGACTTTCATTCTGTAATTGAATTACTGGCTTTAAGACTTTGTCTCTTCAATAACTGCTCTCTATTGTCTTTGTTCAAGTACAATTTTCACCTTATTTTTACTAATCTTTTCTTTGTAACCACACTTAGCTTTATTAAAAAAGACAACAACAAAGCAGTACAGCGAATATTTGTCCTTTGTGGTAATACAATGCCTAATTTAGTTCATCTAGGCTATCTCTCCATGACAGGTGACTGTCTTGTGAGCATATGAAATGTGCTCACAGTAAAGGGAATCTGGTGAGACACCTGGAAGGCAGAGGGAGAGCCACTTACCTAGCATGTCACTGCTTCAGACCAACCTTGATGTGACTGTAGAGCCACTCCTGGCCCAGGTGTTACTTGTGTTAACTCAGCCTCCCAATCACAGCCACCCCTTTCTCTGACAAAACATGACCTTTGCTGAAGGTAACAGGATACACTGTCAGGCTGAAAGGCCAACCCTCAGCCCCTGTGAAAAGGCCTTGAGAAACAGGTACTCTGTTATTCTCTGGGAGAACTCTGACAGGACTGGTACATTACCTGGATGAAATCAAGAAATGTCAGGGGCAGTGAGTCATCCATATGCCCGGTGTCTTTGGAGAAACGATTTAAAATTCTTCCTGTATGAAAAGGATATGAGAAATTACTCATTTCCCCAGACAGATCCTGTAAGAGGAACAATCCATGATCAAATCAAAACAATATTTTTAAATTATATATATTTAATATATTATAGATTCATATGAAACACACCAATGTCAGTGGTGAAGAAAGAGAAAATAGGATGATACCTAAAGAGAAGCAAAAATACCAAATGACCGTGGGTAGGAAATTGAAATTGAGGCATTATCTTTTAAAAGAATTGGTGGGGGAAATCTCATGGCTGTATCAGGAAGGGTTGGTAGATTTGAGAAAGTTTCCTTCTTTTACATCCATCCCACTTGAAACACTCACCAAGTTCCAAGTTGGTAAACTGCCAGTTTCAAAATACTTAAGTTAATCCTGTTACTCTGATTTTGCTTTAGTTAAAAGCAAAATTATCAAATTAATTTTGATAAATGATACTTTTAAAATAAATTTAACTATAACTGCTCTAAAATTTTTTCCCTCAAGATGGTTCACAGAACTTCACATTTTGGGAAATCTGGGGAAATTGTGGATTCCTGCCATATCCAGGTTGTGAGTTTACTACCAGGGTGGATGTGGAGTTGCTCAGTCATGTCCGATTCTTTGCGACGCCATGGACTGTAGCCTACCAGGCTCCTCCATCCATGGGATTTTCCAGGCAATAGTACTGGAGTGGGCTGCCATTTCCTTCTCCAGGGGATCTTCCCGACTCAGGGATCGAACCTGGATCTCCCTCATTGTAGACAGACGCTTTACCGTCTGAACCATCAGGGGTGTACTGGGTATGATAAACATAATCATGCTTAAGCAACCAAGAAGACAAGAGGAATGGAGGCAGAGAAACTAAAATATCGATTAATGACTAAAAATCACTTATCATTACTATCTTTATTTACCTTCTTAGCATAGATGAAAACAGTATGTCCTAGAGGCTGTGGGTTTGGAAGGTAAGAGTTTCTAATAAATATCTAGTGTGAACTAAAAATGTCACCTGTCATACCAGTAAACAAAGGATGTTGCAGCCGTACGGACCCTGCAGCCATCTTCCAATGGAACACCCTGAGGAAACTCAGGATGAGAAAACAGAGGATATTGACCCCAAGTAGCCGAGATGCATCTCAAAGGAATGATTTCAATAAGCCCAGACTCTTGCATCCTCCCATATACAGAAAAGTGCTAAATTCCCTAACTGGAAGAATCTGGTTTTCTTTTTATTCATGGAAATAGTTTGATGCTCTGACTACCTGGTCTTTGTTGCAAAAACTCCTCTATATCCTTCCTCCCCCTGCCTCTTATCTCTTTGGAACAGTATCTGAGAGTCATCTTAGAGTCTGTGTCCTGGGCATAAATCTTTAGTTTTGTCCACAGAATAAAGCATAATTCTCAACTTTTAGGCTGTACTTTTTTTTTTCAGTTAACAGTAGTCTTTTTATGATTAAATGTGAAGAAACTGAAGCTACACACACACACACACACACACATACACTGAGACTACTTTGATGCAGCAACTCTTGAGAAATATATTATCTAGGCTCCTGAACTTTTTTCATAATTGAGGCTTTGCGAAGACAGCCTACAGTGAGATGTGGCATCTCTAGGTGCTCTTCCTGACCTCTGTCACAGGTGACTTCCTTCCAAGGCCCTTCAGACAAAGCCACAAAAAGACTGTGAATGACCAGAGGCTGGGGGCTGAGTTTCCACTGCCACGATGTGTGACTCTGCTGTTCACAGGGCACCTGGCTCACCAGAAGCACAGAGTAAGCTGGAGCCACTGGAGGCTGTCACCCTTGGCCAGGCCAGCATTAGAGGCTAAGCCTGAACTTTCCTCTCTTAGACTTAGGAAATACAGACTCTAGAAACTGTCTTTTAGTGATACCTTTATAGGTATCAAGTAACAACTTTTCTGAGCCTCTATGAATGCCTGCTTTAGAGGGTGAATCTCAGGATTTAATTGACTCATGCAGGTAAAAGAACCAAGTCATAATGCCAGGAGCATTAACAGGTATCCAAATCACCAAGGTGAAAGAATAACTATCCCTCTAGGTTCTGCAGGGCGAAGAATGGGGTGAAAGAGAGGAAAGGAGAAAAAGAGAGGAGAGAGTGGAGGGGGAGGGAGGTACCCCCATTGAATGGCCATGGTATCCAAGAAAAAATCAGGTTCCTCCTAACTGCTCTGGTTCACAATTTTTTACCTTTCCCACAAGATAAAATGTCATGAAAGACAACACTAAACTTGTATTCTGAGTGTCAAAGTACAAATTCACAATAATCACATTTTAATAACTGAGTCTAGAATCTAAGGTGGAAATCAGTCACTTCTTACATCTTCCCTGCTTACTTATAACCAACTGTAACTTAAAACTTGGAAGTCCCTATCTCTAGTCTGGGTATTATTATTATTTTTTAAACAACCACAAAAAGGTATATTTATATATCATAAAATACCAAAGTATATTTTTATTAAGGTATATTTTACATCTCATAAAATTTGCCCATTTCAAATGTATAATTCAATGGATTTTTGTAACTTTATTGAGTGATGCAACCACCACCAAAAATCAGTTTTAAGACATTTTTATGCCCCCAATTAGATCCCCTCATGCCATAGTAACACCCTGTTCCCACTCACAGATCAGGCAAACACTAGTCTACTTTCTCTATAAACTTGCCTTTTCAGGACATAACATATTAACAGAATTGTACAATTTGTAGTCTCTGAGTCAGACTTTTTCCACTTAGTGTAATATTTTTGAGGTTCACCCATGACCTGTGTATGTCTTTTTGAGCCCCATTCTTTACCACACAAGTGGTGCTAGGCACAAGTCCAAAAGATGCCATATCAGGCCAGAACTGACCTTAAGGGTAAGTAAGAGAAGATATGTTATTTGAACACTCCAATGCTGTGACCTTCTTTATATGCACCCACAATTAGCTTCACCTATGGTTCTAGGACCTAATTCCTTTGATAAGAATCATCTGTTGGTTTGACAGCCCTGCAGAGAGTCAGAAGCCAGGAGTGCTGGGTTGAGGCCAGGCTCTGAGTCCAGTAGAACATAGAGGGGTGGGAAGAGCAATAAAAGACCCACTGTCCTGGTAAGAAGTGGGATCTACATCCAAGCAGCCTATTGAAAAAAAGATCAGAGTTCCTCCAAAGGGGAAAGAAAACACACCTGTACTTCCAGGTACCATGCAAGGGGAAGGGGCAAAATTGGCCCAATGGATAAGTGTCCAGTGGAGCCTAGAGGTGGGAGGTAGTTAGGGGACTTCCTGTATCGTTCTACATAAACTAATTCACCAACTAGACTAAGAAAAGGAGGAGGAGCTGTAGAAGGCTGG
This sequence comes from Cephalophus harveyi, assembly GCA_006410635.1. NCBI lineage: Eukaryota > Metazoa > Chordata > Mammalia > Artiodactyla > Bovidae > Cephalophus > Cephalophus harveyi. Next base: position 86,448 of record SJYT01067564.1, read on the forward strand.
GAGCTCCACAGTCTCTTTATCTTTGCTGTTAGAATAGGTCATCAACATGATGGCAGCTCAAAGAAATTGAAAGAGCAAAAAAAAAAAAAAAAAAAGAAATTGAAAGAGCAACAGAATTAGGAAACACCAAGTTCTGGTCCTCCTTTGACCTTCAGCAGCAAGAGGCCTTAGGCAACTCATTCAACCTCCACTGAGAGTCAAACCCCTTTTCTATAAAAGAGAAATAATAACATTCACAGAATAAAAAAATATGATTATGCAGGTATCTTCTAAATTATGAAGTAGCCTACTTGTGAAAGGTGTTGTTCATATTGTCCTTATGGGATTTTAAAGGGACATGAAAAGTCACCAGGGTTAGTAATTTCCAAACTTTGTCCTGTGAGGCATCTGAGATTCAACAGAGGTACCCTGGAGAATGAGGCAGAAGAGGACATGGAGGACAAGACACCCCATCCATCTCTCTCATTGCTAGCCCATACTAAATAGAACCCCTTACAACCATATGGACATTCAGATAGAGTAGGCCTTTGAAGAAAGGGTTCTGCAGCTAACAGAAATGTTCAAATTCTTTCATAAATCAGACTTCCAGTGATGGAGAAGACAAGGTCCAAACTTTCTCAGGGTGATGCAACAATATTTTATCATGGGCTGGGTGCTACTGTCGAGCCATCCTGAGATCTTCACCAACCAGAGAGAGGAGGCATGGAAACCCCACTGTTCAGGGCAACTTCCTGCAAAATCCCTTGCTGTCTCTTATTTTTTCCTAAGGATGGTACCTTGACAATGTTTTTCCTATTCTCTTTCTAAACTTTCTTGGCTGCCCTATAGAACATCTTACATTTAGCATATCACAACTACCCATATCCAACTTCACAAGCTCTGCCTTAGACCTCTGCCCAAATTGCCAGCATGGAAACTTTTTAGTGCACTTTTGATTTCTCTTGACTTCACGTAATTATCAACAGGCCTTAACTTGTCATTTAAAATAATTTCATTTACAACCTCCTTTCTTTATTAAATCACATATATCATGTTTTTAAGAATAGTGAGGAGAGAAGAGAGGAAGCCACTTTACCTCCCTTCCATCACTCCTGATCTCATATCCTTATTCTGATCAGGGGCCCTCCTCTCTTTTCTATTCACCCACTAAGCAGATCCTCAGTCTCCACCTTATCTGTTCAGACCCCAGCCTTAGCCCTTTTCTCCTCGCTGAGACTCTTGTTGACAAACGTAGCTCCTGGGAATCTACCACTCCCTAGAATTATTTCATCTTTATTGGACAGGCTTGGAATAATGGTGTTGGCCTCTCAGGAACCCTCCACATCCCTGGCTATTGCTAAATGATCAAAAGTGCCCAGGGAGTCCTAATCCAAGATTAGCCACCAAGTCATTCAGATCTCCCATTTCAGGAACTATGAAGAAGTAGTTCTCCTGCCAGGAGAGAAGCAGGAAAGTGGATCAGACCCACCATGCCCAGAAAAGGTGAGAGGCAAAGGTACTTGAGAACATGCCCAAGCCCTGTGACAATGGCCCCGGCTCCCAGGAGGACTCTGGGATATAGGACAGTCAGCATCCCTCCAGCTCCATGAGACACTCATTTTCTTTTAATCGAGCCCTCCTCCCCTGAACTAACCTGGGTAGATTCTGTCACTAGAAACCCAAAAGCCTGGACTAGAACAGTCATTACAGGTGTAACAAGAGAGCTGCTTACCAAAACTAGTCAGGGAAAAGACAGATTTCATTAAAGTTAAAATTTCAAACTGCTAAGTACCTTTTAAATAACAAAACTTACTTTAGTCATTTTACAGAACCTTTTTGATGAAGATAAGAGACTTCTGTTATGTTTTTATTTGTTCTTTTACCTTATGGTTTATTATAGAATATTGAATACAGTTTCCTGTGCTATAGAACAGGATTATTTTAAACAAAATGCACACAGCATAAACAATTTTTCTTGACAATCCAGATCTAATATTTTGATCACCAATGATTTAACTGGTTCTAAACATGGCAATGTCCTTTGGGGTTACTTAAGGTTATTTAAAATGCACTCCAGCCCACCCATCCAATTATGATACATATATTTTTAATTTATAATACTGTGCTTTCAGCTGATACATTTTGCTGTTGCCCAGTAGCTGCCTCCAACCTCTGTTCCTCCATTTTTACTTTTAGTGCTGAGGACTGAGGAGACCCTGCAACCCAGAGGGATCTAAAATAAGACCACATGCTCTTAGCAAAGACATAAGTAATTCTCATTTTCTAAGACATCCTGCCACTTTTTGAAAATGAAGAACATGCTTCCAGATTCTGCCTGGAGTCTGGGTATTTCTCAGAACATATCATAGTATAATCTATTTGGTGGTCTAACTACTATTCAGGTTTATTAGTCTTGAGTCCACAGCTAGATTATACACCCTTTGTAAACATGGGCCACATTTCACATAAAATTTATAACAAAATGCATAGTGCCAGGCAGGGTGGAGAGTGCTCAATAGGATTTACTCATAAAATCCCATAAACCCAGTGGCTTTCCAACTTTCTTTTTAAGATGGGAAACCTTTTGTACAGATGGACTCATATAAAAACATAAAACAAATATAAAAATGATTCTTTAAAATTGGTTCTTCATGAGGAGAGACTCTAAGACCTAGAATATACTCAGTGACCATTTTGCTACACGTCAATCAGGGGACACAATTATTGGAAAGATTAATTCTGATCATGACAGAGTTCATCAACATCTAGTCATCTTCAATTTATAAATACATGGGGAAAACTAGCAGTTTGCAGAAGGTTCCTGTGGATCCAAGTGAAGTTAGCCTCTTACAGAGTTATGGCTCAGTCACATCTGACTCTGCAATCCCATGGACCATAGTCCACCAAGCTCCTCTGTCCATGGGATTCTCCAGGCAAGAATACTGGAGTGAGTTGCCATTCCCTTATCCAGGAGATCTTACTGCCTCAGGGATCGAACTTGAGTCTCTCACACCACAGGCAGATTCTCTACTGTCTGAGCCACCAGGGAAGTCCACTTAGAGTTATTGAAGTTAGCCTCTTATAAATCACCAATACTGGAGTGAGTTGCCATTCCCTTATCCAGGAGATCTTACTGCCTCAGGGATCAAACTTGAGTCTCTCACACCACAGGCAGATTCTCTACTGTCTGAGCCACCAGGGAAGTCCACTTAGAGTTATTGAAGTTAGCCTCTTATAAATCACCAAATGTCCACTGTAAAACTATAGAGTTAATTTCATTGAAGAGGATGTTTACATTCACCAATCTTACATTTTCATTAAGTTTTCTTTACCATTTTAGGTAAACCTCAAAGTATAGGCACATGTCAGAATTCTGTGATCCCAGAAATGGATGGGAAATGAAAGATAGTAACCCACAACCTGTCTCAGGTAGAGATTCATTGTAAGAAGGTGCTTCCTAATGAACAAACTACCTCAATGCTGGTAACACAGCCAACATTTTAGCAACCAGTCAACACTGATTTATGTTTGCATCAACTGTAGTGTGTTTCATATGCCTCTGCAAAGTGAACATTCATTTATCTTTCCACATATACATGAACTGGAATAAAAGTTTATATGCTTCTATATTGAGATCTTCCCTGGCAGAAGAAGACATCAAGAAAGCTTTTTGTAGAAGATAGATCAACATGCACAGTGATTTTCTTCTAAGAATCTCCTCCAATTTCAAATATCAAATGTAATCAGGTACTAAATGCATTAACAAGACATGTTTGCTAATAAGCTTGGTGTCTGACTTACCTATTGGATTTCTATCAAAGAACAATACTGGAGCTTTCAAAATAGACTCCAACATTTCATTGTGCAAAGTTTGTGAAGATTTAACAAGGATGTAGATTAACAACAGAGATCTCGTGATGCTGAAAAGGC
>SJYT01067565.1:0-103313 GCA_006410635.1 Cephalophus harveyi
ATTTGATCTCTGGTTCCTCTGCCTTTTCTAAAACCAGCTTGAACATCTGGAAGTTCACGGTTCACGTATTACTGAAGCCTGGCTTGGAGAATTTTGAGCATTAATTTACTAGCATGTGAGATGAGTGCAATTATGCAGTAGTTTGAGCATTCTTTGGCATTGCCTTTCTTTGAGATTGGAATGAAGACTGACCTTTTTCAGTCCTGTGGCCACTGAGTTTTCCAAATTTGCTGGCAGATTGAGTGCAGCACTTTCACAGCATCATCTTTCAGGATTTGAAACAGCTTAGCTGGAATTCCATCACCTCCACTAGCTTTGTTCATAGAGATGCTTTCTAAGGCCCACTTGACTTCCCGTTCCAGGATGTCTGGCTCTAGGTGAGTGATCACACCATCATAATTATCTTGGTCGTGAAGATATTTTTTGTATAGTTCTTCTGTGTATTCTTCTTAATATCTTCTGCTTCTGTTAGGTCCATACCATTTCTGTCCTTTATCGAGCCCATCTTTGCATGAAATGTTCCCTTGGTGTCTCTAATTTTCTTGAAGAGATCCCTAGTCTTTCCCATTCTGTTGTTTTCCTCTATTTCTTTGCATTGATCACTAAGGAAGGCTTTCTTATATCTTCTTGCTATTCTTTGGAACCCTGCATTCAGATGCTTGTATCTTTCCTTTTCTCCTTTGCTTTTCACTTCTCTTTTTTTCACAGTTATTTATAAGGCCTCCTCAGATAGCCATTTTGCTTTTTTGCATTTCTTTTCCAGGGGTAAATTTTCTAGTAATCACAGAAAACTAGTCAATCTAATCACACTAGGACCACAGCCTTGTCTAACTCAATGAAACTAAGCCATGCCCTGTGGGGCCACTCAAGATGGGCGGGCATGATGGAGAGGTCTGATACAATGTGGTCCACTGGAGAAGGGAATGGCAAACCACTTCAGTATTCTTGCCTTGAGAACCCCATGAACAGGGAGGCCTGGCAAGCTGCAATTCATGGTGTCGCAAAGAGTCGGACATGACTGAGCGACTGAACTGAACTGAACTGAACTGAATATATGTTTTTATGTTTTCAATTACAGTAAAATATTTGCAATTTGACATTTTTTAATGATTTCTCCCTTTAGCACACCTTTTCACTTAATCAACTGACTACAGGTCTGGACTGTGATGGATAGTTCAGTTCAGTTTAGTCGCTCAGTCGCATCCGACTCTTTGCGACCCCATGAATCACAGCACGCCAGGCCTCCCTGTCCATCACCAACTCCCAGAGTTTACTCAAACTCATGTCCATCGAGTCGGTGATGCCATCCAGCCATCTCATCCTCTGTTGTCCCCTTCTCCTCCTGCTCCCATCCCTCCCAGCATCAGAGTCTTTTCCAGTGATGGTTAAGAGGGATTCTAATATAATTCATGCTTTCCTGGATTATCATGGCTTTCAGCTAGAGTCCCAAAAGTGTTGGCATAGAGTTTTTTTCAATTATAATCTTTTTCATCAGTGCAGTTGTGGAAACTTTTCTACTTCTANTCCCATCCCTCCCAGCATCAGAGTCTTTTCCAGTGATGGTTAAGAGGGATTCTAATATAATTCATGCTTTCCTGGATTATCATGGCTTTCAGCTAGAGTCCCAAAAGTGTTGGCATAGAGTTTTTTTCAATTATAATCTTTTTCATCAGTGCAGTTGTGGAAACTTTTCTACTTCTATTTATGTGTGTCCAGTTTTTGCTGTTTTGGGTTTTTTTGTTTGTTCTGTTTTTGTTTTTATTTGTTCAGAATGCCCAGAAATCTATTTAAATTATCTTTTATTTTTGAAAGCCTGTCTTTTATTTATTTTTTTTTTTTTTATTTTTTTTTTTTTTACTTTATTATTCTGTTTCTGTCTCTCTTATTTTCTAATGCCAGGATTGAAGACTACAAATTTTCCTCTGGCAATCACTTTGTCTGTATCACTTCTAAATCCATAGCTTATAAATTTAGTTTTTATTTTCTCTTTATTTGAAGGGTGTTTTTAAATCTAAAAAAAAAAAGAATTATTTTGCCAGTTTTTTATATCAAAGCCTATTTTTTTTATTTTTGTAGCTTCTTCAGAAAATGTGGCCTATATAATTTCCACATTCTGAAATTTATTGAGATTTTCTATTTATTCTACTTTAGAAACAATTTTTGTGAATGTTCCATTTGTATTTGAAAAGAAAGTATGGTCTCTGTTGGTATAAATGAAATGTGCCTGAGTGCATATATGTATATACACAGCTAATCAAGCTTGTTAATTAGGCTATTTCAATCTTCTATTTTTGTCTACATGGAAAACACAATTAACTGCTCATGTAGCCATTCCACTCCACTTCTATTTGCCCACACACTCTGATTTTGAAGTGAGGGGTAATAATATGCCCAGAATAGAAGATGAGTCAAAATTAAGTGTAAGTTAGAATTTCTCAACAGAGGCTTTGCTGACATCTTTATCCAAGCTTTGAATGCTAGCGTAAGAACAAAGGATCCAGAGCAAAGGCAATCATTTTGTGCGTTTTGTGACCACTAAGCGTTTTTACTCAATAAAAAAATCCCTTTTCTCACTACTCCTTGTATATTCTTCATGTTTTCCTGTGTTTATTTTTATTTGTGCTGGTATGAGGAACCAGAGATTAAATTGCCAGCTTCATGGATCATAGAGGAAGCAAGGAAAAATTTTTTTTTATGTATTTCTGCTTCATTGACTACAAAAGCCTTTAACTGTGTGGATCACAACAAACTATGGAAAATTCTTAAAGAGGTGGAAATATCAGACCACCTTGCCTGTCTCCTGAGAAACCTGTATGTAAACAGACATGGAACAACAGACTGGGTCAAAATTGGGAAGGGAGTACGATAAGACTGTATATTGTCACCCTGCTTATCTAACTTATACACAGAGTACATCATGTGAAATAAGCAGCCAGATGAAGCACAAACTGGAATCAAGATTGCCAGGAGAAATATCAACAACTTCAGAATACACAGATGATAGCACTTTAATGGCAGAAAGTGAAGCTGCTGCTGCTGCTGCTAAGTCGCTTCAGTCGTGTCCGACTCTGTGACCCCATAGACGGCAGCCCAGCAGGCTCCTCCGTCCCTGGGATTCCCCAGGCAAGAACACTGGAGTGGGTTGCCATTTCCTTCTCCAATGCATGAAAGTGAAAAGTGAAAATAAAGTCATTCAGTCATGTCTGACTCTTCGCGACCCCATGGACTGTAGCCTACCAGGCTCCTCCGTCCATGGGATTTTCCAGGCAAGAGTACTGGGGTGGGGTGCCATTTCCTTCTCCGTGGCAAACCTAGACAGTGCATTAAAAAGCAAAGACATCCTTCACTAACAAAGATCCATATAGTCAAAGCTATAGTTCTTCCAGTAGTCATGGATGGATGTGAAAGTTAGACCATAAAGAAGGCTGAGCACCAGAGAATTGATGCTTTCCAATTGTGGTTCTGGAAAAGACTTTTGAGAGTCCTTTGGACTGCAAGGAGATCAAACTAGTCAATCTTAAAGGAAATCAGTCCTGAATATTCATTGGAAGGACTGATGCTGAAGTTGAACCTCCAATACTTTGGCCACCTGATGTGAAGAGCTGGCTCATTGGAAAAGACCCTGATTCTGGGAAAGATTGAAGGCAAAAGGAGAAGAAGGCAATAGAGGATGAGATGATTAAATAGAGCTACCAACTCAGTGGACACTAATCTGAACAAACTCTGGAAGATAATGAAGGACAAGGAAGCCTGGTGTGCTGCAGTCCATGGGGTCACAAAGAGTCAGACACAGACTGAACAACAAGAATGTTCCTTTTTCAAAGAATCCCTCATATATTGTCTATGGGTGGTTTATTTCCTGAGTCCTTGGTGCCTAATGCCTTCTGTTTCACATTATGTTGATTTTGGGCATGAGCTGCCTATACCCTCCTGCCCTCATAGTATCTTATGTATTTGTTTTGCTTCAATTTTGTTTTTTTTTCCTAGGATCTGATACTGTCTGCCCATATCTGTCTTTCCGAATTATTCTAAAACTTGCTTACATGCGTGGCATTCTTTTGTTTCCCTGCATTATTAAGGATCTGATTTGGGGCCGGGGGGTTGGTCATTTTGTGGGAATTGAAGCTGAAATGAGGGTAGATGTGTAAGCTCAGTCAGTCATATTTCAGTATCAAAATTTTGTTACAGAAAAATCAATAATTCAATCTTTAGAAATGTATATGGAGATAATGGTCTCCAAATGATACCATCTGGGCTCAGGGTATTGATGGCAGTTCTGAATTTTTTTTCCTCCCTTTCAGCTATGCTTTACATTCCTTGTTCTGTGGGCTCCCTTTTGGTACCACTGAAAGTATATGCTTTCTTCTAAGCAGATTCTCAGCCTAAACAAAGGATTAAAACACAAATACATATCGCACCTGAGAATCGGCCAGGTGTGGTGCCCAGAAACACAGCAATACAGGTATGCACAGCTGTTCACTGGACAACTTGTCCCAGTTCCCAGGCAATATTTTCTTCAAGGAAAAATTTGATCTCACAGTTACATTCTAAGCAGCTCTTTTTCAGAGAGCAGGATATTTTGAAAGTAAATTATAAAGTCACCATGTAGCTCATGGGACACAGACCTGTTCCCAGCTCTAAGCAGAAAGCCCCGGACTCTAAGGTCAGGGTTTGGAAGCAGCTGAACTAAGCAAGTTAGGGGCTCAGAGCCCACGTTCCTGCTCCCTGTGTGACTCAGAATACACTGTGGGGCCTCACTGGACCTCATGGCCATCACAGTGAGATGATGATGTAGTAGTCTACTTCATGGAGCCACTGTGATGACTAAATTGAACACACAGCACTCAGAGCTGTGACTGCAATCACAGCCGGTCCTGTGACCAGCCTCAAATTCCAAGCTAAAGCCTAGAAGCTTCCTCCTTCAGTATGTGCCAGGATCAACATAGTCCTTAGGTAAATTTAAATCTTAAATACAGCTGTCTATAGGTACACAAAACAAACACAGACACTCCTCAGACTACACAGAGGTATGTGTGTATTCGTGTCTTACATGTGCGTATTCTTACATACATGCATTTGGGTTTATATGTGTGCATGCTCATGTAATATGTGTATATATGCTTATGTAAGTGCATTTGTGTGTGTACATGAATGTATGTGGATAAATGTGTAATGTGCATATATGTTTGTATCTCAGCTGTATATGTGCTGATGTATGAGTACTTGTGTGTGCCCACAGATGTGTGTGTACATGGATATGTAAGTATGTAAATGTGTATATGGACATATATGTCTGTCCACATGATCACGTGTGTGTTTATATATGTCTGGAAGGATAGGCCATGGCATAGAGCATCTCTTTCCTACAGCCCAACCTGTGTCTCATGAATTTTCATGCTTTACAAGCATCACTAAAACTTTTTGTCAAGTTCAACTATGCTGATGCTCACTCTCAGTGTCCAAAGTGATGTCGCTGCTATCATTACAGGGTTTGCATTAGAATAAATATTACATTAGTGGGACTATTTAGACTGTGCTTATGTCTCAAGAGACTCCACAGCACGATCTTGAGACACTTAAGTCTGACATATGTGTTTCCCTTTTAAATAAAATACCAAGATAACTCCATTATGTGATTGACAGCAAGGAAACGAGAAGCACAAATTATCATTTCACCTAAAAGAAAAAATTTATTCCTAAAATATGTATGGATCAGTTTCCTAAATTGCTTTATGATTTATAGAAAAAAAAATGTCCTTTAACCATCTTCCATAATATTAATGTCCTTCTAAATCCATAATCAACTTTCTTTCCATCTATTTCGTCAGTTTTCCAAGGTGGCATGAGTTAGACTCTCTCTGAAGCTCTTCTCTCTCCCCAGTTTATTATAAAAGTCAACTATGATCTGATATTAACCATGTGTAATTGAAGAAGCTGCCCATAGAAAGTCAGACAGAAGTTTGAGCATTAGGTTTATCATCTATTTAGTGACACAAGCTTCCTCAGCAAAACAGGCATATTTTAATAGTAAGTGCAACCCAGATCATCATGCAAAGCAGGCAAGTGTATGTGAAATACCATAGTCTTCTCAGTATTTTGATGAAGCTGTCCACCTCCTGTGCAGATATGTAACTTAAAGCCTGGAGAAAGTACTGTGTTAGTTTGTTTGGGCTGCTATAACAAATCCTCGCAGACTGGGTGCTTATCAACAGCAGAAATTTACTTCTCACATTTCTGGAGGCTGGAAGTCTGTGATCAGGCAGAGAGGAGAAGCACACTGTCTTGTGACTCTTATAAAGGCAGTAATCCCACAGGGGTGTGGGTGGAGGTCCACCCTTGTGATTTCAGCTAATCCAAATTACCTCCCAATATCATTACACTGTGGAGAAGGAAATGGAAACCCACTCTAGTATTCTTGCCTGGAGAATTCCATGGACAGAGGAACCTGGTGGGCCATAATCCATGGGGTCACAAAGAGTTGGACATGACTGAGAAACTAACACACACATACACGTCATTACACCAGGGGGTAGGGTTTCAATATGTGAATCTGGGTGACAAACATTCAGCCCGTAACAGGTGTCTCTCTGTGTTGCAAAGTTCTCTCAAACCACCTGAGGTTGACACGGATGTATGACAGAGTTGGTGGGATGGCGTCCAGAAACATGCTGCCTAACCTAGCCTGGCAAGGGAGCTGACAGCCCCTTGACAGTAAGAGCCAGAGCACACTGCCCCGCCTGGAAGCCTCAGCAAAGGCTGCCAGGGCCCAGACACGCTGCACGCACCATCGTCTGCACTCGCAAGATGGGCAGCATCCTGCCTGTGACCCCAGGGAGCCAGTGCCAGACAAGGAGACCTTCACCAAGATTGCCACAGAAAACCAACTCCTTCCCTGCTGGCCAGCAAAAATGACAGCCCACTTCATTTCTGGCTCTAAAGCTGCGAGAGTACCTCTGGAACCCCAGGTGCATAAGAACTAAGCAATGCAGGTGTTAACCTCTCAGCCCCTGCCTTCTGGGGAGGAGAGTGGAGGCCGATGTGGATCCAACCTATTCACCTTCGCTGAATTCTAGAAGCCATGCAGAGGTGCTGCCCAACTGGAGACCGCACCCTCCAATGTGGATCCCAGTGTAATTTCCAAGAGGGAGTGCTCAGTCAAGAGAATCTAGAACCAGACTGCCTGTGTGGTAGTCACTGGCCACATGTGACTATGTGTACCTGAATGAGGATGTGCTCCAGATGTACATGTCAGAACCCAAAGACTTTTGTATAAAACAATGTGAAAAATCTCATCAATAACATTTACATTGATTATGTGCACGATTTTGTTGCTGTTGTTCAGTCGCTGAGTCATGTCTGATTCTTTGCAATCCCATGGATTGCCCCACACAGCCTGGTAGGCTGCAGTCCATGAGTTGCGAAGAGTCGGACACGACTGAGCAACTTCACTTTCACTTTTCCCTTTCCTTAACTGGCCACATGTGACTATGTGTACCTGAATGAGGATGTGCTCCAGATGTACATGTCAGAACCCAAAGACTTTTGTATAAAACAATGTGAAAAATCTCATCAATAACATTTACATTGATTATGTGCACGATTTTGTTGCTGTTGTTCAGTCGCTGAGTCATGTCTGATTCTTTGCAATCCCATGGATTGCCCCACACAGCCTGGTAGGCTGCAGTCCATGAGTTGCGAAGAGTCGGACACGACTGAGCAACTTCACTTTCACTTTTCCCTTTCCTTCATTGGAGAAGGAAATGGCAACCCACTCCAGTATTCTTACCTGGAGAATCCCAGGGACGGGGGAGCCTGGTGGGCTGCCGTCTATGGGGTCACACAGAGTCGGACACGACTGAGGTGAGTTAGCAGCAGCAGCAGCAGCAGGCTTCCCTGTCCTTCACAGTCTCCCAGAGTTTGCTCAAACTCATGTCCCTTGAGTTGGTGATGCCATCCAACCATCTCATGTTCTGTCATCCCCGTCTCTTCCTGCCTTCAATCTTTCTCAGTATCAGGGTCTTTTCCAGTGAGTCAGCTCTTCACATCAGGTGGCCAAAGTATTGGAGCTTCAGCTTCAGTATTAGTCCTTCCAGTGAATTTTCAGGGTTGATTTCCTTTAAGATTGGCTGATATGATCTCCTTGCTGTCCAACAGACTCTCAAGAGTCTTCTCCAGCACCACAGTTTGAAAGCATGAATTCTTTGGTGCTCCAGTCTTCTTTATGGTCCAACTCTCACATCTATACATGACTACTGGAAAAAGCATAACCTTAACCATACAGACCTTTGTTGGCAGAGCAATGTCTCTGCTTTTTAATATGTTGTCTAGATTGTCATAGCTTTTCTTCCAAAGAGCAAGAAACTTTTAATTTCATGGCTGCAGTCACCATCCACAGTGATTTTGGAGCCCAATAAAATAATATATGTCACTGTTTCTATTTTTCTCCACCTATTTGCTGTGAAGTGATGGGACCAGATGCCATGATCTTTGTTTAATAAATGTAGAGTTTTAAGCCAGGATTTTCACTCTCCTCTTTCACCTTCATCAAGAAACTCTTTTGTTCCTTTCCACTTTCTGCCATTAGGGTGGTGTCATCTGCATATCTGAGGTTATTGGTATTTCTCCTGGCAATCTTGATCTGACTTGTGATTCATCTAGCCTGGCATTTCACATGATGTACTCTGTATATAAGTTAAATAAGCAGAGTGACAACATACAGCCTTGACATATTTCTTTCCCAATTTTGAACCAGTCAGTTTTCCATGTCTGGTTCTGTTTCTTCTTGATGTGCATTCAGGTTTTTCAAGATACATGGGATTTAATAAAATGTATTATTAAAATCAATTTCACATCAAGGGATGAATGGATGAAGAAAATATAGAATATCCAGACAATGGAATATTAATCCATCTTTAAAAAGATGGACATTCTGGCATGTGTTCCTCACTTGGATGTACCTTGAGGACACTATGTTAATGAAAGAAGGCAGAAGCAGAGGATAAATACTATATTATTCTGCTTAGATGAAGCAACTGAAGTAATCAAATTCATAGAGACAGAAAGTAGAATAGAGTTTAGTAGTTAAAGAGAAGATGAGTGAGGTACAGAGTTTCAGTTGGGGACGATGAAAGAGGTTCTACAGAAGGATGGTGTTGTTGGCTGCAACAGTATGAATGTATTTAATGCCACAGAGCTATACACTTTAAAAAAGGACTAAAATGGCACATTTTATGTTATGCTTATTTTATTGCAACAAAAGAATCAATTTCACTGGCTTCTTTTTTTACTTGTATGTTTTTCTATTAAAATATTTACATATTTAAATGAATTTTAGATATTATTCACATACATATGAACATTTTAATAAATTTCCTAGTAGAACATTTTAAATTACCTAGGTAGTTTACTTCTTTCCACTGGACAGCCTAGGCCATCCAGACTGAGACACTTCCTTAACCAAATGACCAAGGTTAACACCACCAATAATAACACATAGCAACATTATGTACCCCTGACATGCTGCCCAGACAAAGACAAGATATCTTTCAATCAAATCATAGGAAATGACCAACAAATCCAAACTGAGGAATATCCTACAAAATAACTGGTTGGCACTCTTCAAAAGTGTCAGGAAGTGAAAGACAAGGAAACACTGAGGAACTGTCACAGATTGGAGGGAATGAAGGAGAAAGAAATAAGCGGAATATTGGTAAATGGGGAGGGCCAAATAAAGTCTGTGGTTTAGCTCATAGTGTTGTGCCCATTGACCTTAGGAGAAACTGGGTAAAGAATATACAGTCACTCTGATCTATTTTCGCTACATTTCTATAAGTCTGAAATCATATCAGCTTTTAAAAGTTGATACAAATGAAGTCAATTGTGTCATACAGTGGTAATGTAATGTGTGTATAATATATATTATAATATATTATCTACAATATCTATCTGTCTTTCTCACATTTTTTTGTATCCATTCATTCATTGATGGGCACTTAAATTGTTTTCACAACTTGGCTGTTGTAATTGCCACAGTGAATATGGATGCATATATCTTTTCAGATTAGTGTTTTCATACTTTTTGGAAAAATACTCAGAAAAGAGACATAGAATCATAGGTAGTTTTATTCTTAATTTTTTGAGGAAACTTCATACTTTTCCACAGTCATTACACCAATTTATATTCCCACCAACAGTATCCGAGGGGACCCTTTTCTTCCACATCCTCATCAGAACTTGGTATTTCTTGGCTTTTTGATAATAGCCATTCTAACAGGTTTGAGGTGATAACTCAGCCAAATTTTCATTTTTCTAACAAATAGTGTTGCTGGACATCTTTCTCATGGGCTTGTTTATCTGTACATCTTCTTTGGAAAAATGTCTATTCATCTATTCTGCCCATTTTTTAATCAAGTTGTTTATTTGCTGTTGAGTTGTACAAGTTTTTATATATTTTAGCTACTAACCCCTTATTGGATGTATCATTTGCAAATGCACTCTTCCATTTGAAAGGTTGACTTTTCATTCTGTTTATGGTTTCCTTTGCTGTGCAGAGCTTTTTAGTTTGATACAGTCCCATTTGTTCATTTTTGCTTTTGTTTCCCTTGCCTGAGGACACATATCCTGAAAAATATTGTTGAGATGAAAGTCAAAGAATGTGCTGCTTATGCTTTCTTCCAAAAGTTTTACAGTTTCAAGTCTTACTTTCAAGCTTTTAATGTAAAATTTTGGTTGATTTTTGTGTATGGTGTGAGTTAGCAGTCTATTTTGATTTTTTTAAACATGGCTGTCTAGTTTTCCCAACATTTATTGAGACTATCCTTTCACAATTTTATATTGTTTGGTCCTTTTTCCATGTATGCATGGTTTATTTCTAGGTTCATAGTCTGTTCCATTGATTTATGAATCTGTATTTCTGCCAATTCCATGCTGTTTTGATTACTATAGCTTTGTAATATAGTTTGAAATCAGGGAGTGTGATACCCTCAGGTTTGTTACTTTTTCTCAGGACTGATTTCACTCACTATTATGGGCCTTTTGTGGATCTCTTAACTTTCAGAAATTTTTGTTCTATTTTTCTGAAAAATTATCTTGATGTTTTCATAGGGATTGTATCTTGTCTTTATCTGGTTTCCCTCACTGCCTTGTTCATAGTATGGCCAAGAGGGTCTGGAGCTACAAGTGCTTTTGCTGCAGTTTTCACTTCTAACTATAGGATTCTTACAGAAACCTTGTTAAAAACATGCAGAAAATTAGCTAAAACCAACTCTGGAAATGAAGATCAGAAGGGTATCTCCTCCAGTTGAAAAACAAAACACACAATGAATAGATTAAAAAAATGTGGTGTCTGTACACACACACACGTACACAATGGACTACTCAGTTCAGTTCAGTTCAGTCGCTCAGTCGTGTCTGACTCTTTGTGACTCCATGAATCGCAGCACGCCAGGCCTCCTGTCCATCACCAACTCCCGGAGTTCACTCAGATTCACGTCCATCGAGTCAGTGATGCCATCCAGCCATCTCATCCTTTGTCGTCCCCTTCTCCTTCTGCCCCCAATCCCTCCCAGCATCAAAGTCTTTTCCAATGAGTCAACTCTTGGCATGAGGTGGCCAAAGTACTGGAGTTTCAGCTTTAGCATCATTCCTTCCAAAGAAATCCCAGGGCTGATCTCCTTCAGAATGGACTGGTTGGATCTCCTTGCAGTCCAAGGGACTCTCAAGAGTCTTCTCCAACACCACAGTTCAAAAGCATCAATTCTTCAGTGCTCAGCCTTCTTCACAGTCCAACTCTCACATCCATACATGACCACAGGAAAAACCATAGCCTTGGCTAGACGGACCTTAGTCGGCAATGGACTACTACTCAGCCATAAAAAAGAACAAAAGAATGTCATTTGCCAGAACATGGATGGACCTAGAGATTATCATATTATGTGAAGTCAGACAGACACAGAAAGACAAATATAATATGATATCACTTATAAGTGGAATCTAAAAAAAGATCCAAATGAATATTTATAAAACAGAAATAGACTCACAGACATAGAAAAAAAACTTATGGTTTCCAAAGTGGATGGGGGGAAGAGGCATAAGTTAGGAACTTGGGATTAACATATACATATTACTATAAATAAGATAGGTAAAGAAGAAGGAGCTATATATAGCACAGTGAACTATACTCAATATCATATAATAACCTATAAGGGAAAATAATTTGCAAAGAATATACACACACATATATGAATTACTTTGCTATATACTTGAAACTAACACAACATTATAAATTAACTGTATTTCAATTTTAAAATGTTGTTATATAAAAATAAAAAACAAATGAAAAGAAAGCAAAACAAAATGCACAGACTTCGAATATGCATTTTAGTGACACTGATTTGGTGACTCAGAAGTTCTTTTTGAATTTCAATTTCCTTTTAGATAATTAATTTTATTCCTAAGTGAATCTGGCTGAGTATATCATTTGCTATTTTCTTAAGAGTCCTAGTTCATTGCCATGTCTTTGAAGTTCTAAAATTACTCATAAAATTTATATTATTTTTTCCAAAGACCATTTCTGGGCCCCTCTAACACTTTTCCAGTCAGATCTCTTTGCTGCTTTCCATTAACTGTCAGCAGATCCCAGCTATTTTTCCCAAGGGGCAGTTTTGTTTCTATATGTTTGCTTATTTTTTTATTTAAAAATTACCAAGTGCTGAAAAATCACCTCAGGATAGGAGGGAAGCATCATTATATTAAGCATGGTTTTAATTTTCATTTCCGAGTTTTTATAATTTTAGCTTTTTAAATGAGTATTGGTTATTTACATGACAGAAAAGTAATAGATACAACGCCGCAGTCACGGCTCTGGGGGTCAGCTCTCATTTTGATCCCTGTACAGTGTAAGCATGCAGTGTTTGCTCTTGCATCACTCCTCTACAATTTCCAGATCTTCGTGTGTTCCAGACACTAGGGAGCTTGAAGAAATGAAGCAGAGCTCAGTTGACAACAGGCCCAGTTGCTCAGCAGAGTCGTTACTCAGACAGATCAGGAGGCCAGCAAGTACTGAATTGAGGCCCTGCTCTGCAATGTGCCCACAGAGCCACAGACAGAACTGTGGACCAACAGTCTTGAGAAGATATATACATGCTGACATGCGTGAAGGGCAGAGGAGAGGAGACATGCAAAGTGCTTATGAAACAATTCAGGGCTCTTGTTCAGGTAACACACTGAGCCTCTTATCAGGGGCACCTGGAAGTCGTCTTGCTGAGAAAATGCTCTCATGCTGGAAATGGGCTTTCTTCTGATACCTTAGGCATGGAGCTAAGCTAAAGATCATGGCCTCTGTTCCCGGCATCACACAGGCCAAGAACTCACCTGTTGACTCAGTCCCTTCCATCGCCCTGTTCCCCTGTCTGTAGCTAGTGGGAGTCAGTCTGCAGATGACCTGTTCTGACACCATGCCAGCTGGCTTCCTGATGAACCATTTGTGGGAGATCACAAGAAAAGGGGAAGCAAAAGGCCATTTTGTTCTGCTCCTGAAAAAGACCTTTATTTGGGTTGAAAAGTGTCCCCTTCAAAATTAATGTCCAGCCAGAACCTGTGTATATGCCCTTACTTGGCAATAGGGTCTTTAGATATATTCAAGTGAAGACAAGGTCATGCTTGACTAGGGTTGGCCCTAAACCCACTAGGATCAGTGTCCTTATGTGAAGAGGCAAATTTGGACCCAGAACTACAAGGAGACACCATGTGACTGTGAAGACAGGGATTGGAGTGATGCCAAGGAATGCCAAGGATTGCCAGCAGCAATCACAAACTGGAAGAAGCAAGAAGGACCTTTATCTTCCCTGAGCCTTCAGAGAGTGCATGGCCCTGCCGACACCTTGATTTTTTACTTCTGGTCTCCAGAACTGTAGGAGAAGAAATGTCTGTGGTTTTAACTTGCCCCCTTTATGTTGCCCCCTTTTGTTCTGGCCACGTTGGAAAACTCACACAGCATCTCACGGCAGCATCTGCAGAAGCACAATTCCAGCCGTAACTACAGGCGGCTTCAGTCCACAGCACTAGAGAGCTTTTAATGGCAGTTGCTGGAGCGTGGATCCCTGGGCCCCTGAGCAGTAATAGTGGCTTCAGGACAGCCTCCAGCCCATCAGTGACCAGTGCAGAAGTGTCACATTGGGAACGCCCTTCCTTATGGTTGATGACTGAAGTTCAAGCAGCTAAGCAGTGAGCAACAGCCCCCAGGTAGAAAGAGCAGAAGTGTGATGCAAAGCTCCACCTCTCTCCACTTCACCATGCTCTGAAAACACCGATGCAAATTAGGCTCACTCACGGTATAGACCCTCAACAGTCACTTACATCTCAGAAACCCATGATATAGCCAAGAGGTTCGTAAGTCCTTTTTACCATTTAGTTAGTTAACAATTGATGGAGTATTTATGAAGTGACATTTTGCTAGATGTTCTGGGCCATACAGACGAGTCATTTCAGTTTCTGCTTTTGAGATGCTCGTGGATGAGTTTAGCTAGGAATTGCAGGTAGTACACCAAGCCCTAGAATCAAACCAAGTAGGAAGGGATGCAAGCCGGTCATCAAGAATCCTCAGCTCTCACCCTGAGCACATGCTAGGATGGCACTTCCTGATCCTTCCTGACCTCTCCCTGGTGATAGCAGCATTGAAACAGTAGCTGTCCCATCAGCCTAAGTGATGAGTGACTATCACAACGAACAAAGTCTCCTGTTAACCCATGGTGGATATGCGGCATGAGCCATCGGAAGCGGCTAAGAACCTTGGGGCATAAAAAGCTCACAACGAACAAAGTCTCCTGTTAATCCATGGTGGATACGCGGCATGAGCCATCGGAAGCGGCTAAGAACCTTGGGGCATAAAAAGCATATTTGACTGCAACAATTGAGATCAATTTCTACTTTTTAAATGTTTATAGTCTGTGAAGGAAAATGTACTCCCTTATTCAAAGGGAGTCAGTAGATGTTGCAGTCACTGGCATAGAAGTGTGCTAGAGAGAATGGGAAGGCGTTATGAAATCAGTCAGGAAACTTCTAGAGGAAGTTCTAAACTTCTAAACTCAGTGGAGCTGAGGATGAAGGAGACACATGAACCACCAACTGTAATAGATGGTAATGGGGGCCAGAACAGGACAGGCAGGGGGCTGGGCTGCCACAGATGGAGCGTGGCAGTCGAGGGATGAGGAAGGTCTCCTGGGGACCAGCACTGGAACTGGGTCTCAATAAGCAAGCTAAGAGGTCAGGGCAAGGGGGAAAGGACATTACACTGTGCCTTTTAACTGAAATCTCTCCACACTGGAGCATGGTACTGTACTGTAGAAAGAGCTCACTGGCTGATCACAGGGTGAAGTGTAGGCAAATTGCAAAGAGAAGACATGTGTGAATGATTGGGGCCAAGAAAGGGTATGTCTGTTCAGGGAAAGGGACTGTTTTCTCTGTAGACCTCTCAAATTCCAACCATTCTTCAGTGTGTTCTGGGTACCACTTCCTCTTTGATCCTCACTCTCTCTCCATTCAGTGTGGGTGCTTCACAGAAACAAAGTAAATAGGGGATCTATATATGCATTTACATCTGGATCTATTCCTATATCATTTATATCTATCTACAGATATATATAACCCACTCCAGTGTTCTTGCAGGGAGAGTCCCAGGGACGGGGGAGCCTGGTGGGCTGCCGTCTATGGGGTCGCACTGAGTCGGACACGACTGAAGTGACTTAGCAGCAGCAGCAACAGATATATATGGGGCTTTCCAGGTGGTATTAGTGGTAAAGAATCCATCTGCCAGCCCAGACTTGAGACACAGGTAAAATTCCAGGTCAGGAAAAACCCCTGGAGAAGGAAATGGCAACCCACTCCAGTATTCTTGCCTGGGAAATCCCATGAACAGAAGAGGCTGGTGGGCCATAGTCCATGGAATCACAAGAGGAGTCAGATACAACTTGGCAACTAAACCACCACCACTACCATAAACACACACATGCGCACGCGCGCACACACACACACACACACACACATATATATATAGAGAGAGAGAGAGAGAGATTTTTATATATATGAGCATGTAAAGAGATTTATTTCAAGGAATTAGTTCACAGGCTTGTGGGGGCTGGCAAGTCTTCAATCTGTAAGGCAGGCGAGAAGCTGGAAACTCAATCAGGAGATGAGACTGCAATCATGAAACAGAATTTCTTATTCTTTGGGAAATCTCAATTTTTAAGGCCCATTTCAATGGATTGGATGAGGCCCATCCACACTATCAAGGGCAATCTTCTTAAAGTCGACTGACAGTTGACATTAATTAGTTAAGTTGCTCAGTCGTGTCCGACTCTTTGCAACCCCATGGACTATAGCCCATCAGGCTCCTCCGTCCATGGGATTCTCCAGGCAGGAATCCGGGAGTGGGTTGCCATTTCCTTCTCCAGGGGATCTTCCCGACCCAGGGATCAAACCCAGGTCTCCCGCATCAGAGGCAGACACTTTAACCTCTGAGCCACCAGGGAAGCCAAAGTTAAGTTGCTCAGTTATATCTACCCAATACCTCCACAGCAGCACCTAGGTTAACTGAGTAGCTGGTACTTTAGCCAACTGACATAGAAAACTAACTACACACCCTCCAGACCATTTCTCCTGTCTCCTGCCTAAAACCCTGGCTCCTTGGACATCCACACCATCCTTTCCTTCTGAACCATCTTCTTCTCTTCCAGTCCATAGCCTCCTGTTTCCAGGCTCCATCCCACACCATGAAGGAGACCATGGAATCAGACTCACTTCCTTATTCCTGGGCCTATAGCTGGATATTTCCCATCGGTTGTTTATCAGTGCACTTGTATAAGCCACAGGTGGTAAGCTAAGATATCCTAGGATCACTAACTTTCAGCCCCACAAACCTAACCACTCACATTTCAGAAACCAAGCCAACAGTAAACACAGTCTCAATACAATGACTACATCCTTGACCTGCCTAAACACCAAACGGGGAACTCTTGCAATATGCCTGCGCTTATTCCATCATGAAATGGAATCAACAAAATAGTTAACTTTGGAAAACTAAGCCTGGGCACTTGCCTCCAGGGTGAGACTCAGCAGGCTGAACCCTGAATCTGCCGCAGGGTGAATATTTCTGGCAAAAAATTTAGAGTTGATTTTCAGGCCCTTAGACATTTGAAGGGGCTGGGACACAAGTCAGTAGGTAAGATATCCTCTCTGATTTTATAGGAACCAAAATATCTGGATACAGCTAGATCTACGTATATCCACTCATCCATCCATCCATCTTGCATCCATCCATCTATGTACAAACATGTCCTGCAGCTCCAGTGCAGCCCTACTTACTTGCCAATAAAAACAAAGTCTTCAAGTTTTCCCTTGTTGAAACACCACATAAAAATTGTCTTTTACTCAGCAATACAAATAAAGCCCCATAGTCATATCAAGCCTTAAGGCAGTCCCCACCCCTCAAACTCAGAATGGTGAGAGGTATCTGAAAGCTTTTCTGTTACTCTTCCCAGTCCAGACTTGTTTTACCCAACGCAGGGGAAGAGTGGGGCCCTAAATCACTTCTAGAAGATTCTGGCTGCTTATCGCTCCCAGCTCCAGAGGCCTTGGCGGCACCTCACTGCTATCCCAGAGCCAGCCTGGCTTTTCAGAATACCCAGGAAAGCAGATTCTTGAGTCTGGTCATGTATTTCCCCAGACCACAGCCAAGTGTAAAGTAGTGTTTCACTTCTGCTGCAAGCACGTTGAGCACCTGCTCTAGACCACACATGTGCTGGGCACTGGGGACATCATACAGGCCTCCAAAAGCTGCCAGTCTATGGAACCGAATGTCTAACCTTTTCTGAGAAGCAAACCCTTTAGGGGTCAATGTGAGGGCACCTCACCCAATTGGGAATGTGACTGAAGATGGGCACTCGAGGCAGAGAAAACGGTGCAGACAAAGGCCTGGCAGAAATAGCAGCTGTGTGATTTCAGGCCCAAGGGAGGGGCAGAGCACAGCAGACCCGAGGGGCAGAAAGGTGAGGCTGTCGGCAGGCCCGGCCAGGCCACCCCAGGCTAAGGCATTAGAACCTCAAGGTCTCTCTCTGGAGGTCTTCAGTTCTGGAGCAGCAGGTTTAGTTTGCATTTTATTTTTCCTTCAATATTGTATTATTTTACAATTTCAGAGAGAAAAATGGAAAAATCATACCCAAAGACTATGTGAGCCTAGATTCAACAACAGCTTGCATTTGCCTGTTTCTATTTTTGTGGGCATGATATGAGGGGTGTGTTTGTTTACCAAGTCATTTGCAAGTCAGCAGCAGACATCATGACCATTTACTTCTGTTTTTTTTTTTTTTTTTACTCTTTTCTTGAAATATAGTTGCCTTGAGGCATTCCGCAGTGCTGCTGGGGGATGAAAGTGGAGGAAAGGAGGCCCGTGTGGCACCCCACATCCGGCATCAGAGAAGTGATCTTGGTCTAAGCCAAGGCCGGGCTGGAGCAGAGTGATGAGGATGTACTCCGTGAGGGACCCAAAGAAGGGAAAGAATATTTGGTGAGGATTCAGTGGAGATGAAGAAGTCTAGGTTTAGGTGCGGGCAACTTGATGGATATTGTGGACCACTCACCAAGCAAGAGAAGGCAAGGTGGGGAAGCAGGATGACCAAAAAGAAGTGATGCTTAGGGGCAGACCCCTGTGTGGCATCCAAGGGGCAGGCGTGAGGAGGATGGACAGGCTGGCCTCCCAATAAGGGTGGGACTGGGGGATCTGCAGGTGAAGAGCAGAAGTAGAATGGCGAAGACAGCACTGGAAGGAGCCCTGAGCACAGCATGGAAGGGGAGAGTCAGAGGCCTAAGTTTGCCCATTCTAGGAACTAGAGGGGAGGGACCCCTAGAGAGAAGAGATATCAGAGAAAGTGAGAGAAGCAGGCATCGCAAGGTACACAGTCTAAGACTACCTCCTTTCCAGACAGATATTTTGATATCATACAACAGGGATAATGAAGGAGAAAGTAGAATATGTTAAGTCAAAAAGCTTACCATTAGGCAGTCTATTTTTTGAATTTGCTTCATTTGTCCCCCGTTTCATTGAGATATAATTGACATACATTACTGTAGAAGTTTAAGAGATACAGTGGCATGTTTTGACTTGCATATGTTGTGAAATGGTTACTATAATAAATTTATCTAGCCTCCTTCACCTCATAAAGGTACAAGAAAAAGGAAAAAAAAAAATGTTTTGCCCTTGTGATGAGAACTCTCAGGACCGACTCCTTAACTTCCCTGTATATCATACAGCAGCATTAGCTATATCCACTATGTTGTACATTACATCCCTAACACTTACTTATCTTATAACTAGAAACCTCTACCTTCTACCACCTTGCTTCAATTCCCCCTCCCCCAGCTACCTACCTCTGGAAACCACAAATCTGATCTCTTTTCCTGAGTTTGGGTTTTTGGCGTTTTTTTACTTTTAGATTCCATGTATAAGTGAGATCATACAATATTTGTCTTTCTCTGTCTGACTTATTTCACTTAGCGTAATGCCACCAAGGTCTATCCATGTTGTAGCATAGGGCAAGACTTCCTTTTTTATGACTAATACTCCACTGTGTGTTTTATGTATATATATATATACCACAATGTCTTTATCCACTCATCCACCAGCGGATATTTAGGATGTTTCATGTCTTGGCTTTGTACATAATGATCCTATGAACATAAGAGTGCAGATATCTTAAGTTAGTGTTTTTGTTTCCTTTGGATATTTTCTCAGAAGTGCAACTGCTGGATCATGTAGTAGTTCTATTTTTAATTTTTCAGTGACTCTCTGTTTTCCATAGTGGCTGCACCAATTCACAAACCCACCAACAGTGCACAGGGGTTTCCTTTTCCCCACACCCTTACCAATATTTGTTCTCGCTTGTCTTGCTAATGATGGTTGTTCTAATAAGCATGAGGTGTTATCTCATTGTGGTTTTGATTTGCATTTCCCTAATGACTTGTGATGTTGCATATTTTATCATGTACTTGTTGGCCATTTTGTATATATTCTTTGGGAAAAAATATCTATTTGGTTCACTTGCCCAATTTTTAAAAAAATCAATCACAGTCCACAAATCAATTTCATGGCCCATTCACGGATTCCAATCCACATTTTGAAAAAAACCACTGTGATAGGTCCTCAGAGCATCAGTAAAGCTTGTCCCCAACCTGAAGCTCTCCTGTGAACACCATCCTTCCACGGGGTAAATCTGAAGAAGCATGCAAGTCCTCTGGCTGAGTCAGGTGGGCACAGGGAGGGGAGATGCAGAGAATGCAGGGCAAGCCAGTGGGGTGGGAGGGTGATCTGGGGAAGGATGTGGGTCCAGGCTGATCCCTAGGTCTCAGGACCCCTTTGGGCTGTTGTTTTACCTGAGATCACCAGGCCATCCTATTTCATGTTTACCAGTGTCCCACGAGTGTGGGAAGTCCCTTCCCCCATCACCCTGAGAGCTTGTCCTCACTCCAAACAGTAGGCAGCAGGGAGGGACTCTCCCTTCCACTAGAGCCTGACTCCCATCTCTGCCTCCACCTGACTCACAACAGGAGGGGCAGCCATCTGCCCAAACCTCTGTATACAAAAAGCAAAAACAGGAGCTTATGTACTCCCTAACCCCTAGGCCAAGAGGCCTTCTTAACCTTATTTTATAGCTACAAGGAAAGCAAAATGGCTCCTTTGCCAGACAAAAGAGATCCATCTGCCTTTCTGGTTTGTTTGTTTGTTTTAAAAAAGCTTAATGTTGATCTATAAGAAAGTTTGGGGAAATTAAAGAGCAGCATGGAATTTAGATGCTTGATCGTCAGTGACAATCAGCAACTTGGGAACCCACTTCAGAAACTCTTCTGCTAGGCACAAAATTGCTCACCAGGCAAGAGATGAATCATTAAGCTTCAGAAATTATTACTTTAGGATTTGGGGGTATGCTTTCTTGCACTCTGTGAAGGTAAATGGGTTCAAATAAGCTTTTTTTGTGAACGTACTCATGGAGCATCCAGGATATGTTTCAGTAAAATATCTAGGATCTGCTTTTCCTCTTTTTCTTTCTTTCTTTCTTTCTTCTTTGTGCTAGGGTTCTTTCAGGAAGGACCATTTGATCCAACTAGGGAGGACTTCCTGGAAGAAGGGGCATTTAGGTTGGGATTTGGAGAATCATCTTCAAATGGATGAAGTGACTCAGAGTTGAAGTAAATGTGGAAAGGCAGGAGGGTCCAGGGCTTCTTGGGAAATGCCAAAGAGTACAGGGCAGTGACAATGTGCACTGTGAGGATGGAAAGGTGGGTGAAGTGGGGATGCGGAGGGCCTGGACTACCAGCCTCAGACAGAGACTGTGTTCAGGGAGTGAGGAGCAGTTAAACATTTATGCTGTTATATGATCCGTATGATATAAAACCAAGTATATTGACAGCTCTGCAGTGGAGGGACAACTGGAAGCAGACTGCTGCTGCGGCTGCTGCTGCTAAGTCCCTTCAGTCATGTCCGACTCTGTGCGACCCCATAGACGACAGCCCACCAGGCTCCCCCATCCCTGGGATTCTCTAGGCAAGAATACTGGAGTGGGTTGCCATTTCCTTCTCCAATGCATGAAAGTGAAAAGTCTAGGTGACACTTAAGAAACAGTCTGGTCTAGAGTCAGGGGCTTCCCTCCCCAACCTCCAACGCCTGGCATGCCCCATGAGCCTAGAGACCCTCAGCACTCCAAGAGCTACGCTGCAGACACCCGTAATCCACATGCTAGCTCGTGGCACCTGAGTAACAGAGGCAAAACAGGAGGAGGCGGAACACAGGTGAGGTCCATCTGGACCCCAACAAAATGAGATGTCAGGGTGGCCTGGATGGCCGCAACCTCTGAACATAACTGTCACCTAGTGTTTCTATTTCCTGTATCCAAGTACAAAAGTAATCAGCTAGAGGAAGGGGCAGAGATGACAGCATCTCACCACAAAACCAGGTGACCTAAGGTTCTTTCCTTTATCTTGGTGGTGGAGCGCTTACCAGAGAATCATCAGCCCTGGAGTTTTCACAGTAAGCAACACACACTGCAGGCCTAGGAAATGTTCATTCAAAAGGTGAATTCTGTTCCTTGGTTTAAATATGAGGACTGCACATATCACTGTGTCTTTATACTCAGTCACCAAAGTGGACCCTTGCATCTCCCTGCCCCTGTGAGAGTGTGCCTCCTAGTGATGCCTGGGAAGCCTACTCCCCTCGTGTCTGCAGTACCCCCACATCTCAGGAAAGCTGTTCCAGAGCTGGGCCCAAGCCTAATCAGACCCATTGGCGTCTTCTTTTGTGTTCTCAGGAGTCCCGGGTGACCATGGAAGAAAGCGGGCAGCGAACTATGGCCCCCACTAAACCCGCACTCCCCATCTGTTTTTGTAAATGAAGTTTTATTGTAACAAACCAAGCCTATGCATTTATGCATGGTCTGTAGCTGCTTCTGCTACAGAGTACTGGTGACAGAAGCCATATGGCCACAAGGCCTAAAATATTTACTACTTGACCTTCAACAGAAAATTTGCCAAAGCTCGATCTAAGAAATCCACCTACCCACTGGAGAGACCCCAAAGAGGGGCCCTGAAGCCACAAGGAGAAAGAGAGGACTATATGTCCCAGTCATGTGATTGGCCGAGTGATTTGACCATGAACTTCTAGCATGGGGGTCCCCAAGGGAAGCAGCAGGAAGACCCCGCTCCCCACTCCTCCCCCGGCTGGCCCTGGGCAACTCTCAGAATTGGTTTAAAATGATGGTGGTTTTAAGTCACCAAGTTGGAAGCGGGGCATTGTTACACAGCAATGGATAACTGGGATCTGCTCCCCTTATCCCTCCAGAAATTGTCAGACTGTGACCATGAGGATGGAACAGAAAGACAGGGCACCACCAAAATCAGACATGAAACCACGGCTGAATTAGTTCCTGAAGCTGCCCAATAGCAAACTGTACGTGATCGCACAGCTTTTCTGGAGAAATACATAACTCATCATGAAACCAACTACCAAACCACAGACTTCTGTTTCCTTCACCTTGGACGTCACCTCTACTTTCGGCAACAGTTTGACCGCATTTGAGTTTGTGGGTTTCTGCCTCTTAAATGAATTTTATCATTACGAAATCGACGTGAACCAGAATGGTCCCCTAGGACAGGAACTTTTTATCCCTCTAATGCACCCTGGCCATGTGTGTGTTCTTTTAGATGCAGAACCGCCTTGCACTGAATTTTAGTCTCTTTTTAAAGAAGCAAGCCTGATGTTTCAAAATAGCTCAGGCTCTAAAGAGATGAGACATGCTATGAACCCAGCCATGGTTTTCATAATTTGCTCATGGAAAATTCATCCATTATGTTTGTATTTTAGGGCAAGTGAAAATCAAAACACATTTTGCTTGTTACATTCCCTCAACTGTATCTTGAGAGAACGCTCAGAGCCCTTCCTCCTTCTAATAGAAGCTGCAATTTACAAGACTACTGGCAGGGTCGTGGTGGGTGGCACAGGAAATTCCCCTGCGGAGGCTGTAGCCTGTGGGGCTGCCTCCCAGACCAGCAGATGGAGGAGGGGGATGGGGCGCAGAAGGTTCCCGTAGATGTCTGGGAATATGTTGCACTGCATAGTGAAAGGGACCCTGTAGAGGTGACTATGGTTATAGATTTTAAAAGAGATCAGATCAGATAAGAAATTGTCCTGGGTTATCCAGGCAGGCTCAACCTAATCACATGTGCCCTGAAAATCAGAGAGCTCTCCATCTGGAGGCAAGAAGACATGTGGCTGAAGATGGCTTCAGAGAGATGGGAAGTGTGGAAGGACTTGGTTTGAAGATGCAGGAGCAACATGAAGAAGCAGACGACAAGCCTTTAGGCACCAAGACAGGCTCCAGCCAGCAGTGGACAAGGATGAACTGGACTGGGCTGGGCCAGGGGCTCCCAGGAGCAGTGTGCCCCAAGCAAGTTTCGATTAGCTCTGCTTCAGGGAAGTGATGTCTCACCACCCTTTCGTTAGGCTGGAACAAAAGCTTCAGCATTTGGAACATTCTCCTTTCCTTCCAAAGAAATACAACCTATCCCTGTGACTACAAGCACTACTGCTTCCAGTTCTCAAGAACCTGTCTTGAAGGAATGAGTTAGTCCTTCTAAGGAAAAAAAAAGAATGCCAACCCTCTCTCTTGCTGCTGCACACCCACCCACTGAAGCTTCTGCTACCCACATTCATGTGCTATCCA
Organism: Cephalophus harveyi; assembly: GCA_006410635.1. NCBI lineage: Eukaryota > Metazoa > Chordata > Mammalia > Artiodactyla > Bovidae > Cephalophus > Cephalophus harveyi. Next base: position 24,261 of record SJYT01067565.1, read on the forward strand.
AGGTGTTTCCTCTTCCAGAAGTTTCCATCTTACATTGAATATAAGTCTCTGCTTTCACTCAGCAGGTGGTTCCCGAACCGTAGTTTGAGGGAATCAGTCCTTTTCCAAGGCCCAGGAGTGCTATTGCCATGGCAACCAAGAGGGACTCTAGAATGACTCAGGTCCCACCTGTGCCTCTCCAACCACGCAGAGGGCATCCAGCTCTCTTTACTCTTCTCAACCTGTTGTCTTTGTCTTCTTCCACTCCCGTCTGCCCCGCACACCCAGCTGCCCCCTCCCTGTCGTTCCAACCCTTTGCTGGGGCCTCTGTCCTCATGATTCCTCATCCTCCCTCCTTCCTCCCCACTGTAACCCCAAGAACCAGGCAGAGCAGACAGGAGCTGGAGGGAAAGCAGCAAAGGGCCCAGGGAGGCAGCCTGGATGAGCCTGCCCTAACAGCTGTTCCCCAGTCTTATGTCTGCAAACATTTACCCAGGCTTTCCCCAGGTCTGCATTAAGCTCCAAGTTGTAGGTACATTGTCTAATCCTTACAGTGGCCCAGCAAGAGGTTCCTGAATCCCCTAGGAGGAAAGTGAGGCAACAAGGGGTGATGAGAGAGATAGAAGGGACTGCATAAGCTATTTTTTGGAGCCGCACAGCTGATGGATCCAGTTAACTGGGTTTTACTGTTGTAAAAAATGCTATTATTTTTCTTAAAAGTACATGCTTATTAAAAAAAAATCAATTCATGCAGTAAAGTACTGATGAGAAAGAACAATTAACTACCTAAAACTGTAGTATCTCAAAATGCATCCAATCAAAGAAAGTCTGGTAGACACCCTGCAAAGCTGCATTCCAGCCAGCGAACCTTGGCTCTGCATCACCCACAGCATCAGGGCACCTAGAAGACCTGGCTCTGATTCTCTGGGCTACCCTGTTCTTCCCACTGTGGGAGGAGCCAGGCAAGAACCACCTGATACTGTAGCAGCCCAAGGGCTTGGCAGGGAGGGGCAGCCAGTAGGAACCAGGTGAGGCTCTAAGCCTGGGCACCTGAAGGGTCTCCCACCTCCCTGAATGACACAGGATTGTCTGCAGGAGAGCTAGGAGAGGACAGAACCTGGGATCTGCCCAGACCTGAGGGCCTCAGCCAGACAGGTTTGAAGGATGCCAGTCATGTGGGGGCACCCATGCTCAGCTGTACCATCACTGCACACCCAGCAAGGCCAGTCTTCAGGCTGGAGTCATCAGGTCTGAGAAGGTCCAAGCATCTCCAGCCCCAGGGGCTGGCCCACCACAGTCCCCCCACAGACACAGGGGGACAGGAGGCTCCTCTGGTATAAGCCCCCACCATCTGCAGCAGAGAGAAGAGAGACAGGGGTATCACAACTGGCCCTGACAGCTGGAGCTGGAGATGTCTCTTCCCCACATTGGGTGGGTCAGTCACATTCCACATCACACCTTTCAGAAGCTTCACCAGAGGTGCAGAGAACCCAGAGAGGGCAGGTCTCCCACACTTGGTGCGAGGGGAACCTTGTTGGTTGGGCAAGGAAACCAACAGTGGGCTCCAAGCCATGTGAGGTGAGGTGAGGTGAGGTGAAGTCGCTCAGTCGTGTCCGACTCTTTGCGACCCCGTGGACTGTAACCTCCTAGGCTTCTCTGCCCATGGGATTCTCCAGGCAAGAATACTGGAGTGGATTGCCGTTTCCTTCTCCAGGGGATCTTCCCGACCCAGGGATCGAACCCAGGTCTCCCGCATCAGAGGCAGATGCTTTAACCTCTGAGCCACCAGGGAAGCCCAAGCCATGTGAATCAAGCGCAAATTCCTTGATGACTCCAGCCAGGCCGTATAGTGCACAAGTTTGGGGCAGTGAAATTCAGGGAGAAAAGGACTAGTGTAGACTGTTTTCCTCACCCTCCACTGCACACTCACTCCACACAGGGACCCTAAAAGTCTCCATGCCCAGCCCTGGCCCCAGACCATGACATCAGAAGCTCTATAGCAGGGACCTGGCTTCAGAATTTTAACACCTCCCCTGGTGATTTCAAGATGTCCCAAAGTTGAAGAACAACCCAAGAGTGATAAGTTTCAATTGCTCTGTGCCTATCCCTCCCTCGAGATCTTGTTAAATGTAGTTTTTCAACTTGGGGGGTCTAGGGACCATTAAGTTTCTGCATTTCTTTCCAGTCCTCAGCCTGCTGCTGGTCTGAGGACCACACTGTAAGTAGCAGGAAAATAGAACCATAATTCTCAGTCTTATCTTTTCCTTTTTGTCTAACTCTGCACCTTCCACTTATTAACATAAAAATCTCATATCTTCCTTTAATATGATTTAAAACTGGCACAGGAAATCAGTGCTAAACCCAAACCAGTCTCAGTACTTGAGGATAAAGCCCTGCTATGTCTTCACATCACACCTCTGTGGCCCGCCTGGGGCGGAGCCCTCACACCCAGGATCTGGGGAAACAGCCTGGTGCAAAAACAACACAGAGGTCCCAGCAGCTGGGCGGCCCAGCTCACGCCCCCTCGTGAGGCCTTGTTGCCCCATCACCAAATGAGAGAGTGGGCAGGTGACCTTGAAGGGCCTTTCCAATATGACTGGAAATTTTCATTTTAAATCATCTTTTAACCTTTTCTATTACATCGCCAAAAGATCTTTGGCTTGCTATGTGACTTCCAGGAAAGAGGCAGGCTTCCAGGGGTACTTTGCACCAGGGACACCCCTGCCAAGGGACTTTTCTGACAAGAGCGGAAACAGGCACACCGGGTTGGAGACCATGCCACAGATACTGGAAGGATTAAAGGCCCAGACCAGGGGTCAGAAACTCTATTGTTTGCTTCCCTGGTGGCTCAGAAGGGAAAGCGTCTGCCTGCAATGCGGGAGACTGGAGTTCGATCCCTGGGTTGGGAAGATCCGTGGAGAAGGAAATGGCAACCCACTCCAGTACTCTTGCCTGGAAAATTCCATGGTCAGAGGAGCCTGGTAGGCTACAGCCCATGGGGTCGCAAAGAGTCAGACACGACTGAGCGACTTCACTTTTAAGCCTTAAGTTCTTCATGAAAGAGCCATGGGAAGAGCCATAGATAATATGTAACAAATGGGTCTGGTTGTGATTCAATAAAACTTTATTCAAAAACCCAGCAGTAGGCAGGATTTGGCTCACAAGCTGTAGTTCGCTGACCCCTTGCCTAGAGCAGTGCTCCTCAAACTTTCATGGCTGAAGATGATCTGGGGAGCTTGCTAAAATTAAGATTCTAAGTCGGCAGGTGTGCACACTGTGCGGTCCAGCAGAAGTACCGTGGGAGTCACATGTGTAATTTAAAATTTCCTGGTGACAACATATTTTTAAGTTCAAAGAAGCAGGTGAAATTCATCTTAACAGGATATTTTCTTTAACCTAGAATGTTTCCAATATTATTTTTCCCTTCTGTGGCATGAGCCACATTTCAAGTGTCCATTAGCCAAGTGTGACTGGTGACTGGGTTCATAGATGGCAGTTCAGCTCAAGGCCTAAAAATCCACATTTATGACAAGCTCCCAGCTAATGTTGACGTTGGTGCCTAAGAGCACTATTCTCTACCTGGGCAGCCTTGCCACAGTTTTCTGCAGAAGATTTGGCAAATTTTGTACCTATTCTGGGGGCTTCCCAGGTGGCTCAGTGGTAAAGAATCTGCCTGCCACGCAGGAGATGCAAGTTCGATCCCTGGGTTGGGAAGATCCCATGGAGGAGGAAACATTTATATTAATAGGAACCCATTCCAGTATTCTTGCCAGGCGAATCCCTGAGGGCTTCACCGTCTATAGGCAGAGTCTATAGGAAGGTTACAGTCTATAGGCTCGCCAAAGGTGGGACACGACTGAGCCACTGAGCATGTACCTATTCTAAATGCTTGAAGTCATGTCTTAAGGAATATCCAGCTCCAAGTTTATTGATACTATCACTGTGTGTTATTCCAAGCAGCATTCTCAAATGCTGTCTTCTGTTGGTTTTATGCAAAGGCCAATTAAAGAGACCTGGACTCCTCCACATCCTACAGAGGAGAAGATGTGTGTTGATAGAGGCTGCAGAACACAGATTACGGTCATCCATGTGGAAAGCCCCATATCAGGCTCTTTACATCATATATTTGTCAGGATTCTATAGAGAAACAGAACCTACAAGAGAAAGATGGTAGATAGAGAGATAGATAGATATAGATAGACAGACATATGATTTATTATGAAGAATTGGCCCATATGATTATAGAGGCTCAGAAGTCCCCAGTTCTGCTGTCTGCATGCTGGAGACCCAGGAAAGCTGGTGGTGTGCTTCTAAAAATGAAAAGGCTGAGGGTTCAGGTTCCAGTGCAAAGGCAGGAGACCGATGTCAAAACTCAAGCCGCCAGGCAGAGAAAGGGGCACATTCTCCCTTCCTCCACATTTTGTTCTATTCAAGCCTTCAATGGATTAGATGAGGCCCACCACACTGAGGGGGCTTCCCCAGTAGCTCAAATGGTAAAGAATCTGCCTGCAATGCAGGAGACCTGGGTTCAATCCCTGGGTCAGGAAGATCCCCTAGAGAAGGGCATGGCAGTTCACTCCAATATTTTTGCCTGGAGAATTCCATTGACAGAGGAGCCTGGCACTCTCTAGTCCATGGGGGTTGCGAAGAGTCAGACACGACTGAGTGACTACTACTACCACACTGGGGATGAAAATCTACTTTACTCCATCCGCCAATTCAAATGCTAATCTCATCTGAAATCACCCCACAGACACGCCCAGAATCATGTTTACCAAGTATCTGGACACTTGGCAACCCAGGGAAGCTGACAAAATTAGCCATCACTCATGGTTATCTCTATGAAGTTCACAGTTCTGTGAATAACGTTCAAGATTAAGAAGCTGCAGCTGACAACAGGCAAAGCTGTGCCTGGGATCCATTTCCCTTTTGATGTCATACTCAAAGGGTGGGGTTCAAAATAACTTTTAGGTATCAACACACAGAAGTTAATGTTTCAATAATTTTAACAATATATCTCCAGCTTGGCTGCCTCCATCATTTCAGACTTGAGATATTTCACAGATAGCATGCATAGGAAAAGCTGAGGTTTATTTCAAGTGTTTTTTTTTTTAAGTTATTTTTCAAGAAAACAAACTGTGATGTAATTCTGTGGCAAAATGTATAAAAATGATACTCAGAAGAAAGAAAGATCCAGGAAACAGCCAGTGAATGTTCCTTGGTCATTTCAGCCTTTTGGAGCCTTGCTTTAAAGATCATAGTACCCCCAGAGTCACATTCACATGCCACTGTTCACCGAGAGTCCTTCCTGATTTTCACTCAAGCATTTCAAATTTTCCCATCCCAAAGTAAACTCTAGGAGCCTGTTCTGGTCTCAACAATCCACCTACATCCTAGCCTTAACCCAGTTTCTCAAACCAGAAGCAGTGGCCTTCCCAGCCTTCACCTTCTTCCTTGCACCCTCACATTCAAGTCTGTTCTTGCTGCCTCGGACAGGAAGCCCCCTTTGCCTACGCTTCTCACCCCAGACACCCCGCCACTCCTGTCTCCATCCAGGTTCTCAGGGACTTCCTTATAGACAGACAGGACCTACATTATATACTGCCTGCCTCTCGCATACCTCCCCTGTAGCTCAAATGGTAAAGAATCTGACTGCCATGCAGGAGACCAGGGTTCGATCCTTGGCTTGGGAAGTTCTTCTGGAGAAGGGAATGGCAATCCACTCCAGCATTCTTGCCTGGAGAATTCTGTGGACAGGGAAGCCTGGTGGGTTACAGTCCGTGGGGTCACAAAGAGTCGGACAGGACTGAGCGACTAACACACAGTCCTCACACCCAAAATAAGGGTGTGTCCTGTGTCCTGCTTCCCTCTCTGACATCATCTAGCCTCACCCCCGCCAGGGTCACCTTATTTCCAGCTGGCTCCCTGGCATTGTCTTTGCACATCTGTCATTTGTCCACCAGGGAACCCCTACTTGGTTTGCTGTCCTCCTTCCCTTCTTTGGGGAGAAGCCCCAGGAGACCCCACTGAGCTCTGAACCACGCCTCCCCCATCACTGCTTTGCTTCTGCCCTCTAACCCATCTTGCAGTCCATAATCACCTACTTGCTAATGCATGTCCTCCCTATGACTTCTCCCACCAGAGGGGATGTGGACCACGCCGTGGTCTCAGTGTTCACCCAGCCCAGCCTGGAGAGGGCTGAGTGCTCAGCGAACATTTGGAGACAAATTCAGGTAACAGGATAGGAGTAAACAAAGATCCAAAGCCTGGGAGCAACACCGAAGGGCGGAACCATCCCATCCCAACCAACACATAAAGGCCATTATCCTGCTTTGAGAAGCTAGCAATCCATTTGGCAAGGTTTTATTCATAGGGATTCTGACATAACGAAAAATATCTGAGAGTCTCTTTTTCCAGCCAGAGTTCTGCTCCAAGCAAGAGGCCTGAGAAATGATCCATGTCTCTATCCTGCCCACCTAGTAAATAACCCGTGAATCCCAGGTTCCCTGAGCTTCAGATCTAGAGCGCCCCTCACCACAGCACACACCTTCCTGAGGAAGGCCCGTCCCCCAGGGCCTGGTCAGGCTTGGCCTGTTCTCCTCCCACTAAATTCCTCTCACGCTCAGCCCAGGCCCCTCTCTGTGTCTGCAGGACCCCAGGGTTCATTCTCACACTGGAGCGTTTTGCATCCTGCCTTCCATGGACGTGCTCGCTCAAAGCTCACTGTTCAAGGCTCTGCTTGGTTTCCCTAAAGGCGCGGAGTAGGGTGGCCTGAGGTTCCCTAGAGGCAGGTCCTGAGATGAGGGTTCATTTAAGAGAATGATGAGGCAGGACTCCCAGGAGAGACTGGGATGGGAGGGCGGAGCAGGGCATAGACAGAGACAAACAAAGCCAGGGGAAATCTGGGCCAGTCCTCAGGGAGTGGAGAAGCTTTCATCCTGACCTGTGGGAGACCCACAGCAGAAGTGGCACCCCACAAGCTTCACCGGTCGAGGCCATGGGTCGGGGCAGGGAGGAGGGGCATGTAGGGGTGGAGACCTCAACTCCTGGGCCCTTCCAACAAAACAGCTCCAGCAGCTGAAGGACGATTCAAGAACAGCTCAAGGGCAACCCCCTACGGTAAGTGCTGGCCAGGATACCATAAGCACAGAAGCCCAAAGCGAGGTGTAGAAGCAGTAACCCAGCCAAGGGGGCCCTGGCTAGAGCCCCCACAGTCGAGAACCTCCCAGGACCCAGCTGATGCGGAACCAGAAGAAGCTCTCCTGTGCTTTATTTTGCCCTTGGTCCCTGAACTTTGCCACCACACCTCCTCTGACCCACACTCAGATCCTAGGAGCTGGCAGCTCATCCACCTCTGTGAATATCTCTCTGTGAGGCCCGACATCCAAGCCTGCACCATGCCCCCCAGTCCATCACCCCTCTGATGTTGATGTCACAATCCAGAGAACTCGGCTTCTTGTCATCAAACCTCTTTATCTCAGCAGAGGGATCAAAACCTTTCCTCCTGGCAAAATGATTCATTGAAAATATCAGAGTCTTGTGATGTCACCTTGGGGGATGACCACCTGAGATGCAATCAGTGCTCATGGCTGGGCTGCCCTGGCCTGGCTGTCCTCCCAGATAGGGGCAGAGCAGAAAGCCACCCTGTTCCAAGGTTCAGGGTCCCAAGTGTCCCCCCAAGCTGCTGGGTGCTGTACTGGGTTGAACCTCCAGGCACCCTCTGCTCTGCTAGGCAGCCTCTCTGTCCCTCCCATTATTGTTGAAGTTTGTTCATTTCTTTTTCTGCACTTAGGGTCTCTTCCTTCTCTATCTGCAGCCAGACTATGGGCCTCAGGTTGCCAGTGGGAACCCAGGGCAGGATGACAGTAGGAGTAGCTGGCAAGGGGGACAGGCATGGGCCTCCCACTCACCTCCCAACATCAGCATACCAATGACTCTGCAGCCTGTGAACCCCAGGGCTTCAGGCCCAGGCATCTGGTGGCCTTGAGGCACTCCAAGACGGAGGTGGATGTCACACTATGGTTTCGGGGGAAGAGGCAATGGTGGGCACATGCACCAGTTCCCACCCAGAGGAGGTGCCCAGTGGGCTAGCTGCAGCCTCAGGAGCCTGACAAGGACTGTGTGCTGCAGGCGCCGCCACACCTGAGGGCTGACTGAGGGGATGAACTCTGTCTCTGAGAAACGTGGAGGAAGGGTGACAAATGAGTGGCTCCCTCTAACTGTAACTCAGTGATCTAGAAACTTTTACCGGTCCCCCACTGACCTAGAAAAAGCAGAGATATCATTTTGCTGACAAAAGTCCAGATAGTCAAAACTATGGTCTTTCCAATAGTCATGCATAGATGTGAGAGTTGTACCATAAAGAAAGCTGAACACAGAAAAATTTATGCTTTTGAATTGTGGTGGTAGGAAAGACGCTTGAGCGTTCCTTGGACAGCAAGGAGATCAAATCAGTCAATCCTAAAGGAAATCAACCCTGAATATTCATTGGAGGTACTGATGGTAAAGCTGAAGCTGAAGCTCCAATACTTTGGCCACCTGGTGCAAAGAGCCAACTCTTTAGAAAAGACCCTGATGCTGGGAAAGATTGAGAGCAGAAGGAGGGGGCAACAGAAGATGAGATGGTTGGATGGTATCATCTACTCAATGGACATGAGTTTGAGCAAAGACCAGGACATAATGAAGGACAGGGAAGCCTGGTGAGCTGCATGGGGTCACAAAGAGTCAGACATGACTTAGCGACAGAACAACAAGAAGGAGAATGTCACTAGGCACTGGGCTGGTCATCGGGGGCTGCAGGGTCCAGCTTAGGCAGACTCCTTAAGCTCAGATGGCTGCTTGAGAACAAGACCTGCCCTACATACCTGCCCCCTCAGCAAGAACTGGGAAGACACACCCACACCTAAAACCCTTGTTGAAAAATTGCGTTTCTTGCCATCCCTAACTGTGCCGGTAAACAGCTCTCTGAGAAAGGAAGAGGGTGGGGAACAATTTGATTCCTGGTGTTGGCTGATTTGCTTGGGGTAAATTTTGGCACCTTGGCCGATCTCAAGCTTCTCCCTCAGAAAATTTCGAATATTCCTTCAGCTCCTGGCTCTCCTGAGCCGAGGACAATGGCTCTGTGGTTTAGGGAAGGTACGCATCGTAGGTGTTACTGACTCATCTGCACCTCTTCTTAGGACAACCTGTGTTTCACAGACATTTACTGGATGTTAAAGAATTCTTTGTGGTCGATTTCCTCAAATACAGGAAGCTGACTTTTCTCAGCAGCGAACTTCACTTACCAACCTACCAGAGAAAATCATCTTGGCAAATGAGGCGTTCACATTACCCACCATCCTGCACGGCCAGCGACTCATTCTCTACTCTTAGGCAAAGAGAGGGTTCCTTTACTCTCTTTCCCAGTTACTAATTCTCAGTTAACAGTTGTTTGGCATCCTAGCAGTGAAGGATGCAGAGCCAAGATAACTCCATGTCTTAGAAACATGCGTCTGGAAAGGACACTGGTATTGTGCTCACTGACTCTCAGATGACAGCAGAAGTGGCCCCGGGTCTCTCTGTCCCCTCTGAAGGGAAGCACCCCCTCCACTTGCCAGAGTCCCTGTGAGACTTGCACTAACCTGAGAGAAAGCTAACGTCTTAGCCACAAGGCTCTATACCACATAATATTGATATTCTATTCTCAGGTAGAAACAGAGGGAAGTTCAGAACTATTTGCTGATGCTGTTAGTTGCAAAAATCAAAGAGTAAAAAATACCAACTGCTATTGATCAAGCAGTTACTCTATGTTGGCACCATGCTACAGGCTTTATATATAACATACATTTAACCCTCATAAAACCCCTGCAAGAGAGGTGTTAGAAGCCCATTTACAGATACAACCACAGAGGCTGTGGGAGGTGATATATCTGAGCTGAGGTGGCTCAGACCAGAGCAGCCTGCAGCCCCCAGCGTCGTTCTTACCTGTAAAGTGCCCACACTCCTCTCTGACAGGAGAGAGGAACCAGGATAATGTTCTACTCATTTCTGTCCAATATTTCATCTGCTCTAGTGTCCACCCCTGGCTTCCCTGGTAGCTCAGATGGTAAAGAAAATGCCTGCAACGCAGAAGACCTGGGTTCGATCCCTGGGTTGGGAAGATCCTCTGGAGAAGGGAATGACAGGAGAAGTGTTCTTGCCTGGAGGACTACAGTGGAGGAGCCTGGTGGGCTACAGTCCATGGAGTCACAAAGATTCGAACCCAACTGAGCGGCTAACACAAACATGCATACGGTGTTTATCCCACCATCTTCCCTCCCTGCCCCCAAATCCCCTACCTTCAGGATTCTTAGAGGTTAGCCCGGGTTGCCCAAGCTGACCCAGATCCTGGAGCTGACTCTTGTTTATTCAGTCCTTTCTCCCTTCTTGTTTTCCTACTGCTTCAGAAGAAATAAATGTATGATGTGAGCATCTCTCTTCTCACTTGCCCATCTTACTCTTCTGCCTAGCCCTGTGTCTTTCTCTATAAGGGTAATGACGGGCTTCACTGGTCACCTTCTGGAGTCCAGGCTTGCCGTCCAGAGCAGCCTGTGGCCTTCTGTCTCTGCTTCTGGAAGCTTTGGTCTTGCCAGGGTGGGATTTTCCCTTCTGATTAAATCACCTCCGAGTCCTTCCTTCCGTCACAGAGACCTGGCAGTGCAAATATATCTTGGGTGACCCCATAAGCCCTCTCAGCCCATAAAAAGGGGAAGGGACTCAGTCAATGGGCTGTGGCTGGCAGTGGGCACAGACTTCCTGCAAGTCCTCCCCGCAGCCAGGTGCTCCTGGAGAGATCTGTCAGACAGAGGCCTGTCTCCAGCAGCCCTCACATTGTGAGAGGCCTGAGCTGGAGGACAGTCCAGGCTGAATTCCCACTTGCCTCCCATCGTGTGCAGGGACCAGCGAAGAGAGAATAAGACACAGCCTGCCACCATTCAGAAGGAAGGGCACAACCCAGACTCTGAAACCACAGCTCTGTTCTAGGAGCAGGGTAGTATATTTAGCAAAGCAGGATGTTTGTGGGTAAATCAACATTTTGCTGTAAATAAAATTCTGCAAACTATGGAGTTTAAGCTGAGGATGGCAGAAACTTATTTTACCACATTTTCCTAAAACAAGCTCAGTGAGACCCTTGTTTCAAAGACACCCTTCACACCGAGGGCTTGGGTGACTTAGGGATACTGCCAGGGGCTTGAACCAGAGCATGAAGAGCTGGGAGAAGCTTCTCCCTGGGTAGACCAGCCAAGCTGACCCTGTTCCTCTTCGAGCTCTTGTGGCGTGTCCCCACTGACCCACCTGGACCCCAGCACCCTGGATGAAATCCTTTTCTGCTAGGCTGTCACTCCAAACAGTTCCATTAAATGGGGCTCACAAGTTCTTGAAATCAAGAGCTCCCACAGATGGCTGACCTCACACTTTGAGGCTGACCAGTGAATGATTTATTTCAAACCTTGTTACATACGCAATAAATACACATCACATGTAAGGTGCTTCTGTGTGTCTCCCAATCTGTCTTTCCCCTGCTTTTGCTGAACCATATTGACTCATCCCTTCAGTCAATGAACATGTGTGGGCAGCTGCCGGGCACTGAGTTTGGAGGAAGCCCTGCGGAAGATGGCCCACCAGCCACAGCGGATCCTTGGTGGAAAGACGGCTATGCTGTGGTCACGTGTGTGAGAAGAAATGTGGCCACACGTTCTCTGCTGCTCAGCACTGAGAGGTGGAGTCCAAGTCGCTTCCCCTTGGATCTGGACTCCAAGCTCTTATTCCTCTGGTTCAAGCCCTTGTCTCTTTGAGTAACAGGGGTAAGGGTAGGTTTAGGGTTAGGACTAATAGAAATGAGATATACGCGATGTGTGGAAGTTCTAGACCAGGTAAGAAAAAGCTTTGAGGCTTCTGTGTATGTCTCTCTGAACACTTGTTCTCAGACACCCTTCTTAGAATCCAGGTACCATGTGGGAGGAAGCCCCAACCATGGAGCCAGCTGTGGGTTCTCCAATCAAAGCCTGGCCTGAGTTTCCAGACTCCAGCCAGCAATGTGAGGGCGCCCTTATGGACAGACACCAAATGAATGCACCCAGCCCAGCCCTTCCCAAAGTCCTGACCTGAGAAATTGGGAGCAAACAAAATGGTTGTTTTAAGACACCCAATTACTCACAAAACCAGTCTGAATGATATTCTGACTGGTTTTATGCTGCAATAAATGACCAAAGTACTATAAAGCAAATATCAGGGACATCTCACTGGGAGGCTAGAAGAGGAAATTCCAGGAAGGCTTCCCGGAAGAAGCAGATATCTCAGGTGGTGAGATGGGAAAGTCTTCTTGGGAAGACATAACAGTGCTAGTGAAATGTCAGAGGGGAGAGGGGCACCATTTCCCTAGGGATGTGCAGTCTATGGAAGGAGAGAGGAAAGACCGTGAAGATCTCAGAGATCTGAGAGATACTAGAGATACTGAGTCCCAGCCTGTGGGTTCAAGTTCCAATCTAATGTACGTGGTTTCAAAAGGTCTGTTATTCAAGAATCCAAGAATTCAGACCCTTTGACTGGAGAAGCACCACCATGGGTGGAGGGCATGGGAAAGTCTAGTTCCCAGACTTGGTCAACAAAGGTGCTAATTTGGGGTTTAGAATCTGTAAAAGCCACACTGCGCAACTTCAGGACCGCTGTTTCTCAAACTTTAATAAGCGCTAACTCACCCAGGGATCAAATTGAAGTGTAGATTCTGCAGTCGGAGGCCTGAGATGCAGCCTGAGATTCTGAGTTCCTAACAAGTTCCTAGGTGATGTCCACCCTGCTGCTGGTTTCTAGGAGCCACGCTTTGAGTAGCAAGAATTTAGAGACATTCTTCCAAGAAGATGGGTTCCCTGGTGATTCATACGGTAAAGAATCTGCCTGCAATGCAGGAGACCAGGTTCAGTCCCTATGTTTGGAAGATCCCCTGGAGAAGGGAATGGCCCCCCACTACAGTATTCTTGCCTGAAGAATCCTATGGAGAGAGGAGCCTGGCAGATTATAGTCCATGCAGTTGCAAAGAGTCAGACACAAGACAGGACTGAGTGACTAACACTTTCTCTCAAGATAGGCCATAATTTACTTGCATGCTACCAACAGCTCAGAAAATGTAGACCTTATCCACAACCAAAAAAAAAAAAAAAATAGACTTGCATTCATTATTCCATAAAATAGCAATAAAACTGGGAACACGCTTATCAAATGGTTTATTACTATGATTGGGTTATCATCGGTGTGTATTTGGGTTCTATTATTGCACAACAACTAACCATGAGCTTAGCAACTTCAGAATACACCCATTTATGATATCTCAGTTCTGTGGGTCAGAAGTCTAGGCAGGCTGTTGAGCATCTCAGTTTAGCATCTCTCAAGGTCAAGGGCATGGTCAAGGATCTTGCCTGGAGGCTCTGAGAGGAATCACTGCCAGGCTTGTCCATTCCTTACAGCTGCAGGAGAGAACATCCTGCTTTCTCTAGAAACCATGCACAGTCCTTGTCCCCTGCTGTGCCATCTCAAAGCCCTCAACAGGGAACCTCCTTCCTGTCAAATTCTTTAACTCACCTTCTTCCACCACATACCCACCCTCCCACTTTCGGGTGACCAGCCAAAGAAACTTCTCTGCTCTTCCAGGCTCTCGGATTAGTTGAGTCCCAACTTGATCATCTATTTTCAAGCCAATTGATGAGCACCCTTTACTATATCTGGACTTCCCTGGTGGCTCAGACAGTAAAGTGTCTGTCTACAGTGCGGAGACCCGGGTTCGATCCCTGGGTCAGGAAGATCCGCTGGAGAAGGAAATGGCAAAGGTGAGGTCATGATAACGGACCTTTTAGGGTACCTGTCTCCTCGGATCATCCGATGTCAGGTACCCCAGCGTTTCTCATCCTGTGCTGACTCGCTGAAGTGAATGAATGAATGAGTGAATGATATAGACAATCAAGGAAAAACGATACATTTCTTTGTATTGGGGTCCTTACGGTGGTCCCCCGAGTCCAGGACCCTGGTAGGATCTTAAGACATCGTGTTTGTCCTTTACCACGGAGGTCGTTTTTGACAGGTTGTCGTTACGTTTTTGTTTCCTTTCAACCGTTAGAAAGTAGTGTACTAGTCTTTTCTGGGTCTCTGGTTAAAAGGTGAGTTGTTTTTCCACGGTTGTTTTCCATCCTAGAGCATGAAATCGTTACGTTTGATTTTTCAGGTTCCAGTTAAACGTCCTTGGGATCTTATATGAATGAAGGGACCACCGAGTCTACCATTTCTTATACGGACGTTACGTCCTCTGGGTCCAAACTAGGGACTTAGTCCTTCTAGGGGACCTCTTCCTTTACCGTTGGACTCAGTCATAAGAACGGACCCTTTAGGATACCTGTCTCCTCGGACCGTCTGATGTCAGGTACCCTAGCGTTTCTCAACCTGTGTTGACTCTCTGGTTGTAAAGCAAAATCTTATATGATCGTTGATAGGACTCTATGCTTAACTTGGGATTTCTCTACGAGATTTCATTGCTGTTGTTATTCGTTGCTCAATTGTGTCTCACTCTTTGTGACCCCATAGACTGCAGCACCCCAGGCTTGCCTGTCCTTCACTATCTCCTGGAGTTTGCTCAAACTCATGTCCATTGTATTGGTGATGCCATCCAACTATCTCATCCTCTGTCATCCCCTTCGTCTCATTCCTTCAATCTTTCCCAGCATCAGGGTCTTTTCCAATGAGTCTCGACTCTTTCACATCAGGTGGCCAAAGTATTGGAGTTTCAGCTTTAGCATCAGTCCTTCCAGAATTCATACCCTTTTATTGGGTCATGCCATTATGAGCAAATCCAATGGATGAAAACTAATTCAAAAGAATACAAGTTTTCTTTACAGAAAAAAAAAAAAAAAAAACTCTGTTGAAAACTTGTAGGAATTAACCTTGGCCTAAACAGTGTTCTTGCCTGGAGAATTCCAGGGACGGGGGAGCCTGGTGGGCTGCCGTCTATGGGGTCGCACAGAGTCGGACACGACTGAAGCGACTTAGCAGCAGCAGCAGCAGCAAAACACTACTCAGTGTAGTTCATTTCTGATGGTTGACTAGGACTATTCCTTTTTTTTTTGAGGTATGAAATTTACATATTTCAGTGAGTGAAATGCACTGATCTCAGGTTACACTCCAGTGAATCCATGTGTACATGGGTACATTTGTGTATGTAACCATGCTGCCACCACCCAGCTTTTCCAGGGTTCCTGTTCTCCATTCAAGTCCTTGGTCATCCCCCACCTGAGGTGGAGTACCTTTTTCAAAACTTGATTGAGGGTATGATTTATATCCAATAAACTGCACCCTTTTAAAGCTTACAGTCTAAGGACTTTTGAGATGCACCCTCTCAGAATCAAGGCCACAGTCAGGAGATAGGACATTCTCAGCATCTCCAGGAGAGTCCTAGAGCTTCTCTGAAGCCCCTCTGTTCACCCTTGGCTTCAGGCCACCACTGATCTGAGTTTTGTCACTGTAGATTAGTTTTCATTTTAAAATTTGTATATCAAAGGAA
This sequence comes from Cephalophus harveyi, assembly GCA_006410635.1. Lineage (NCBI taxonomy): Eukaryota > Metazoa > Chordata > Mammalia > Artiodactyla > Bovidae > Cephalophus > Cephalophus harveyi. Next base: position 39,799 of record SJYT01067565.1, read on the forward strand.
TCATAAAGTATATACAACCTGGCTTTGCTCACTCTGCATAATGAGTTTGAGATTCATTCATATTGTGTCAAGAGTTCATTGCATTCTATTGCTGAATGGTTTCCCACTAAATGCATGCACCTTGTTTGTTTTACTATTTTTCAATTCATGGCACCTCTCAAGATATTGTGCTTCTTACAAATTGAAGGTTTGTGGCACCTGCATCCAGCAAGTCGATTGACACCATTTTTTCAATAGCTTTTGCTCTCTTCATGTGTCTCTGTGTTGGGGCTTCCCAGGTGGTTCAGTGCTAAAGATCCGCCCGCCAATGCAGGAGACACAAGCGACACAAGTTCAATAACTGGGTCGGGAAGATCCCCTGAGTGGAAACCCACCCCAGTATTCTTGATGGAAAATTCCATGGACAAAGGATCTTGGAGGGCTATAGGCCATGGGGTCCCAGAGAGTTGGACACAACTGATCAAAAATGCTGGTAATTCCTGTAAGATTTTAAATTTTTTCATTATTACTCTGTTATGGTAACTGTGATCTGTGATCTTTGGTGTTACTATTATAAATGTTTTGTTTTGTATTTTTAAATTCAGGTATGCATATTGTGTACTTCCCTGGTGGCTTGGACAGTAAAGCTTCTGCCTATAATGCGGGAGACCTGGGTTCAATCCCTGGGTTGAGAAGATCTCCTAGAGAAGGAAATGGCAACCCATTCCAGTATTCTTCCCTGGAAAATCCCATGGATGGAGGAGCCTGGTAGGCTACAGTCCATGGGGTTGCAAAGAGTTGGACACAACTGAGCGACTTCACCTTCACTTTCACAGGCATATTGTGCTTTGTAGAAATGACACTATTGTATGCTTAATAGACTTCAGCATAGTATAAACATAACTATTATAGCAAAACATGAACCATGAACTTCCAGATGTTCAAGCTGGTTTTAGAAAAGGCAGAGGAACCAGAGATCAAATTCCCAACATCTGCTGGATCATCAAAAAAGCAAGAGTTCCAGAAAAACATCTATTTCTTCTTTATTGACTATGCTAAAGCCTTTGACTGTGTGGATCACAATAAACTGTGGAAAATTCTGAAAGAGATGGGAATACCAGACCACCTGACCTGCCTCTCGAGAAACCTGTATGCAGATCAGTAAGCAATAATTAGAGCTGGACATGGAACAACAGACTGGTTCCAAATAGAAAAGGGAGTACGTCAAGTCTGTATATTGTCACCCTGCTTATTTAACTTATATGCAGAGTACATCATGAGAAACGTTGGACTGGAGGAAGTACAAGTTGGAATCAAGATTGATGGGAAAAATATCAATAACCTCAGATATGCAGATGACACCACCCTTATGGCAGAAAGTGAAGAAGAACTAAAGAGCCTCTTGATGAAAGTGAAAGAGGAGAGTGAAAAAGTTGGCTTAAAGCTCAACATTCAGAGACCTAAGATCATGGCATCCGGTCCCATCACTTCATGGCAAATAGATGGGGAAACAGTGTCAGACTTTATTTTGGGGGGCTCCAAAATCACTGCAGATGGTGATTGCAGCCATGAAATTAAAATACGTTTACTCCTTGTAAGGAAAGTTGTGACCAACCTAGAGAGCATATTGAAAAGCAGAGACATTACTTTGTCAACAAAGGTCCATCTAGTCAAGGCTATGGTTTTTCCAGTAGTCATGTATGGATGTGAGAGTTGGACTATAAAGAAAGCTGAGCACTGAAGAATTGATGCTTTTGAACTGTGGTGTTGGAGAAGACTTTTGAGAGTCCCTTGGACTGAAAAGAGATCCAACCAGTCCATCCTAAAGGAGATCAGTCCTGGGTGTTCATTGGAAGGACTGATGTTGAAGCTGAAACTCCAATACTTTGGCCACCTGATGTGAAGAGCTGATTCATTTGAAAAGACCTTGATGCTGGGAAAGATTGAGGGCAGGAGGAGAAGGGGACGACAGAGAATGAGATGGTTGGATGGCATCACTGCCTCAATGGACATGGGTTTGGGTAGACTCCGGGATTTGGTGATGGACAGGGAGGCCTGACGTGCTGCAGTTCATGGGGTCGCAGAGTCAGACACGACTCAGTGACTGAACTGAACTGAACTTTTATATGCACTGGGAAACCAAAAAATTCATATGACTTGTTTTATAATTATAATTGCTTTATCCATCTGGAACCAAGCCTGCAGTATCTCCAAGGGGTCCTGTACTACAAAGTGGTGATTCAAGCTGCTATGGACAAGCTATTGTGAATGAAGCTACTAGGAACATTCACATACAGTTCTTTGTGTGGACATTCGTCTTCATTTATGTTGGATAAATATCTAGAAGTGGAAAAATTTGGCCGTATGACAGATATATTAAGAAACTGTCAGCAATGTTGGCACCATTTTGCATTCCTACCAAGACTGGCTTAATTTTAGCCATCCTAGTGGGTGTTTCGGAGAAGGCAATAGCAAGCCACTCCAGTACTCTTGCCTAGAAAATCCCATGGATGGAGGAGCCTGGTAGGCTGCAGTCCATGGGGTCGCTAGAAGTCGGATGCGACTGAGCGACTTCACTTTCACTTTTCGCTTTCACACAATGGAGAAGGAAATGGCAACCCACTCCAGTGTTCTTGCCTGGAGAATCCCAGGGACAGGGGAGCCTGTTGGGCTCCTGTCTATGGGGTCGCACAGAGTCGGACACGACTGAAGCGACTTAGCAGCAGCAGCAGCAGCAGCAGTGGGTGTTTAGTGGTATCACCTTGTAGTTTTGTTTGCATTTCCCAGACTCAATTTCGAGCATCTTTCTGTGTGTTTATCAGTCATTTATATGTCATTTTTGAAAAAGTGTTCAAATCATTTTCCCATTTATAATTGTACTGTTTGCTCTTTTACTATTGAAATTTACTTTAACTATGGACATAATGTGACTTTTAATTTTGATTATACATTGTCTCGGTTCAATGACTATTTTGCTACACATAAGGCAAATAGGTCTAGATCTAATGGTTTTTTACCTGATGTTTATCAAATATGGGATGAGGTTATGTGGCTAACTCCTGAAAAAGGACATTTAATATCTACTGCCCCTATATGCTGGGAACAAACAGAGCCATCCCCACAAGTTAGCCAACAACTTAATTACAATGATTGGAAACAATTGGGAGTTTTGCCTCAGGAAAGATGCAATGTAATCATTCCCGTGTTTTCCAATCCCAGTTCAGGTTCTACCTTTGTCTGGCCAGGCACTAATTGGGACTGGATATCTCATCATGCTGTCTCGCTCCAAACAGGACTTACTGGATATGTGGCTCTTACCTATGGGCATGGCTTCCCCCTGGTTGGATTGGGAGATGCACCCTGGGTCTAGCCTTTACTCCCGGCTTTATATTTTCAGAGCTCCTAGAAAAGCCTGCTAATTTACCCCACCTTAAAACTCAGTTTTGGAGAAGGAAATGGTAACCCACTCCAGTATTCTTGCCTGGAGAATCCCATGGACGGAGAAGCCTAGTAGGCTACAGTCCACAGGGTCGCAAAGAGTCGGACACGACTGAGCGACTTCACCTTCACCTTCACCTTGCAAAATATGTTTACAAGTCATGTATTAGATATAGGCCTTGCTAATATTTTCTCCTTTTCTGGACTGGTATCTTTATTTTCTTAATGGTATATTTCAAAGAACAAAAGTTTTAAATTTTGACAAATCTGGCATATCATTTTTAATGGTATGTGCTTTTTGTGTTCTATGAAAAATATTCGCTTTTATTGAATTGAGTGGGCATCATTGTTAAAAATTAACTGACCATCTTTGCTTGGGTCTCTGTTACATCCAGTTGGTGGGTATGTTCATTCTGGCTTTAATGCCATACCACTTGCTTACTGTAGCTTTGTAGGAATTCACAACTCAAATACTACCTCTCTTCCAACTTTGAAAAAAATTGCTTTGACGATTCTAGGTCCTCTGTATTTTCAAGGAAATTTTAGAATTAGCTTTGCTATATCTACACAAAACCCTGCAGCAGTTTTGACTGGAGTCACACTGAAGTTGTAGATCAACTTGAGGAGAATTGATGTCAGCATTACTGAGAATTCCAATCCATGAACATGGTACATCTCTCCATGAATTCAGATCATTTTAAATGTTCCTCTCAGCAATGTTCTGTTGATTTCTATGAACAAGATCTGTATATCTTTTGTTAAATGCATTTTAAGTATTCTATTTGATATTACAAATGAAATTTTTAAATAAACATAATTTCCAGTTCCTTGCTGTTAATATATACATAGGCAATTAATTTTTTACATTAACATGTATCCTGCAACTAATACAAGTGATTTTATAGAGTTATTGATATTTCTACATAAACAATCATACCACATTCAAATACAGTTTTATTTCTTCCCCACCAATTTATGCCTTTTACATCTTCTTCTTGTTTTACTGCCATAGCTAGATTCTCAGTGCAATGTTGACCACAAATGATGAGAGAAAACATACTTCCTTATCTTGCTCCTGATCTTAGAGAGAAAGTATTCAGTATTTGAACAGTATAGACAGTATTGTGTTTAACCCTAGGTTTCTCACAGATGCCCTGTATCAGATGAAAAGTCCCTTTCTCTGCTTAGTTTTCTGAAGAAAGAAGCAATCATAGTAAGAGATTTACCATTCATTTCTCAGCAATTTATTTTACTTATTTATTTATTTATGGCTGTGCTGGGTCTTCATTGCTTTGCATGGACTTCCTCTGGTTGCAGTGAGTGGGGGTTATCCTTCTTGGCGTGTGCAGGCTTCTCACTGTGCTGGCTTCTCTTATGGAGCACAGGCTCTGAGTGCACAGGCTTCAGTAGCTGCCGCATATGGACTCAGTAGTTGCAGTGTATGGGCTTACTTGCTCCACGGCATGTGGGATCTTCCCAGATCAGGGATTGAACTCATGTCTCCTGCATTGGCAGGCAGATCCTTACCCACTGCACCACCAGGGAAGTCCTCTTGGCAATTTATTGATCAATTAGAAAAAACATCAGTAGATACAGAGAGGAGCTGAACATCATTATTTATTTTAACTTAATTTCTATTTATACATCATTAGTCTTTTCAAATACACATAGAAAATTACACATAATGATAATGTAAATTTCAAAAAAATTAAAAGATTGAAAATATACGAAGTAAATTCTCTTACTACAAAGTAATTAAATTAGAAATCAAAAACAATAAGATAAATAAGGAAATCTCTAATATTTAGAAATTATTCAATCCCTGGTCAGGAAACTAAGATCCCGCAATCTGTGCTGCACAGCCTAAATAAATAAATAAATAAATAAATGGATAAGTAAATAGACATGAACGAATGCAAGATTATCTCTGCTGATCTAGTCACATCCCTCACCTTCCCCTGCGCTTCTGGAGAAAAAAGTGGGGATGGTGTCTCGGTCTTTGTGCCTAGAAATGCCAGGTCTGAGACATGCCTGGCAGCCTGATCTGCATGTGAGATCATTCCTGGAGTGATGATAAAGTGAGAGAAGGATTCTGGCCCCAAACAAGAAGCAGGGACGTTCTTGCAACTCCCGGGCTGAGAAATTTCTTGCTTCAGAGCAGAAGAGATGTGTATAAGAGACAGCTCTAATATTTAGAAATTAAACTACTCACTTCTAAATCATTCATGTTTCAAAAAAAGAAATCAGAAATAATTCAGAAAATATTTCAAACTGAATGATAGTGAAAAAACAGCATATTAAAAATGTACAGCATACAGCTCAAGCAGTGGCTAAAGGGAAGTTTCAGCTTTAAATACATATGTTAGGAAATAAGAAATATCCACCCCAATAAACTAAAAAAAAGAAGAAGAAGAAGAAGAGCAAAGTAAACCCAAAGTAAGTGGAAGGAAGGAAGTAATAAAGAGCAGAAATCAACAAAATAGAAAATAAACAATGCCAATAAATTGCAAAGCTAAATCTTAGTCTTTTAAAAACAACAAAATAGATAAACTCAATTAAAAATTCATAACAGAACATCTCATCAATATCAAGAATGAAAGATTGGTAATCATTTTAGATATTCTAGATATTAGAAGGATAAGAAGCCAATTTTTTTAAAGCTCCAATTTGTTTAGCATTTATTTATTCGGCTGCATCGGGTCTTAGTTGCAGTACACGGGATCTTGCATTGCAGCGTGTGGCCTTCTCTAATGGTACAGTCCTAGTTTCTCTGCGGCAGGCGGGATCTTTGTTTCCTGACCAGGGAAACAATCCACATCTCCTGCACTGGAAGACAGATTCTTAACCACTGACTATCAAGATGTCTCTAAGCCAATTTTGTAAACAACTGTATGCGAATCACTTTGGCAACTGAATAAAATAGGCAAATTCCTTGAAAACTACAGCTTACCAAAATTTACACAAGACGAAGGAGAAAATGGGAAGAGCCTTATAGTTAAAAAAAAGTTGAGTTTGTCATCACAAACCTCCTCACCAAGGAAACTCCAGACCCAGACTCCAAACAAAACCCACCAGGTATCATAAGAGAAACCTGTCAAATACTCAAAGAAGTAATAACATCAATAGTGCACAAACTCTTTCTCATAAGAGAAACCTGTCAAATACTCAAAGAAGTAATAACATCAATAGTGCACAAACTCTTTCAGGAAATAGGAGGCGGAGGGAACACTTCCTGACATGTTTTCTGAGTAAAGCATGACATCAGCACTATAACATAGCAAAAAATGACCTCTAAAAAAGGACATTTTTTTAAAGCATCAAGTTAACAAACTAACACTTTCATGAGAATCTCAAAATCGAAGTCAGCTCCACTGTAACAGAAATGACTAATTCAAGCCACTAAGAACCAATTTCAACTCCCACTGTAATATTAAACTTCATTTATACTATCATGTAAGAATGAAGCACCAGCCTGTGTTCCATACAGGATGCTTGGGGCTGGTACACAGGGATGATCCAGAGAGAGGAAATGGGGGGGATGTGGGAGGGGGATTCAGGATTGGGATCTCATAAACACCCATGGTGGATTCATGTCAATGTATGACAAAACCAATATGGTATTGTAAAGTAAAATAAAGTAAAAATTAAAAAAAAAAATAAATAAATAAATAAACTTCATTTCATGATGTCTTTTGAGATCTTGCAGTGTTTGGTAATAAATGATTGCTTCAAAAGAAAAAAAAATGAACTCTGGGCAAAGAAACCCAGAAAACCAAATTATTGGTTTAGCAGAAACCCAAATATAGTACTAGAACCCTGGAAAAACTATATGTGTTTTGAAGGGAACGACATAGAAAAATCCAGGAGGCAACTGGGCCTATGCTCCTAGTAACTGGCATGTTCAGCAGAACTTATAAACGTGTAAATGTGAATTCTTTGAAGAAAGCATTGCAGTTTCTATTTTGACAGATGTTCTTGTGGTTTTTCACTGTGTAGCTAAAGTGACCTTCCCGCTCAGAAGATCTGTGATAATGAGAAGTGAGAACTTCTTTAGCTAGTTATTAAGAACCAGCATGCTACCTAGAGGATAAAACTGAGTTCAGACAGTGACTCTGACCAAGTGAACATGCCCAGGGGTCATTCGACATGGCCAAGCATCCCTCCACAGAATAATTTCATTAGGATTTCCCGGAGAGAGAAATACACACAGCTATAGAAAACCAACAGTGACTACATTTCCCAATTGAAAATTCGAGGTCTACATTCTGACAAAAGACTTTGTGGCTGGCAGCCTGACAGTACTGGTGGTTTATAAGAACAATATAAAGCTTGTTCATGATTGAAATAGGAACACAGAGAATCTGGGGCTTTGGGCTGCCAGCATGATTCCAGTGTGGTCTGCAGCCTTGGCCCATTTGCAAGCTGCTCATCCTGCTCCATGTCAGGGATGTTGAAAGCAAAGAGTGAGTGTTTAGAACTTTTATAGCAATCTGAACTCTGACCACATCCAATGTGTGCCCATTTTTCACTAATTCATGCTTATTGCTTCTTAGAAAAATGCTAGTCCAAAAGAGATTGAGAACAACTAAAATGATGCAGTCCTTCACCAAAGATTGTGTGTGATGCACTGTCCTAGAAGAGTCTCTAGGAAGTGTGATTTTACAGCTGTCAGTTCTGGTGGGAATTGTAATTAATTAGCTACTGATAAGTGGCTTCCCCAGTGGCCCATTGGTAAAGAATCCACCTGCCAATGTAGAGGACACAAGAGACACCAGTTCAATCCCTGGGTCAAGAAGATCTCCTGGAGAAGGAAATGCCAACCCACTCCAGTATTCTTGCCTGGGAAACTCCATTTCAGAGCAGCCACAGTCCATGGGGTTGCAAAGAGGAGGACACGATCGAGCACAAGCATTAGCTACTGATGAGGGTAGTTCTGATGACACTCAGGGTGTCAAACTTCCCAGCTGATGTTTAAAATAGACATGAATGAGGAATTCCCTGGTGATCCAGTGGTTAGACTTCCTTGCATTCACTGCCAAAGACTCAGATTCAATCCCTGGTCAGGAAACTAAGATCCCGCAATCTGTGCTGCACAGCCTAAATAAATAAATAAATAAATAAATGGATAAGTAAATAGACATGAACGAATGCAAGATTATCTCTGCTGATCTAGTCACATCCCTCACCTTCCCCTGCGCTTCTGGAGAAAAAAGTGGGGATGGTGTCTCGGTCTTTGTGCCTAGAAATGCCAGGTCTGAGACATGCCTGGCAGCCTGATCTGCATGTGAGATCATTCCTGGAGTGATGATAAAGTGAGAGAAGGATTCTGGCCCCAAACAAGAAGCAGGGACGTTCTTGCAACTCCCGGGCTGAGAAATTTCTTGCTTCAGAGCAGAAGTCCCACCCCATAACCACTCCTGTGTGTTTGCAGGGCAGACAGCAGTGTCCTCAGCTGGAGGCTGACAGCACAGAGGCTTGGGTCGCCTCACATCTTACAAGAGTGCTTGAAGCTCCTCCGTTTTTCTGAGTCAGCCCCAAGCTTCACCTCAGTGTGGTTACTTCCAGATGCAAACTGGAAATGATGTGGCCCTTTCTTCTTCTGCAGCCTCCACAGTGAAGGAGGCTGTATATGAGTCCTGTGTCCTGGGATCCCATCATCACTGATGATCCCTTTATTTTCTTTTCTTTTAGAAAATTGTATTGGAGTATAATTGCTTTACAATGTTGTTATAGTTTCTACTGGGCTTCCCTGGTGGCTCAGAGGTTAAAGCGTCTGCCTGCAATGTGGGAGACCTGGGTTCAATCCCTGGGTCGGGAAGATCCCCTGGAGAAGGAAATGGCAACCCACTCCAGTATTCTTGCCTGGAGAATCCCATGGACGGAGGAGCTTGGTGGGCTACAGTCCACAGGTCGCAAAGAGTCGGACACGACTGAGCGACTTCACTTTTCATAGTTTCTACTGCACAACAAAGTGAATCAGCTGTATGCATACATACATCCCCTCCCTCTTGAGCCTTCCTCCCCCGCTCCAGCCCACCCCTCTAGGTCACCACAGAACGCCGAGCTGAGCTTCCTGTGCCGTACAGCAGCTTTCAACTAGCTATTCATTTTACGTATGGTGGTGTATATACGTCAATGCTACCATCCCAGTTCGTCCAACCCTCCTCCATCTCCCACTGTGTCCACATGTCCATTCTTTGTCTGCAACTCCATTCCTGTCTTGCAAATAGGTTCATCTGCATCATTTTTCTAGATTCCATTCTATGAGTGCATGCTCAGTCATGTCTGATTCTGTGCAGCCCCATGGACTGTAGCCCACCAGGCTCTTCTATCGATGGAATTTTCGAAGCAAGAATACCGAGGTGGATTGCTATTTCCTACTCCAGGGGATCTTCCCGACCCAGAGGTCGAACTCCTGCATCTCCTGCAGTGGCAGGTGGATTCTTTACCACTGTGCCACCTGGGAAGCCCTAGATTCTGAATATATGCATTAATATTCAACATCTGTTTTTCACTTTCTCGCTTCACTCTGTATGACAGATTCCTTTAATTTTCCATGTACCAGAGGTTTTATTTTACCAAGTTAACAGTCTGCAACCTGCTTACACTGCTCTGAAGGAGGCTGACCCCATTTACTCTCACATTTTAAGGACAATCAAAAAATTCCAGTGTGATATTTGATTTCACGATAAACCCATCTTGTGGCTCATCAAGTTTGCCTGCAGAAAGTGTGTTTGCCAGGGAACAAGCCGAGTATTTTTTCTGTGGTTTGGCAGGGAAAATTTCTGAGGAGGATAAATTTGGGGATGTGGGGAACAGAACTCAGGCCATGAGAGGGTCCAGCTGAATATGAACGGGCACTGGGGAGGGGTCTGGAGCTCAGAGAGGCAAAGCAGAAGCCAGCAGAGATGCGGACAGCAGCTGGGGCCTGGCCAGAGACTCTCAACATTACACACATGCTTCTCAGCAAGGCCCTGGCTACATGGCTCTGCTCCGCATTCCCATCAGCCTTGGGCTAAACATCCCGCAGAAGAAGGGAGAGCTGAGCTATTCAGGGTGTGAAGTGGGTAGAGGAATGGAGGCAGCCACCAAACTTTGGCCTGTGTCCCTGGGGGCCCACACCTGCTACGTGCCTGACCTGACTCTTGGGATTGACTTGTTACTGCTTCTTTACCTGAATGGGCCTCTCGGACCTGCCAGCATTTTCAGGGTGATGCATGGCCTCACTGCAGGCCCATTTCAGGAGACGCAGGCAAGTTCCTGCCACTCTCCTTGGCAGAGGGCCAGACGTCAGGTCAGCCCATAGGGGACCTTGTTTATGACAACCAGTGAGGTACTAGGCAACAGCCCAAGGCTCACAGTTATCTAGGAGCAGTCAGGGATCACATGAAAGTTGCTTGAAATCAACATTATTAGTGTAATGTTATGCAGATAAAGTGGGCTTTCCAGGTGGTGCTAGTAGTAAAGGACCCACTTGCCAATGCAGGAATACAAGAGACGTGAGTTTGATCCCGGGATCAGAAAGATCCCCTGAGGAGGCCATGGCAATCCACTCGTCTTCTCGCCTGGAGAATTCCATGGACAGAGGAGCCCAGCAGGCTACAGTCCAGGAGGGTGCAGCGAGTCGGACGTGACTGAGCACGCCTGCACACGTGCACATAAAGTGAGCCGCCAACTGGAGGACGAGGGTTGCTGGAAGTCTCCAGGGGGTCTCGGACCCTTCCCCCCCAACCGTGCCATCTGAGGACAACTGAATTCTCCCACACAGGGGGCAACTCTGTCCCTCACCCTGACCCCCAGGTGGCCGCTGGCCCATTCGCCACACAGGGTGGAACAAGCTTTCAGCAGTGGGTGTGCTGGCCTGGGTGGGAACTTTGAAGGTGACAGAGACATGGATTTGTTTAGATGTGGCCCTCAAGGAGCTCAGGGAAATCAATCACTACAGATGGTCACAAAATGAGGGGCGAGTAAGAAGGTCCAAACTAGCAGGTGGGCAGCCCGAGCTAGGCATCCACAGCTTGTGAAGATTCACATGGGCAGTTTTCTATGGGTCCAGGGTTGGGTTGGTGAATTTTATCCTCCCAGCATCTGTCCACTTGGCCCCTCTTTGCAATCATCCCAGCGCCCCCACGTTCACTGTCCCCCATTAGGCATTTCTCCTCCAACCTCTCTGGCCCTGGACTCCTCACAGCATCCACCTAATCTCCCCAGCTCTGCATGATTTGGGGGAAAGGTCGAGGTAGACATGGCCCACTGCTCTGCACTGTTGCGGGTCCTGCATCCCTCACTCCAGTCTCCCTGGCTGGTATATAGTTCCCCATAAGGACCCATACACTCTTCAGGGTGGTTGACACTGTAAGACTAATCAGTGCAGATCTGGCCTGGTCAGCAGTGGCTCTGCTTGACTCACTCCTTGACTCACAGGAGTGGGCCATGGTGATGTGCACTGCCCTCTTTGTCTGGACGCCCCCCTCCTACCACCCTTGCCCAGAGAATCAGTACATGTCCATCCAAGGGGTTCTTTCCTGTGGTCAGCTGAACAAGCCCCCAGAACCATCCACTTCTAATCCTGGAACCTGTGAAGTACACCTCATATGACAAAAGGGACTTTGCTGGTGTGATTAAGGATTTTGGGGTGGGCCCAATATAATCACATAGTTCCTTACCCAGGGGGAGACTGACAGCAGAAACGAAGAGGGTGTGATGGTGGGAGAAAAGCCTGGAGTGATGCATCCTGAAGATGGAGGAAGGAGCCAAGAGCCAAGGAACACAGGTGGCTTCTAGAAGCTGAAACAACCAAGGAAATGCATTCTTTCCCAGACACCATGGCTTCAGCCTGGAGAAACTCTTCTGGCCTCTAGAAGAGAAAGGGGATAGAACTGTGCTGTTTTAAGCCACACATTGGTGACAATTAGTTACAGCAGCCCAGGAAACTAACACACTGCCCAGTCACTACCTTGGAAGGCCTTCCAGCACAGGCTCCACGAGAGAAGGATGGGGCCTCCCACAACCCCCATGTCAGTGGCCCCAGAGCTCCCCAAAGGCCACAGTGACCACCGCAGTGCTGGGCTTTGCAGACATCTGAGGATGTGGGGAATTGAACCCCAGCCACATGGTTCAGCAACAACGCCATCTATAAGCATGGCCCCACTCGTGACTGACTGGCTGGCCTGGTGACAACTACCACCTGCTTGGTCAGAGATAAGGACTGGCTGAGGAAAAGCCCCTGAAGTTCTTCTGGGGTATTTTAACTTGGAGCTGAGGGTGCAGGGCCAGCCCTCACTGACTAGTGTGACAGAGAGCCAGGTGCAGGCTCAGGGCTGGTCCCTGCAGGCCTCTGGGCAACCCTGATGCCTGGCTTGCCCTTGCCAGACCCAGTGAGTCCAGAGATGCTGGCTGTGTGTGTACATATTCAAAGCAGTGTGAGTCTGATTAGCCATACTTCCTACTTGGAGCGTGCCTCGGAGAAAGGCAGGAAGGGTGGGCCAGCACCCAGGGGCTGGGCTTCATTCTCTCACCTGTATAGAAAAGAGCTCCAGTGCCTCGGAGGTGCCATCAGCCCATCATGCCTTGTAGCCTCCAGGGCATCAGAAGGGAAGGACCATCTGTCTTTTTGCATATGCGTTCTCCATCACAGCCTGGGGGTGGGGGCGGGGGCCATGAAGCAAGTTGGGAACCCCAACCCAAGACTCCACCCAGAGCAGCCACCTCCTGTCTTGGGACCCACATCTCAGTTCCCACTTTATCTGGGATAGATCATAAATTCCATACAGCAGCCTCTTAAAAAATTTGTTTACTGATGTAACCTAAATGCCTAAAAACATTATGACACACACACACAGATAGGGACTTAGTGATCACTTTTTGGAGGAATGACAGCTCATGATAGATTTGGTTTGTAAGGATGAGCACTTCAAAAATATTACAATTGGAAACAATGTCAAGGTTCCAAATTTAGAACTCTGCTTTACCTAAATGTGCTAATTTGACAAATTACAGGCTTGAGTAAATTGTGGATTGTCATGTCCATACATGGGTTTTTGTTGTTGTTTGTAGAAAAAAGGATCAACTATAAAACAGTGAAGGCCAAAGAATATATTGACACTGTTCAGAATGGTATTTGCACGTTGCACAAGACAAACAACAGGCCATCACACAAATAATGATTACAGAAATGCAAATTAAAATAAGGACAGTGCATTTCTCAATGATCGGGTAGGCAGAGCCCAGGGCTCTGTCCACTCCCATGATGAAGTGGAGAGAGAGGCCTCCACCGTCAGCGGGAATGCAAACCGGTACAAATCTTGGTGAGTAATTAAAATTGTGTATCCCCAACCCAGGTCAAGCCTTGCGTGTGTGACAGAGAAACCTCAGAACAACCACATGCCCACCAGGAGAGGAGAGGCAGCCCTGGAGGAAGGCAGACCTCCTGGGAAAAAATTCATGACTATTGTGAGGTGAAAATAAGAGCAAGCTGCAACCCCACATGGAGAGTGTGATGCTATCGCTTGTAGGAAAAAGTGTGTGTGTGTCCACAGGTCTGTGTGTGTGTCTGTGCATATATGTGTGAGTGTTCATATGCCTGTAATTGTGCATATGTGTTTGTCACGTGTGTGTGAATGTGTCTACTTTTTTAAGCATAGGGTGCAGTCAGGAATAATGGTGATCATCATAGTTAATTGATTTTCACCCTGTGCCAGGCGCTGTTCTAAGCACTTCACATATATTCATGCATTGAATCCTCCTAACAATCCTACAAGGGGGTTACAATTGTTACCTCTGCTTTACAGGCTAGGAAACTGAGGTAGGGAATAGCCACATGACCTCCCTAAGGTCCCATGACCTCGTAGGCAGCAAATCTGAACCCAAGTGACCCGGTTCCAAAACCCAAACCAGAATCATTTTGTTCTGCTGCAAGTCCAAAATATGAAAGTCAGGGCAGGTTATTGAACATTTTAAGGACTATGGATGTTTTTCAGTTTCCTATTGCATTTTTAAATTATTTTTAGATATAAAGTTATTCCTTTACAAAAGGAAAAGAGTGACACCTTTTCCCTCACAGTGGAAGAGTGCTATGAGATTTCTCCTCCTCCTCCTCCTGAGATGATGTAAGTGTGCTTGATGGAGAAACATGGGTAATATCATGCAGTTATGCAATCAGGTGTACATTTCACATGAATTACAGTGCACCTGGAGACACTGTTGAAATCCTGGATGCCTAGAGCTGTCAAATGCGGCTTTTCAAAAAAAAAGGAATACACCAGCCCACACCCTGACTTCACAACCTATAATTAATTAGGGAAAGAAAGAGAGATCTGTCTGGTTTTGTGACTTCAACTTTCTACCTGAAATATAAAGTTCTAAGAATATCATTTGGCTCTGCTCCTTGCTGCCTTTGCTTCTTGCTCTAACTTCCAGACTTTTTTATTTCTATTTCAAGTGCTGCTACCAAAAAGAGAATGCAAATATATTCTGCATAATTCATAAGCTATACTATGAATGTTCAAGTGCTACTACTTGTGTCACAGCCACAAACGTAAGCACAAGTACGTCCAGACAGCTGCTCTGTCTCTCACTCTCGAGCCAGCCAATAGAGCCTGGAGTTAAACCCAAGACTTGTCCGCAATTCCGGTCTCAAATTCTATGTTTACTTAATTAACTAGAAAAGGCTAAGCTGTTCATCTCACGTGCTAAATAAGTGTGAACAACTTTGCTGGTGGAAAGCACAGCAATGTTTGTGCCAGGCTGGTACCCCATATACTGTACCCTTTCCCATTTCTGGTACCAAGTATCTTTCTTGTCTGCAGTCAGATTTTTTTAAAAGTACACATTGATTGAAATTCTAGGCACATGTCCATTTATGAAATCAATGACTGCTATTTGTGGCTTGACCAGGACAATAACTTGTATCCTACCTCCAGAGATCCTGATCTAATAGCCTAGGTGGGGTCAGGCATGTGGAGTTTAAAAACTTCCCAGGAGGCCACAGTAGGGAGTCAAGTTTCGAGCTTCCACACAAAGGAGCTCCTTGAATAAATCCCATCCCCAGAAAGAGAAGCGCCAAGGATGTGTGGTTGTGTCCATCAAGCACATGCTGCATACACCCCACATGCAAGCTCCCTAGGACAGAATGGACACAAAGGAACTTCCATGAACACCAGCTGAGGCCCAAAGCGGGTCACAGCAATGAAAACACCACTGTGTAGGGAATATTGATCAATATTGGCACATGCTGCTCTTTGTCCAAATATAATCTCATTGAATTCCTGCTCTGGCTCACAGGCTTAGAGTCACTTCCTCTCCCCTTGAAACTGGACTGGCCAGTCTATTGCTCTGACCACAGATTGCAGCAGAAATGACCTTCTGAGATTTTTGCATCCAGTCCTTCAGAAGGTTTGCACTACTTTCTCCCAAGTAGTGTCAGCTCATTGTGCTGCCAGGAGGTCCAGGCTGGACAAATGAGTGACCAGGGGTCCCCAGGAGAGGCCCTGGAGATGGGACACCATTTGGGACATTCCAGCTGGTAGAGCTCTCAGTTGAACACAGCCACAGGAGACCACAGATCCCAGCTGATGCCAAGTGGAGAAGAGCTGGTCCTGCAGAGCCCTGTCCGAACACTGATCCACAGAATTCTGAGCAATAAAATATAGTGTGGTGCTGAGCACCAAATATGGAGAAGGTTTGTTACTTGGCAATAACTAAACCACACTAACTCTCCTCTGTATTACTGAGGCTCTGCTAACCTATAGTGCCCGGGGCACAGACACACATGTCCCTTGAGGAGGCTTGCAAGGTGGAGTTGCTTGGTCGAGCCAGATGCTGGGAATTTATTCACTGAGTGTCTTTTTATGAAATGTCTCCAGTGGTCTGAGGTGACCTGTCCTTACCCAGCCAAGGTGAGGGGCCTATAGGGACCTGGGGGAAGAAGCTGACACTCCATGCTGGATGTGCAGCTCTTTACTGATTATCTGGATCCCAGACTCATTTTCTGTCCTGCTTTTTGTCCTCAGAGGTTGCCCCTTGGAACTCTCATGCCTTGTGAGAGTCAGGTGTAGGTCAGTAAGTGCAGGAGACTGGAGGGCACATCCTCAGGGTGGGCAGGGTTTTCTCTGGTGCCACAGTCGGGAGAGGCTAGGGCATCTGAGATGCAGTGATGCAGCTTCCTGCTTCTTTTCCAAGCTGTGGTGTATCACCCAGATCCCCTTCAAGAGAGCAAGATCTATTCCCCTGTGTAGGGAGGTTTGCACAATTTCACTCACTTCACATGCTAGCAAAGTAATGTTCAAAATTCTCCAAGTGAGGCTTCAATAGTATGTGAACCAAGAACTTCCAGATCTTCAAGCTGGATTTAGAAAAGACAGAGGAACCAGAGATCAAATTGCCAACATCCTTTGGATCATAGAAAGAGCAAGAGAATCCCAGAAAAATATCTACTTCTGCTTCATTGACTGCACTAAAACCTTTGACTATGTGGATGACAACAAAATGTGTAAAATTCTTAAAGAGATGGGAATACCAGACCATGTTACCTGCCTCCTGAGAAACCTGTATGCAGGTCAAGAATCAACAGTTAGAATCAAACATGGAACAATGGACTGGTTAAAAATTGGGAAAGGAGTACATTAAGGCTGTATATTGTCACCATGCTTATTTAGCTTCTATGAAGAGTACATTATGTGAAATGTGGGCTGGATGAATCACAAGCTGGAATCAAGATTGCCAGGAGCAATATCAATAACCTCAGATATGCAGATGACACCAGCCTAATGGCAGAGAGTGAAGAGAAACTGAAGAGCCTCTTTATGAAGGTGAAAGAGGAGAGTTTACAAGCTGGCTTTAAAACTCAGCATTCAGAAAATGAAGATCATGGCATCTGGTCCCATCACTTCACGGCAAATAGATGGGGAAACAATGGAAACAGTGACAGACTTTACTTTCTTGGGCTCCAAAATCAGATGGTGACTGCAGTCATTAAGTTAATAGACAGTTGCTTCTTGGAAGAAAAGCTATGACCAAGCCTAGACAGCTTATTAAAAAGCAGAGACATTATTTTGCCAACAAAGGTCCATATAGTCAAAGTTATGGTTTTTCCAGTAGTCATGGATGGACGTGAGAGTTGAACTGTAAAGAACGCTGAGTGCCGAAGAATTGATGCTTTTGAACTATGGTGTTGGAGAAGAATCTTGAGAGTCCCTTGGTCTGCAAGGAAGTCAAACCAGTCAATCCTAAAGGAAATCAGTTCTGAATATTCATTGACGGGACTGATGCTGAGGTGAGGCTAAAATTCCAAAACTTTGGCCACCTAATGCAAAGAACTGACTCACTGGAAAAAATCCTGATGCTTGGAAATATTGAAGGCAGGAAGAGTAGGGCCCAACAGAGGATGAGCTGGTTGGATGGCATCACCTACTCCATGGACATGAGTTTGAGCAAGCTCCAGGAGATGGTGAAGGACAGGGAAGCCTGGTGTACTGCAGTCCATTGGGTCACAAAGAGTCAGAGAAGACCAAGTGACTGAACAACAGGGAGGTCCCTGTCCCAAATCCACATCCCTCCAGGCAGCTGACATCCAATGACTGGTCAGCATAGAGTGGAAAGGCTTGAGCCTCTGCCCAAAGTCAGGGACACTTTGAAGGACACTCCAACTGGGGGTCAGCTGAGGTCACTGTTGACATCAGCTCTGTTCAGGCCTCCCTCTGTCCCACACTGCTCCCTTCCACCAGCCGTCCCCTCCAAGCCCCCCTAATTCAGCTCTCCCCCCAACTTCTCCCTCCAGGCCATCCCCTCCCTCACCACCTCCGTTCCTCTCTCAGGTGTGGATCCCCTAGATCCATCTGGGGGGCAGCCAGCTCCTGTACATTACAGTGTGTTGTCCCTGCAGTCTGAGGTCATGTTATTATCACCCCCTTTTCACGAGGAGAGAAAGAAGGAAGGAAGGGGTGGAGGAGGAAGGAAAAAGAAAAGGAACTGGAGAATCAGAGAGACATGAAACTGACCAAGCCATCACTGGTAGATGAGGCAGGTTTAACTTCCATCTATCTGGTTCCAAAATCCATGTGACCAAGGTATTTATTTGATTGTAAAGAGAGTGGCTCTTCTTAGCCTGTCAACTGAGGAACAGAGTTGTAACTCTCTGAGGTGAATTTCATTTCTAAAAGTAGAGGAATAAGAAAATAATGTTTAAGCTTTCCTTTTAATGTGTGAGAAATATGCCTTCTCTCACACGAGTGGAGGAAGCTGTAGGAACCAAGTGAACAGAGGCCTGCCATGACGATGGAGTTATTGGGAAATGCAGAAAGAGAAATGAAACTTTGGGGACAAGCTTGTCACCCCACTCCTGACGTCACCTCCACAAAGGCTTCTCCTGGATCAAAACCCTCCGCTGCTCCCGAATGATGGATCAGCTCCCTTCCAAAGTAGAAAGATGTATGCTGACAAAACCTTCTTCCCCTGAACCTCACACAGTCAATTTCCACAGAAGAGCAACAGCAGAAAATAAAATACCACCTACACTCAAAGTAAGAAAGAGGAAACCACACATTGACTTAGAGATAGCCAGTCAGGGCCTCTGGGCACAGTGCCCAGCTCTGACTCCTTTGCTTCTACACACAACACACATACACACCCAAAGCATACAACACATGCCCAACACAAAACAGAAACAACACATAAAACATATACAACAGACAATATACACAACCTATACAGCACACAACACACATACACCCCATCACACATACATAACACAACACATACACTCCACTGTACACAATACACACAACACATACAACACACACACAACACACATAACACACAAAACAGAGAAACACACCACACAAAGCACACACAACAGACAACACAACACAAAATATACACAACACACACAAAATAACAGAGAACACACACAATACACATACACACACTTTTGAGCAATCCAGTGGGAAGAAGCAAAGCAGATATGCCCTGACCACCAGAAACAAGGAGATCTCAGGTGGAGTGATGGGGCCTCCCAAGGGGCCAACTCAGCGGCCAGGTTTCCCCCCTGGGGTCCTTTCGGTGGGAGGGATGCTGGCAGGTGAAGGTCAGCCACTTAGGGACTTTTCCAAGGAGAAGATGAAGGAAAGGGAACACAACCAGAGCCCTGGATGGCCCAGGAGCTAATTCAAGTCAAACACCATATTCTAAGGGTCCCTTTGGCCATGGAAGAGTCACAGCTGTGTTAAACCTTCAGGGTCCTCTGCCCTTTCCTCCTCAGGCTGTGAAGGGAGTGAGAGTACTGGGTGCAGCCCAGAAACCCACTGGGGATCAGCAAGCTCTCAAGAGGGAAGGCCTAGTCTCCCCCTAAAATGGTGCATTTCTTTTTTTTTTAATTTTGTCCATGCTCTGCGGTATATGGGATCTTAGTTCTCTGACTAGTGATCGAACCCATTCTCCCTGCATCAGCAGCTCAGAGTCTTAATCACTAGACCACCACAGAAGTCCCCAGTGCACACTTTGGATGTTTTAACTCAGCTCAGGTTTGAATGTGTGAAGACAGAGGAGGTCCCAACAACAGACTGTTTGTGTTTCTAGTGCAACACTGAGGGGCTTATGATGACATCTACAGAACATTAGTCAGGGGGAATCTTAATAGCAGCATTTACTGCCACCAGCAAAAGGAAGTCTCCTGGAGGATACAAGAGGGAAATTGGTGAGCCCAGGGCTTCCCCAGTGGCTCAATGGTAAAGAATCTGCAAGCAACACAGGAGCTGCGGGTTCAGTTCTTTGGTCTGGAAGATCCCCTGCAGGAAGGCATGGCAAGTTCAGTTCAGTTCAGTTCAGTCACTCAATTGTGTCCGACTCTTGGTGACCCCATGGGCCGCAGCACACCAGGTTTCCCTGTCATCACCAACTCCCGAAGCTTCCTTCTTCCTTCCATTGAGTCAGAGACGCCATACAACCATCTCATTCTCTGTCATCCCTTTCTCCTCCCACCTTCAGTCTTTCCCAGCAACAGGGTCTTTGTCAGTGAGTCAGTTCTTCACATCAGGTGGCCAAAGTATTGGAGTTTCAGCTTCAGCATCAGTCCTTCCAATGAATATTCAGGACTGATTTCCTTTAGAATTGACTGGTTGGATCTCCTTGTAGTCTAAGGGACTCTCAAGAGTCTTCTCCAGCACCACCGTTCAAAAGCATCAGTTCTTCAGTGCTCAGCTTTCTTCACAGTCCAACTCTCACATCCATACATGACTACTGGAAAAGCCATTGCTTTGACCAGATGGACGTTTGTTGGCAAAATAATGTCTCTGCTTTTTAATAAGCTGTCTAGGTTTGTCATAGCTTTTCTTCCAAGGAGCAAACATCTTTTCATTTCATGGCTGCAGTCACCATTTGCAGTGATTTTGGAGCCCCAAACAATAAAGTCTGTCACTGTTTCCATTGTTTCCCCATCTATTTGCCATGAAGTGATGAGACCAGATGCCATGATCTTAGTTTTCTGAATGTAGAGTTTTAAGCCAATTTTTTCACTCTTCTCTTTCACTTTCATCAAGAGGCTCTTTAGTTCTTAACATAAAACATATACAACAGACAATATACACAACCTATACAGCACACAACACACATACACCCCATCACACATACATAACACAACACATACACTCCACTGTACACAATACACACAACACATACAACACACACACAACACACATAACACACAAAACAGAGAAACACACCACACAAAGCACACACAACAGACAACACAACACAAAATATACACAACACACACAAAATAACAGAGAACACACACAATACACATACACACACTTTTGAGCAATCCAGTGGGAAGAAGCAAAGCAGATATGCCCTGACCACCAGAAACAAGGAGATCTCAGGTGGAGTGATGGGGCCTCCCAAGGGGCCAACTCAGCGGCCAGGTTTCCCCCCTGGGGTCCTTTCGGTGGGAGGGATGCTGGCAGGTGAAGGTCAGCCACTTAGGGACTTTTCCAAGGAGAAGATGAAGGAAAGGGAACACAACCAGAGCCCTGGATGGCCCAGGAGCTAATTCAAGTCAAACACCATATTCTAAGGGTCCCTTTGGCCATGGAAGAGTCACAGCTGTGTTAAACCTTCAGGGTCCTCTGCCCTTTCCTCCTCAGGCTGTGAAGGGAGTGAGAGTACTGGGTGCAGCCCAGAAACCCACTGGGGATCAGCAAGCTCTCAAGAGGGAAGGCCTAGTCTCCCCCTAAAATGGTGCATTTCTTTTTTTTTTAATTTTGTCCATGCTCTGCGGTATATGGGATCTTAGTTCTCTGACTAGTGATCGAACCCATTCTCCCTGCATCAGCAGCTCAGAGTCTTAATCACTAGACCACCACAGAAGTCCCCAGTGCACACTTTGGATGTTTTAACTCAGCTCAGGTTTGAATGTGTGAAGACAGAGGAGGTCCCAACAACAGACTGTTTGTGTTTCTAGTGCAACACTGAGGGGCTTATGATGACATCTACAGAACATTAGTCAGGGGGAATCTTAATAGCAGCATTTACTGCCACCAGCAAAAGGAAGTCTCCTGGAGGATACAAGAGGGAAATTGGTGAGCCCAGGGCTTCCCCAGTGGCTCAATGGTAAAGAATCTGCAAGCAACACAGGAGCTGCGGGTTCAGTTCTTTGGTCTGGAAGATCCCCTGCAGGAAGGCATGGCAAGTTCAGTTCAGTTCAGTTCAGTCACTCAATTGTGTCCGACTCTTGGTGACCCCATGGGCCGCAGCACACCAGGTTTCCCTGTCATCACCAACTCCCGAAGCTTCCTTCTTCCTTCCATTGAGTCAGAGACGCCATACAACCATCTCATTCTCTGTCATCCCTTTCTCCTCCCACCTTCAGTCTTTCCCAGCAACAGGGTCTTTGTCAGTGAGTCAGTTCTTCACATCAGGTGGCCAAAGTATTGGAGTTTCAGCTTCAGCATCAGTCCTTCCAATGAATATTCAGGACTGATTTCCTTTAGAATTGACTGGTTGGATCTCCTTGTAGTCTAAGGGACTCTCAAGAGTCTTCTCCAGCACCACCGTTCAAAAGCATCAGTTCTTCAGTGCTCAGCTTTCTTCACAGTCCAACTCTCACATCCATACATGACTACTGGAAAAGCCATTGCTTTGACCAGATGGACGTTTGTTGGCAAAATAATGTCTCTGCTTTTTAATAAGCTGTCTAGGTTTGTCATAGCTTTTCTTCCAAGGAGCAAACATCTTTTCATTTCATGGCTGCAGTCACCATTTGCAGTGATTTTGGAGCCCCAAACAATAAAGTCTGTCACTGTTTCCATTGTTTCCCCATCTATTTGCCATGAAGTGATGAGACCAGATGCCATGATCTTAGTTTTCTGAATGTAGAGTTTTAAGCCAATTTTTTCACTCTTCTCTTTCACTTTCATCAAGAGGCTCTTTAGTTCTTCTTCACTTTCTGCCATAAAAGTGGTGTCATCTGCGTATCTGAGGTTATTGATATTTCTCCCGGCAGTCTTGATTCCAGCTTGTGCTTCATCCAGCCCAGCATTTCACATGAGGTACTCTGTATATAAATTAAATAAGCAGGGCGACAATACACAGCCTTGACATATGCCTTTCCTGATTTGAAACCAGTCTGTTGTTCCATGTCCGGTTCTAACTGTTTCCTCTTGACCTGCATACAGATTTCTCAGGAGGCAAGCAAGGTGATCTGGTATTCCCATCTCTTTCAGAATTTTCCACAGTTTATTGTGATCCACATAGTCAAAGGCTTTGGCATAGTCCAATAAAGCAGAAATAGATGTTTTTCTGGAGCTGTCTTGATTTTTCTGATGCAACAGTGTTGGCAATTTGATCTCTGGTTCCTCTGCCTTTTCTAAGTCTAGCTTGAACATCTGGAAGTTCGTGGTTCTCTAAGCCTGGCTTAGAGAATTTTGAGGATTACTTTGCAAGCGTGTGAGATGAGTACAAGTGTACAGTAGTCTGAGCATATTTTCACATTGCCTTTCTTTAGGATTGGAATGGAAACTGACCTTTTCCAGTCCTGTGGCCACAGCTGAGTTTTCCAAATTTGCTGACATATTGAGTGCAGATTCACAGCATCATCTTTTATGATTTGAAATAGCTCGACTGGAATTCCATCACCTCCACTAGCTTTGTTCATAGTGATGCTTCCTAAGGCCTGCTTGACTTCACATTCCAAGATGTCTGGCTCTAGGTGAGTGATCACACTATTGTGATTATCTGGGTCATGAAGATCTTTTTTGTGTAATTCTTCTGTGTATTTTTTACCACCTCTTCTAAATATCTTCTTCTCTTAGGTCCATACTGCTTCTGTACTTTTTTGTGCCCATCTTTGCATGAAATATTCCCTTGGTATCTCTAATTTTCTTGAAGAGGTTTCTAGTCTTTCACATTCTATTGTCTTCCTATGTTTCTTTGCACTGATCACTGAGGAAGCCTTTCTTATCTGGGTATGGCAACCCACTGCAGTATTCTTGCCTGGAGAATCCCATGAACAGAGGATCCTGGTGGGCTACAGTCCATGGGGTCGCAAAGAGTAGGAAACAAGTGGAATGACTTTTCACAGCACAGCATTGTGTTGTGGTGAGCAGAATACTGTCCCCCTCAAAGATGTCTGTGTCCTAAGCTCTGGAACTTATAAATACGTTAGGTTACATGACAAAGGAGGATTAGGATAGCAGGTGAAATGAAGGAAATTAAAATGAAGGATGCTAAGCAGCTGACCTTAAAATAGGGAGATTTTCCTGGACAGCTGAGTGCATCCAACATCGTCTTAGGTCCCAGCTGTGGATGAGGACACGAGAGACCAGAGGTGTGGGAAAAAACTTGACCTGCTGTTGCTACTCTGAAGGAGTGAGGACATGATCCCAGGGATTCAGATGACCACCAGCAGTTGGAAAGGCTCCCATGCAGCCTCCAAACAAAACTGCCACACTGACTCCTTGCTCTGAGCCCCAGGAGACCCATGTCAACCATCTGAACTACTGAAGTGTGAGATAACAGATGTATGTTGTCTGAAGTCACCAGGTTTGTGATGATTTGTTACAGCCACAGTAGGAAACTAATGTGTGTGTGTTAGTCGCTCAGGTGTGTCTGACTCTTTGCAATCCCATGGGCTGTAATCTGCCAGGCTCCCCTGTCTATGGAATTCTCCAGGCAAGAATACTGGAGTAGGTTGCCATTCCCTTCTCCAGAGGATCCTCCCGACCCAGGGATTGAACCTGGGTGTCGAGCATTGCAGGCAAATTCTTTATAACATCTGAGCCACCAGGGAAGCCCTAGAAAACTAATACAATTGCAGAAAAATTAGGAAAGGTATTATATTGCATGAAAATTGAACCATATTACATGGACTGAATTGTAACCTTTTTTTTTTTTTTCATATAACAGCACACAGAAAATGTTCTTCTTTGATAATCATATACACACTTCTACAACACAGTCTCAGTACATGGAGTATATGTGCTAGAATGTGTTTTTTCCACCTCTATTGTTACGGTTGTTTGTTTCAGAGGTTATCAGTCTGTGTGCACATCCTTGATTAGTATCTCAGGACAAATCCCTAGAACTTCAACTGCTTTGACAAAGAATGAGAACTTTCTTTTTAAACGTGTGGTTTTGGATTTCCAACATCATTGCTATGACACACCACCCCTCCTTTGGCCCCAGACCTTGCTGACACAGGGCATTGACCGTATATCTTCTTGATCGTTTCTTCTGAGAGGTACTCCCTCCACCTCCTTTCTTTACTGCCAGACACTTTCTCTCGGGGAGCATATCGCCAGAGGCTGTGACTGGGTGAGCTGGACCCATGGCTCTCTGGACTACAGGTAGCAGCCCAAGGGTAGGACAGATTTTCTTCCAAGGTTTAAAGACCATTAAGTTTAATTGATCTGCTCCACTTAATTTTTGAAGTACTTTGTCCTTTCTATTCCTCTTAAAACTTTGTTTTTCTTTTTTTAAAAAATTTAAATTTATTTATTTTAATTGGAGGCTAATTACTTTACAATATTGTATTGGTTTTGCCATACATCAACATGAATCCGCCACGGGTGTACACGTGTTCCCAATCCTGAACCCCCCTCCCACCTCCCTCCCCTTACCATCCCTCTGGGTCATCCCAGTGCACCAGCCCCAAGCATCCTGTATCCTGCATCGAACCTGGACTGGCGATTCATTTCTTATATGATATTATACTTGTTTCAATGCCATTCTCCCAAATCATCCCACCCTCTCCCTCTCCCACAGAGTCCAAAAGTCCGTTCTATACATCTGTGTCTCTTTTGCTGTCTCGCATACAGGGTCATCATTACCATCTTTCTAAATTCCATATATATGTGTTAGTATACTGTATTGGTGTTTTTCTTTCTGACTTACTTCACTCTGTATAATAGGTTCCAGTTTCATCCANTTGCATCCCTAGGTAAAGCCCACTTGGCCATGGTGTATGATCTTTTTAATGTGTTATTGGATTCTGACTGCTAGAATTTTGTTAAGGATTTCTGCATCTATGTTCATCAGTGATATTGGCCTGTAGTTTTCTTTTTTTTGTGGCATCTTTGTCAGGTTTTGGTATTAGGGTGATGGTGGCCTCATAGAATGAGTTTGGAAGTTTACCTTCCTCTGCAATTTTCTGGAAGAGTTTGAGTAGGATAGGTGTTAGCTCTTCTCTAAATTTTTGGTAGAATTCAGCTGTGAAGCCATCTGGTCCTGGGCTTTTGTTTGCTGGAAGATTTCTGATTACAGTTTCAATTTCCATGCTTGTGATGAGTCTGTTAAGGATTTTCTATTTCTTCCTGGTTCAGTTTTGGAAAGTTTTATTTTTCTAAGAATTTGTTCATTTCTTCCACGTTGTCCATTTTATTGGCATATAATTGCTGATAGTAGTCTCTAATGATCCTTTGTATTTCTGTGTTGTCTGTTGTGATCTCTCCATTTTCATTTCTAATTTTATTGATTTGATTTTTCTCCCTTTGTTTCTTGATGAGTCTGGCTAATGGTTTGTCAGTTTTATTTATCCTTTCAAAGAACCAGCTTTTGGCTTTGTTGATTTTTGCTATGGTCTCTTTTGTTTCTTTTGCATTTATTTCTGCCCTAATTTTTAAGATTTCTTTCCTTCTACTAACCCTGGGGTTCTTCATTTCTTCCTTTTCTAGTTGCTTTAGGTGTATAGTTAGGTTGTTTATTTGACTTTTTTCTTGTTTCTTGAAGTATGCCTGTATTGCTATGAACTTTCCCCTTAGCACTGCTTTTACAGTGTCCCACAGGTTTTGGGTTGTTGTGTTTTCATTGTCATTTGTTTCTATGCATATTTTGATTTCTTTTTTGATTTCTTCTGTGATTTGTTGGTTATTCAGCAGCGTGTTGTTCAGCCTTCATATGTTGGGATTTATAATATTTTTTCTCCTGTAATTGAGATCTAATCTTACTGCATTATGGTCAGAAAAGATGCTTGGAATGATTTCAATTTTTTTGAATTTATCAAGGCTAGATTTATGGCCCAGGATGTGATCTGTCCTGGAGAAGGTTCCGCGTGCGCTTGAGAAAAAGGTGAAATTCATTGTTTTGGGGTGAAATGTCCTAGAGATATCAATTAAGTCTAACTGGTCTATTGTATCATTTAAAGTTTGTGTTTCTTTGTTAACTTTCTGTTTAGTTGATCTATCCATAGGTGTGAGTGGGGTATTAAAGTCTCCCACTATTATTGTGTTATTGTTAATTTCCCCTTTCATACTTGTTAGCATTTGTCTTACATATTGTAGTGCTCCTATGTTGAGTGCATATGAATTTATAATTGTTATATCTTCTTCTTGGATTGATCCTTGGATCATTATGTAGTGTCCTTCTTTGTCTCTTTTCCCAGCCTTTGTTTTACAGTCTATTTTATCTGATATGAGTATTGCTACTCCTGCTTTCTTTTGGTCTCTATTTGCATGGAATATCTTTTTCCAGCCCTTCACTTTCAATCTGTATGTGTCCCTTGTTTTGAGGTGGGTCTCTTGTAGACAACATATATAAAGGTCTTGTTTTTGTATCCATTCAGCCAGTCTTTGTCTTTTGGTTGGGGCATTCAACCCATTTATGTTTAAGGTAATTATTGGTAAGTATGATCCCATTGCCATTTACTTTATTGTTTTGGGTTCGAGTTTATACACCCTTTTTGTGTTTCCTGTCTAGAGAATATCCTTTAGCATTTGTTGGAGAGCTGGTTTGGTGGTGCTGAATTCTCTCAGCTTTTGCTTGTCTGTAAAGTTTTTTATTTTTCCTTCATATTTGAATGAGATCCTTGCTGGGTACAGTAATCTGGGCTGTAGGTTATTTTCTTTCATCACTTTAAGTATGTCCTGCCATCCCCTCCTGGCCTGAAGAGTTTCTATTGAAAGATCAGCTGTTATCCTTATGGGAATCCCCTGGTGTGTTATTTGTTGCTTTTCCCTTGCTGCTTTTAATATTTGTTCTTTGTGTTTGATCTTTGTTAATTTGATTAATATGTGTCTTGGGGTGTTTCACCTTGGGTTTATCCTGTTTGGGACTCTCTAGGTTTCTTGGACTTGGGTGATTATTTCCTTCCCCATTTTAGGGAAGTTTTCAACTATTATCTCCTCAAGTATTTTTTCATGGTCTTTCTTTTTGTCTTCTTCTGGAACTCAGTTCGGTTCAGTTCAGTTCAGTCGCTCAGTCATGTCCGACTCTTTGCGACCCCATGAATCGCAGCATGCCAGGCCTCCCTGTCCATCACCAACTTCCAGAGTTCACTCAGACTCATGTCCATCGAGTCAGTGATGCCATCCAGCCATCTCATCCTCGGTCGTCTCCTTCTCCTCCTGCCCCCAATCCCTCCCAGCATCAGAGTCTTTTCCAATGAGTCAACCTTTCACATGAGGTGGCCGAAGTACTGGAGCTTCAGCTTCAGCATCATTCCCTCCAAAGAAATCCCAGGGCTGATCTTCTTCAGAATGGACTGGTTGGATCTCTTTGCAGTCCAAGGGACTCCTATGATTCAAATGTTGGAGGGTTTAACATTGTCCTGGAGGTCTCTGAGATTGTCCTCGCTTCTTTTAATTCATTTTTCTTTTTTCCTCTCTGATTCATTTATTTCTACCATTCTATCTTCTACTTCACTAACCCTATCTTCTGCCTCCGTTATTCTACTATTTGTTGCCTCCAGAGTGTTTTTGATCTCATCTATTGCATTAATGGCTTGCAGAGCATGGCTGAGAGGAGCTACCCCATGTCCGAGGACAAGGGCAGAAGCCAGGAGGATCCCATGCCCAAAGGGCGGCAGCCAAGAGGAGCTACCCCATGTCCAAGGAGCGGCGGCTGCGAGAGCACAGGAGGGCCTAGAGGAGCTATTCCATGTTCAAGGTCAGGAGGGGCGGTGGTGAGGAAACACCCTTCGTCCAAGGTAAGGAGCAACGACTGTGCTTTGCTGGAGTAGCTGTGAAGAGATACCCCATGCCCAAGGTAAGAGAAACCCAAGTAAGATGGTAGGTGTTGCAAGAGGGCATCAGAGGGCAGACACGCTGAAACCATAATCACAGAAAACTAGTCAATCTAATCACACTAGGACCACAGCCTTGTCTAACTCAATGAAACTAAGCCATGCCCTGTGGGGCCACCCAAGACGGGTGGGCATGGTGCAGAGGTCTGACAGAATGTGGTCCACTGGAGAAGGGAATGGCAAACCACTTCAGTATTCTTGCCTTGAGAACCCCATGAACAGTATGAAAAGGCAAAATGTTAGGATACTGAAAGAGGTACTCCCCAGGTCAGTAGGAGCCCAATATGCTACTGGAGATCAGTGGAGAAATAACTCCAGAAAGAATGAAGGGATGGAGCCAAAGCAAAAACAATACCCAGTTGTGGATGTGACTGGTGATAGAAGCAAGGTTCGATGCTGTAAAGAGTAATATTGCACAGGACCCTGGAATGTCAGGTCCATGAATCAAAGCAAAGTGGAAGTGGTCAAACAGGAGATGGCAAGAGTGGACATTGACATTCTAGGAATCAGCAAACTAAAATGGACTGGAATGGGTGAATTTAATTCAGATGACCATTATATCTACTACTGTGGGGAGGAATCCCTTAGAAGAAATGGAGTAACCATCATGGTCAACAAAAGAGTCTGAAATGCAGTACTTGGATGCAATCTCAAAAACAACAGAATGATCTCTGTTCGTTTCCAAAGCAAACCATTCAAAAATCACAGTAATCCAAGTCTATGCCTCAACCAGTAATGCTGAAGAAGCTGAAGTTGAACGGTTCTATGAAGACCTACAAGACCTTTTAGAACTAACACCCAAAAAAGATATCCTTTTCATTATAGGGGACTGGAATGCTAAAGTAGGAAGTCAAGAAACACCTGGAGTAACAGGCAAATTTGGCCTTGGAATGCGGAATGAAGCAGGGCAAAGACTAATAGAGTTTTGCCAAGAAAATGCACTGGTCATAGCAAACACCCTCTTCCAACAACACAAGAGAAGACTCTACACGTGGACATCACCAGATGGTCAACACCGAAATCAGATTGATTATATTCTATGCAGCCAAAGATGGAGAAGCTCTATACAGTCAACAAAAACAAGGCCGGGAGCTGACTGTGGCTCAGATCATGAACTCCTTATTGCCAAATTCAGACTGAAATTGAAGAAAGTAGGGAAAACCACTAGACCATTCAGGTATGACCTAAATCAAATCCCTTATGATTATACAGTGGAAGTGAGAAATAGATTTAAGGGACTAGATCTGAGAGATAGAGTGCTTGATGAACTATGGATGGAGGTAGGTGACATTGTAGAGGAGACAGGGATCAAGACCATCCCTATGGAAAAGAAATGCAAAAAAGCAAAATGGCTGTCTGAGGAGGCCTTAAAATAGCTGTGAAAAGAAGAGAAGTGAAAAGCCAAGGAGAAAAGGAAATATATAGCATCTGAATGCAGAGTTCAAAAGACTAGCAAGAGGAGATAAGAAAGCCTTCTCAGTGATCAATGCAAAGAAATCAAGGAAAACAACAGAATGGGAAAGACTGAAGATCTCTTCAAGAAAATTAGAGTTACCAAGGGAACATTTCATGCAAGGATGGGCTCGATAAAGGACAGAAATGGTATGGACCTAACAGAAGCAGAAGATATTAAGAAGAGGTGGCAAGAATACACAGAAGAACTGTACAAAAAAGATCTTCACGACCCAGATAATCATGATGATGTGATCACTCATCTAGAGCCAGACATCTTGGAATGTGAAGTCAAGTGGGCCTTAGAAAGCATCACTACGAACAAAGCTAGTGGAGGTGATGGAATTCCAGTTGAGCTGTTTCAAATCCTGAAAGATGATGCTGTGAAAGTGCTGCACTCAATATGCCAGCAAATTTGGAAAACTCAGCAGTGGCCACAGGACTGGAAAAGGTCAGTTTTCATTCCAATTCCAAAGAAAGGCAATGCAAAAGAATGCTCCAATTACCGCACAATTGCACTCATCTCACATGCTAGTAAAGTAATGCTCAAAATCCTCCAAGCCAGGCTTCAGCAATACGTGAACCGTGAACTCCCTGATGTTCAAGCTGGCTTTAGAAAAGGCAGAGGAACCAGAGATCAAATTGCCAACATCCGCTGGATCATGGAAAAAGCAAGAGAGTTCCAGAAAAACATCTATTTCTGCTTTATTGACTATGCCAAAGCCTTTGACTGTGTGGATCACAATAAACTGTGGAAAATTCTGAAAGAGATGGGAATACCAGACCACCTGTCTTGCCTCTTGAGAAACCTATATGCAGGTCAGGAAGCAACCGTTAGAACTGGACATGGAACAACAGACTGGTTCCAAATAGGAAAAGGAGTCCGTCAAGGCTGTATATTGTCACCCTGCTTATTTAACTTCTATGCAGAGTACATCATGAGAAAGGCTGGACTGGAAGAAACACAGGCTGGAATCAGGACTGCTGGGGAGAAATATCAATAACCTCAGAATTGCAGATGACACCATCCTTATGGCAGAAAGTGAAGAGGAACTTAAAAGCCTCTTGATGAAAGTGAAAGAGGAGAATGAAAAAGTTGGCTTAAAGCTCAACATTCAGAAAACGAAGATCATGGCATCCGGTCCCATCACTTCATGGGAAATGGATGGGGAAACAGTGGAAACAGTGTCAGATTTTATTTTTGGGGGGCTCCCAAATCACTGCAGATGGTGACTGCAGCCATGAAATTAAAAGACATTTACTCCTTGGAAGAAAAGTTATGAGCAACCTAGATAGCGTATTGAAAAGCAGAGACATTTATTTGCTAACAAAGGTCCATCTAGTCAAGGCTTTGGTTTTCCCAGTGTTCATGTATGGATGTGAGAGTTGGACTGTGAAGAAAGCTGAGCGCCGAAGAATTGATGCTTTTGAACTGTGGTGTTGGAGAAGACTCTTGAGAGTTCTTTGGACTGCAAGGAGATCCAACCAGTCCATTCTGAAGGAGATCAGCCCTGGGATTTCTTTGGAGGGAATGATGGTGAAGCTGAAACTCCAGTACTTTGGCCACCTCATGCGAATGGTTGACTCATTGGAAAAGACTCTGATGCTGGGAGGGATTGGGGGCAGGAGGAGAAGGAGACGACCGAGGATAAGATGGCTGGATAGCATCACTGACTCAATGGACGTGAGTCTGAATGAAATCAGGAAGTTGGTGATGGACAGGGAGGCCTGGCGTGCTGCGATTCATGGGGTCGCAAAGAGTCAGACACGACTGAGTGACTGAACTGAACTGATTGCATTTTTCATTATATATTGACTCTTGTTTATTTCTTCTAGGTGCTTGTTAATCCTTTCTTGCATCTTCTCAATCCTTGTCTCCAGGCTATTTATCTGTGATTCCATTTTGATTTCAAGATTTTGGATCATTTTCACTATCATTATTTGGAATTCTTTATCAGGTAGGTTCCCTATCTCTTCCTCTTTTGTTTGGTTTGGTGGGCATTTATCCTGTTCGTTTACCTGCTGGGTATTCCTCTGTCTCTTCATCTTGTTTATATTGCTGAGTTTGGGTTGGCCTTTCTGTATTCTGGCAGTTTGTGGAGTTCTCTTTATTGTGGAGTTTCCTCACTGTGGGTGGGGTTGTACGGGTGGGGTTGTACAGGTGGCTTGTCAAGGTTACTTAGTTAGGGAAGCTTGTGTTGGTGTTCTGGTGGGTGGAGTTGGATTTCTTCTCTCTGGAGTTAAAGGAAGTGTCCAGTAATGAGTTATGAGATGTCAATGGTTTTGGAGCAACTTCAGGCAGCCAGTATATTGAAGCTCAGGGCTGTGTTCCTGTATTGCTGGAGAATTTGCATGGTGTCTTGCTCTGGAACTTGTTGGCCCTTGGATGGTGCTTGGTTTCAGTGTAGGTATGGAGGCATTTGATGAGCTCCTATCAATTAATGTTCTCTGGAGTTAGGATTTCTCTGGTGTTCTCAGGATTTGGACTTAAGCCTCCTGCTTCTGGTTTTCAGTCTTATTTTTACAGTAGTCTCAAGACTTCTCCTTCTATACAGCACTGTTGATAAAACATCTAGGTTAAAGATGAAAAGTTTCTCCACATTGAGGGACACCCAGAGAGGTTCACAGAGTTACACGGAGAAGAGAAGAGGGAGGGGGGAGTTAGAGGTGACCCGAATGAGAGGAGCTGGCATCAAAAGAGGAGAGAGTAAGCTAGCCAGTAATCACTTCCTTATGTACACTCCACAGTCCGGACAGCGAAGAGAAGAGGGAGGAAGGAGACAGAGGTGGCCAGGAAGATAAAATGGGGGAATGAAAAGGAGAGAGACAGATCCAGCCAGTAATCAGTTCCCTAAGTGTTTTCCACCATCTGGAACACACAGAGATTCACAGAGTTGGGTAGAGAAGAGAAGGGGGAGGGGTGAGACAGAGGCGACCTGGTGGTGAAAAAGGAGAGTCCAAAGGGGGAGAGAGCAGTCAAGCCAGTAATCTCGCTCCCAAGCAAAAATGGGTACTGAAGATTGGGTTCTTAAAGTTACAAAATTGATAACAACTACCAAAAAGTAAAGATTAAAAATCTAGAGTAGAGGTTGGATTTTCAAAAATACAATATTAAAGAAAAGAAGAAGAAGAAGAAGAAGAAAAAAAAACAAAGTCACAAAAATTATTAAAAATATATATATATATGAAATTTGCTTTAAAAAATAGCATCTTTTTTTTGAAAAGTAATAGTAGGTTATAAAAATGAAAATTAAAGGAGTAATACAGGACTCAAAATTTTTTTTAAGTTTTAAAAAAAAGAAAAAAAAAGAATGATTGTAAAGATAGTAAAAATATATCTAGGACTTTCTCTGGTGTTGTTGTAAGCAGTGTGGGATTGGTTCATTTTTGGATAATTCCTTGGTCTGGCTTATATTTCTCAAAATCTATAGGCCCCTTCCTATGTAGTCAGTACTAACTACAGGGTTTCAATCTATTGCACCTGTCACTTCCAAGGCGGTTCCCTCTGTTTTAGCTTCTTCTGTGTGCTGGTCTCTTCAGTGTCTGATTTCCGTCCTGACACAAGGGGGGCGGTGGTGGACACTTTTTTAAGGCTCACTTATTCAGTCGTGCTGTAGGGAGGGAGGGACGCTGCAAACAAATAACACTGGTGAGTGCTCGGAGTCTCTCAGCCACACTGGGCCTGCCCCCGCTCACGGTGCATGTGCCCTCCCTGCCCACACAGCTCAGGGTCTAGGTTGCTCCACCAGGAACCGTCCAAGGCCAGGCCTGGGCTGCATGCACCTCCCAGGTCTAAGCCGCTCAGGTTCAGGAACTTGGATAGTCCTCAGAGGCGCAGACTCCATTGGGCCTGCGTTTTGTGCCCTTCCCAGGTCCGAGCAGCTCAGGTGATGAGGTGTTTGGCGAGCGTGGTCGCTGCAATTTATCACCTGCCCCGGCCCTGCCGCTCGGCTTTCTGGGTGTAAAACTGGCTCACTTTCTCAGGTGGATGCTGACTGTTCAGAACCCCAAGAAGTCTTAGTTAGCAAAGAAGCCTGCTTGCAGTTTGGTAGATAATGTCTCTCTGGGGCTGCAATTGCCCGCTTCTGGCTCTGGCTGCCTGTCACCAGCGGGGGATGGTCTGCAGCGGGCTAGTTCTGTTCAGTCCTTTGTTCTGTGTGTGGGCCTGGTGGTGTCTTAGGTTAGAGCTTTTTGCGTGGTAGCTATCCCACAGTCTGGTCTGCTAGCCCAAGTTAGTTCACTCTGATTGCCCTTGGGGCATTCAGGCCCGGTCCTTACTCTAAGCAATGCAGCCTGCGCCTCCCTGCCCAGCCCCCACTTGCTAATGGCAGGTGCAGGCGTCTGCGCTGCTTCTCTGCTGGGGGAGTTACTGTTGGGCTCATAATCTGTGGGTTTTAATTATTTATTTTTCCTCCCTGTTATGTTGCCCTCTGTGCTTCCAAGGATCACCACAGACTCGGCCGTGAGTTTTCCTGGTGTTTGGAAACTTCTCTCAAGACTCCCTTCCCAGGACGGAGCTCAGTCCCTACCTCTCTTGTCTCTTTTTTTTGTCTTTTATATTTTTTCCTACCTCCTTTTGAAGACAATGGGCTGCTTTTCTGGGTGCCTGATGTCCTCTGCCGGCATTCAGAAGTTGTTTTGTGGAATTTACTCAGCGTTTAAATGTTCTTTTGATGAATTTGTGGGGGAGAAAATGGTCTCCCCATCCTATTCCTCCGCCATCTTAGGACCTCCCCCAAAACTTTGTTTTCTTTCAAGAAAATTTGGGACCTAGACCAGTCCCTGGCAACCTTTCAAATTACTTTGAAATGGTCAAAATCCTTTGATTCTTCCATGTGCTTTTAGCCGGAAGAAAGGCAGTTAAGAATTGTCATACAGTGTCCGAAACACACATATATTCACCATGGTCTTTCTCAGTGTCACTCGCTAGAAGCCAGGCGTGCACAATGCACCCTTTAGTGTCCATAGGAACCTGGAGCCTCTGGTTGGCAAATGGACTGATGCTCCCTTCAAAAAAGTCTGTGCATAGAGGGGAGGTGTGCAGGCTCCATCCCAGCTCAGCCTGGGAAAATGGCTAGTGGTGAGTCTAGCTTCTTCAACTCAGCACACACAGGCTAAATTAACTCATGGCTAATGAGATCGTTCCATCAAAACAGTTCATCAAACTGAAACTGGCTTGGAAGATTCCCAGAGTCTCCAACCCTGTCCAAGACTGACCATCACCTGAGCCCTCTCGGATGGCTGAGGGAGCCAGCCTGGAGGTTCTTAGAGCCCAGCAGCCCTCTGGCACTCACCCAGCCCAGCCTCTCTCTCTCCACCCCTTTCATCACCAAGCATCTCCCTAGTCTAACTTTTTCTCCTGTGATATCCCATCTTCTCCATCCAAGGAAAAATTGCTCATCATCTCAGAAGTGTAGGTGTGTGTTTGTGGTTTGTGTGGGAGAGGGGAAGGTGTGGATTGTGTGTCCACGTGACCCCGGTGAAGGCTCAGCAGGGGTGTGTGGTCCCAAGAGCCTGCACTTGCTCGGGCCTAGACTGAGTGTGGGTATCACCAACACAATTCTCCACAAGTAGAAGTGCCATTTCCAGCTTCATTTTATTTCTCAAATTCAAGCCAGTCCCTTCCAGGATGAACAAGGGCTCCACCTGCCCTTGACTTCTTTAGGTTTTACACACCCTGTTTAGTATGGGGGGAACCTCATTTCACAGACAATAGTACTGTACCAAACCCCCGCAAGTCCAGCGCATATTGCCCACCAGGCAAGATAGCACCAGGTACTTTGTGAAAAAGGTGAGTGCTTGGCCATCTCAAAGCCCAGTGCTGGAGCCATCACTACCCAAGTCACGACAGGCATTAGACCACCACCCTGGACCTCACGGCTACCCCATCTCCAAGCCAAGTGTCTTCACCACACCAAGGGGGCAACTGCTCCCAGCATCAGGCTTCAGGGGGTCTGGCTGACCTTGAGATACTGCAATCAGCCCCTCCAGAGGCACAGAGCTGGTCCCATCCTCAGGCCCCACTTTCCAGATGGGCAACCTGTCTCCAGCTTCAAGTAGGGAGGAGGAGTCATCAGCTTGAGAGTCTCTAGAACAACAGATGGTAATTTGTTGACACTGAGAGATTTAAGGGGACTCAATTGCAGTCCTACTGAAAAAGCTTTCTCTAAAATAAGAAAGCACACAGATTCCTCAACGCACAGAAATTGCTGACAGCTTTGTTTTCAACCCAGAAGGAGTAAAAAGAAGCTGACAACTTATTTTTGCAGGTTAGGCTCATTCAAGTCTATTTTTAGATCTTTTTCCTAAGTAAGTGCACCAGAATAGCATTCGGTTTGAAAAATCACCATCTGTTCCCGAGCAGTAAGCCCTGTCTGGAGGGTTCTGGGGTAGGTTTTAGGCATGCCCGGCTGATCAGAGCCGGTGTCCCTGCAGACTAGAACAAAGGGTATTTTGTGTCCCCAGAGTAGTGCAGAGAGAATGTCCCGCAAGAGTCGCTGCCGTTGTAAATGTCCATCAAACAACCCCTAATCTATCTTATTTATAAATTGAGCACCACAAAAAATGCCCTCGCCTTTTAAAAATAAGTTCAAATATTCCCTTGTATTTAAATAGATTTCTTATAAAAAGATCATTCAACCTTATCTTGGTTGTTAAGATAAAAATTAACCTACAGAAAAAGCCAACACAGGATACTATAAAAGGCCCCTTCCCCGCCTAGATTTCCGGCTTACGAGAGCCTCTCCCTCCCACCCTAGCCAAGTTCTTTCCCAAAGCCCCACTCAGGAGTGACTCACACTTTTCTATGAAAACGCAGTTGGTGCATGAAATAACATCATGACAGTGGGAATCTGACATATGAGTAACAGGCTCTGAGCACCTCCTGGAACTAGCGTCCGCATGTGGCACCCTGGGAGGGCCAGGGTGACGGCGGGCGGTCCTGAGGCCCGCAGGCCTGACCAGGCCAGCTGGGCTCTGGCTATTTTTAGCCTCCAGTGGACTTAGTTCCCGCCACCCTTTGGAATAACCTAGCTTTAAATGTCATTTTTCTCCTACAAGCCAGAAAAAGCCTGCAAGGAAGGCTGCAGATTTAGTTGGTCAGTACAAGCGTGGAAGGTCTGACAACCCAGATGAGAAGCCCAGCCCAGCGAGCACAGGAAAGGGCGGGTTCAGGGACCCCATGGCCACCACACAGTGCCTGTTGCTGTTTCTCAGCACAGGGTGGGGTGGGTGTGTGTGTGTCTCTCTGCAGAGAGACCCCCAAGACCCCAAGATCCACACATTATTTTTGAGGAACATTTTCCAAAATAATTATCAAAAGGAACTCCTGCTTGCTCACATACACTCCCTTTCTTTCCATCTCTCTCTCTCTCTTCCTCCTCCTCTCTGTCTCTTTCCCCTCTCTATATATACACAGAGTCCTTCTTGGGGAAGTCACTACTAAAAAATCCTATGTGCAGTAGTTATGACATAGGATTTTGTAACTCGCGGTGAAGTTCAACGGAAAGGCATGCACAACAAGCCACCTCTTATCTAAGCCTTGTTCCAGGAAGCAGCCCTGTTCTTGTTACCACCCTGTCCAGAGCCATCAGCACGTAGGCAGCATCGGACAGCCCAGAACTGCTTCCTGCACCTTTGCACCAGCTCTGGGATGACTCCAGAGTCAATGTTTACCCACCCTAGTGGCTTTCGATGAAGCCAGAGTGTGGGAAGTCACGGGGACAGGGACCTCTCCCAAGCTTGATTGTGGGCAAATGTGACCCCTTAGCAACAAAGCGAAAACAACAGGCTCCCCTGCTGAAGTGGGAAAAAAGGGCCATAGGGTAGGACTGTAGCCTGAATTTCACACAGCTTAAGTCCCATCTCCATTAAAACACTTGCCTGCCACCGCCGTCCCTCAAAGCCAAGTGCACGAGGTTACTGTACAGTCTGCTCTTCAAAGAGTAGGGGCTTGGGGCTTTGGAGAAGAGTGTATAGGCAGAGGGGTGCTGGCTGGATTCCTGCTTCACCATCTTTTCCCCTTTCTCATTTTTCTCATGAGCACATGTGGCTGCCCTGTAGACTAACTAATCTTATATCCTTTCTAAGTGTCTCATCAAACATGCAGGCATTGTGTAAGATGTTCAGGCAAAAGAAAACCAAGCATTCTCTTCTTTAGAAGTTTTATTTAGGGAACAGGACATGCTATTTACTTATTTCTCTCTCTTTCTTTTTCTCTCTCTTTTTTAAAGTATAGTTGATTTAGAGCTTCCCTGGTGGTTCAGTGGTAAAGAACCCGCCTGCCAATGCAGGAGACATAAGAGATGCAGGTTCAGTCTCTGGATCAGGAAGATCCCTGGAGAAGGAAATGGCAACGCACTCCAGTATCCTTGCCTGAGAAATCCCATGGACAGATAAGCCTGGAGGGCTATGGTCCACGGAGCCGCGAAGAGTTGGACACAATTTAGTGACTGAGCGTACATAGATGATTTACAACGTGTTAGCTTCAGATGTAAAGTGATTCAGTTACATACGTATTTCTATTCTTTTTCAAATTCTTCTCCCTTATAGGTTATTACAAAATATTGAGTACAGTTCCCAGTGCTATACAGAATATATAGTAGTGTGTATTTGTTAGGATGTGTTATTTAGAAAAAGTCCACAGGTGTTGCCTAGTCATCTTGCAGCAGGAAACTGCAGAATTGCTCCAGATGCAATAAAAAACCAGGGCACCTGTGTTTCTGAGTGTGGACATCATCATGTTTCGAGGGGCCCTATCTGAAAGTACTGGACATTTATCAATCTCTCTTAGAAAATGAATAAAATGACAAATAACAAACATGGATTGAGTGATGACTTAATACGAACCAACTTTAGATGAACCAGCACTTTATTAAACACAGCAGCTCTTACAACACTGGAGAAGCGTGTGCGTACCTGAGCCAAGCTTACTTACCCCGTTAGTGGCAACGTGGATTTGTAGACCATTACAATAACCAAGTCGTTTCCTGAGTGTTCAACCATAGTGCAAGTGCAGAGGTGAACAAGAAAATGCATTAATAACTGGAGATATAGGCACATGGGCCTGCCCAATGATACTCCACATGTATATCTACTGTCATTAAAACCAAGTGTGGTGAGAGTCTCCTGCATTGTATCCCCACCTCCAAGAATGGAGTCCTAATGAAGGCTGTCGATTACAGCACCCGCCCTTGTCCCAGTTCTTCCCAAAATATAGAGGTAAGATCACTCTCCACTTTGGTTGGAAGACACGACGTGGGGACCGCCAGGGGCACGTCCTCTTCTGTGCGAAGGGGAGAGGGAGAGACGAGAAAAGATGGAGACCACAAGTCTAGTTGTCCAAGAAGCTGGCTGGTCAGAGAATTCTTTCCCTGCCTAATTTAGTTCAAGTTAGGTTTGTGTTTCTTGCTACCAAAAGAATTCCTGCATGGGCCTTGGTGACTTATCCTGACCATGCCCCCTCCATCACTTGACCCCTTTCCCTGACAGTGGATTGTGTATCTTAGCTACCCAGCTAATTTAGGTCCTCACTGATAGGGCCACACACTGGAGCACACTAGTAACCCCATCACCCTCTCCCAAGCCCTCAATATGCTATTGGTCTAAAGCAAATGCCTTTAAGCTGAGGTCTAAAGAGAGCAGAATTCCCCAAGCACAAGGCTTAGGAGGCAAAGCCCACAGATTCCACCCAATCCAGGTCCCAGACTACTCATTTGACTAGAATCATTTTATCGGTTATTAGATAATGGGCCGCCTCCCCTATATTAAATTTCTGAAAAGCCAAATACAGGTTTTGGGGGTCTATTATCCAGCTCATGAAAACCTCCAGAACCTTCTAACAACACTCACAAAAGTCAATCAATGAGGGATAAAAACCCCCATGAAGAGCTTCTCTCCAATCATCCTTTAGGGGGAAAGCATATCAGCAAGAACCTGATGAGGAGATTACTAAGGGGCTTAATCTACTGTCAGGGAATGGGGTCAAAAATGGACTTCTGAGACCTACTGGCCCTGTCATGCACCTCCCCTGATATGAATTTTGCGGGGACAGAAAGCTCAGTGTGCTTTGTCCCCATTTATAAATGAGTTCCCTTCCTCACTGCATACAGTGTGCTAAGGTGACTAACTAGCATGGAGGCCACAGGCTACCTGGGTCTGAGGATGTGACCTAGAGGTATGGGTTAGAGCTGGGTACAGCTGCTGGCAGGACCTGAGGTGGCTCTTAGCAAACACCTGCGTTTGTGGACATACAGACAGGAATGCTTTAACAAAAGCTGTAGACACAAAAAGAGAAAATGCCTTTAGGGCAAGCTGTGGATGGACAAGGAAGAAATGCTTTAAGGTGACTTGGGGGCATCATGGGGAATGGATGACCAATTGAGTCAAGGTTGGCCCTCAGGGGCTGCCGTGATTTTTCTGGCCAGAATAGCAGCCCTCCCTTCAGCTGGAGAGGCCTCCATCCCCCACCTGGGCCTTCCCTGGCGGCTCAGGTGGTAAAGAATCTGCCCGCAATGCAGGCGACCCAGGTTTGATCCCTGGGTTAGG
The DNA here is from genome assembly GCA_006410635.1 of Cephalophus harveyi. Classification (NCBI taxonomy): domain Eukaryota; kingdom Metazoa; phylum Chordata; class Mammalia; order Artiodactyla; family Bovidae; genus Cephalophus; species Cephalophus harveyi. The sequence continues at coordinate 80,720 of SJYT01067565.1, forward strand.
AAGATCCTCTGGAGAAGGAAATGGCAACCCACTCCAGTATTCTCGCCTGGAGAATTCCATGGACAGAGGAGCCTGGCGGGCTACAGCCGATGGGGTCGCAAAGAGTTGGATGTGGCTGAGCTACTAACAGTTTCACTTTCTTTCACATCCCCCACTTATAATGTCCACCGCTGTGGCCACAAAGGGGACATGTGATCTACAAGGCCCAGCAGAGGCCGCTCCTGGGAGATTCTGAGTTAGACCTCAATGAAGAGAGTCCCCCTTCTTCCCTGGTGGTCAGGCAGGCAGCGTGGAGCTGAAGCCAGCCAGAGGATGAAGCCATATGCCAGAGGACACATGGCAAGAAGTGAAGAGTGTCCCTGAAGCCCTGAGACCCTGGTTCCCCTCTTCTGTCCAAGTTCCATGCTGAGAATCATGAAACTCTTTTGTACCTAAGCCACTTTAGTTGATTTCCTGACATTCATATCAAAGAGTCCTTATACCCAAGCATGTCACACCGTACTCAATGAAGATTTAAAAATCTTTAACAAGATGCAAAATTTTAACTTACTATTTAATCATATGAAATCAATAACAAGCATCATATTAACTATCTGTCATGTTGGGGGATATGAGAGGCATAGCTCTGTGGCCCCAAAATGTTGAATAATAGCAACTGTATATTCACACTACTATATATAAAATGGTCAACAGAACCTACTGTATGGCACAGGGAATGGTGCTCAATACTCTGTACTCTGTAATAACCTAAATGGGAAAAGAACTTGAGAAATAACAGATACAAAAATATGTGTTACTGAATCACTTTGCTGTACACCTGAAACACAACATTATTAATCAACTATAATATAAAAAATAAAGAAAAATAACTATATTCAGTATTGAGCTCATAAGATGGAGCATTGCAAAATAGATCTGATGTTTTTCATAGCAAATTAGAATACAAAAGGCAAAATTAAAACAAAATAGAGGAGTGTTCATGCATGAACCAAGCTCATGAAACCCCCTTCTCTGGACAAAATTCCCAAATAGATTTCTCTGTTTCACTCAGTAGCTTTAAAGCAGTTGTTAATCATAGACCCATTAAGAAGCCAAAACACATTCGGTTATTTCTGAAGCACGTGATTTTGGAACTCTGTTTGAATCTTCCATAGTGGTGTGATGAGAGTTATGTCACAAAGTTAATCATTCCCAGTATGCTTGTATTCAGGGTAATGAAAAACTTGTGCAAGCAGCCATGAATCAGTGAGCGGCACATTGCATAATGGGTTTTGAAGCACGTGTCGGGGATCCAAGCCCACGTCTGCACAATGCAGGCCAGAGTTCGTGCCTCCTATTGACCTTTCCTGAAGCAGAACTGGAACCATGTGATGTATCATTCCTGCCAACAGTCACTTATTGCCAATAATTAAGTTGGATGATATGGTGAAATAGACATTTTGGTTCCTTTGGAGTTTTAAAAAGAAGACTCTTTGAAGTTCCTGGTTTCTGGCACAGAGCTGTGGCTGGCTGGGATGTGTTACACTTGGTCATTACAAAAACTATTCATTAAAATGAAAATCAAATATTTTGCTCAAATAGTTCCTGGCATTTGTGTTGGAAACAATAGACATGGCCCCACTGTAAGATTATTTTATACGTAAGAAAAGTAAAAGCTCAAAGATGCTAGGAGCCAAATCATACGTGTAATACATCAAATCTCAATCCATCATGTTTGATGTTCTTGAGCAATACTGTTAGCGAGAAACTATTACTTAATCTTGCCAGTATTATCCAAAGAGAACACTTGCGAAATAGGACAAACATGCTGTAATTACTACATGAATAAAGAGTCTGTGTAGCATAAACTGTTTCTGTAACATCAACACAGACTCCAGTGTAGCACACCAGCAATTAGCCATGTTAACAATGGCCAATATGTTTGAGGAGCTGTGAGAATTAACAGTGCCAGTAGAGGTGTGAGGACTCTGAAAAACTACCTGCTGTTTTCAACGACACCGTAACTAAAAAATTCTTCTGAAACTTAACCCAGGGACAATTATACATTCTAGGTACCAACTGGAGTATAGCTGGTTTCCCAGCAGATATTAGAAATAATCAAATCAGTAAATGTTATTTCCATTATACTTTTTCTTGTAGGAAAAGAACTCTTGGATTCCGTCATTAACAAACTCTTACTGTATTTGAAATCTTTCCCAAGATCTAACAAGTTCAAATTAATAAGCTGCTTTGTCATTATTGTCTTCATGTTCAACAATGGAACATGAATTTAACCACATAGAAGAAAAGTTTATATTTCTCCTAAAACATAAAACATTTATAAATGCTAGAATTGCAATAATTAACTCTTGACTTTTACTATTTGAACTCTGCATTTATGGATTGACTTGCTTTAATCTTCAGCTATCAGTTGAGCTACTGATGGATGAATGAATACAAATTCTCAGCAGACCAAGCCAACTCATGATAAGGAGGGGGCAGCCTCAGCTGGAGCAGAAAATATCTGTTTCCTGAGTCCATCTTCAGAGCATACAATTAAAAAACAACACAGCAGTAAACCCTATCCTTTACTGACTGCAAATAAGCTTTACATTTTGGCTGCAAATAGTTGGGGCTGAAATAATAACAATAGTAAATATTATATTGGTGATAATTATTAATATACTATTAATATTGATAGTTAATGATTAATATATTATTGTTATTCAACAAACATCAGTTTATTCAATAGACATAAATTCTGATGTACCAGAGGTCAGACAGCTACTCTGAATATGTTATTTATCAATAATATCGCTTGATACACACAGTTGCATTAGAATCAGCTGGATGAGTGACATCAGTGGGAATGGTACAATGAGAATCTCCAAAAATCTCCTCCTCTATGGAAGCAATAATTGTTAAAATCAAAGTTTACAGAACTTTGGAATTCAACCAAAGGCTTGCAACAATCCAAAGAACATTTAATCATGAAAGATGACTGAATCTCAATGAGAACATTAAGCTCTGTGACTTTTTAAAGATTTATTTATTTATTTTTTGGCTGTGGTGGGTCTTCATTGATGCACACGGGCTTTCTCCAGTTGTGGTGACTGTCGTATATTGAGCCTCCTTTCTAAATCCCTTGCATATCTTGAAAGCCAACAACCTCAAAATCAGCACAGCCATGACCTGACTACCACGTCTATAGCCTTCCCACAGCCCTCCTCCTAGAAATTTGTATTATCTGACCCATCTGGCAGCTCCTTGGAAAACCAATTAGTGGGAAAACCCCACTCATATCAAAAGGCTTGCTTTTATCTGACCTGACTCAGAGCTCCCTCATTGTGAACAGATTTTTTAGCAGAGTACTTGTGGAAAACAACCAGTGACAACTGTTTAGCATCCAAATAGTCTGAGGCAGTGATTACAGTTGACACAAACAAGAAACTGACCAAAACACTGAAAATGAGAAAAGGGTGAATGAGATGTCCACAAGGGGCTATGTAAAGCTCTGACATATTCCTAGTAATGTAGAATGCAATGGGCACATGCAGGACTGTATGCACAATCAGGAAGGACTTGAGGAGGCCCTCTTACCTCTGGTTGACCTTGAGGCTCTGCACAAATAGGAAGTGAAGACTTAACCAAAGTTGCCAATTGCCTGACCAAGCATTCATGACATGCACCAACATGCTAGTATTCTTGCCTGGGAAATCCCTGGACAGAGGAGCCTGCTGGGGTACAGTCCATGGGGTCGCAAAAGAGTCAGGCATGACTTAGCAACTAAACAAGATGAGGATAATTCAAATCCATGCAAAAAATTAGGTGTACTGATAAAACTAATTGTTATATACATATTAAAAACAGTAGAAATTATTTTTCAGTTTGTAACTTTATCCCTCCCACCGGAATTCAGACAACTGCATAAATTAATCTTTATAAAGCTATTCTTACAGATTTATAATGCATAAATATTTAATTTATATGGTGATAGTAGTACAGAGGAAGAGAAGGGTACAAAGCTACATTACAGCAGATGTTTTATGTACTATTGGAATTAAGTTGGTATTAATCCAAGATAGATTTGTAAGTTAAGGTTGTAATTTCCCAAAAAACTATTATGAAAACAAGTCCAAAGTTACAAACAGTAAATGAAATTACCAGGGAATTAAAATGGTACACAAGTAAGTATCTGTTGAACACAAAGAAAGCAGTAATACAATAAGAGAGGAACAAAAAGATGTGACATGTAGTAAACAAATAACAAAACGGCAGATGTAAACATCACCTTATTAATAATTACAGTAATTGTAAATGGTTAAACCCTCCTTCAAAAGGAAGAAGGAGCAGAATGAATTAAAATAACATATTCCAACTTTGCGCTGTCTACCTGAGACAGGCTTTAGATTCAAAGACATAAGTAGGTTGAAAGCAAAAGGACTGGAAAACTATACCATGTAAAGAGCAATCAAAAGAAAGCTGGAGTATCTATACTAATATTAGATAAAACAAACTTTAAGATTAAAAACTCTGGGAGATAGTGAAGGACAGGGAAGCCATGGGGTTGCAGAGAGTTGGACATGACTGAGCAACTGAACAAAGATAAAAAAAGTTGGTATAGATAAAATAAAGGAGAACACTTTATAATAATAAAATTGCTAATCCACCAAGAAGACATAATAATTATAAATATATATGCATAACAGCAAAGTTGAAAATTAATGAAGAAAAACTGACAGAACTGAAGGGAGAAATACACAATTCAACAATAATAATTGCAGACATCAATTCCTCCCCTTCTATAATGGACAGACCAACTAGACAGATGATCAAGTAGGAAATAAAAGAACAAAGCAAGACTACAAACTAATGAGATTTAATAAAACACTTCATCCACTAACGTCGCAATACACATTCTTCTCATATACACGTGAAATCTTTTCCAGGGTAGATTATATTTTAGGCCATAAAACAAGTCTTATTAAAATGGCAAGAACTGAAGTTATACAATGATGTGACTGAAGTGGGTTCACCAAACAATATGAACTTAAATTCAAAATCAATATTATAAGAAATCTGGGATATTTATAAGGCTGTCAAAATTTAGGAACACAATCCTAAAAACCCAAAAGGGTCAAAAGACAAATAACACAAGGCAAATTATAAAATACATTGAATGAAAACAAAATTGCATGTCAGTGTCCCAATACAGTCTTCAGATTCAGTAATTCACTAGAAGGAGTCCCAGGATTCAGCAATATTAACAGCTATGGCATACTACATAATCAAAAGGATACCAAGCAAAAGCAGCAAATGAAACAAGACAGGGGCAAAGATCAGGGGAGACGGTCACATGCTTCCGAGGGTGTTCTCCAAGCGGAGTCACACAGGATAAGTTTAACTCCTATAGTAATAAATTATAACAATATGTGAAGTGTGTCCAACATCTCATTAGAGACACAGAGACCAGGGTTTTTGCTGGGGAGTAATCATGTAGGCATACCCCAACTGGCAAATATTCAAACTCTGTAATCAAAAAAAGAAATCAGGTGTTTAGCATAAACCATATTGTTTATATAAACAGTTTAGATATAACTTATCAGTTCTGCAAATGGTGGGAATTGTACATCATCTAAGTTCGCAACTGCAGACCAAGGATCAACCCTGAATCAGTACTCCCCAAGGATAGCAGTTCAGACCTGTTATACTAACTTTTCCACAAACATATCAAAATTTACGGGATATAACCAAAGCATTCTTAGAGATACTTGCATAGTTGTAAATGCCTAAGTTAAAGAGATCTCAAATCAAATAACCTAACATTCTATCATACTGCTACTGCTAAGTCACTTCAGTCGTGTCCGACTCTGTGTGACCCCATAGACAGCAGCCCACCAGGCTCCCCCATCCCTGGGATTCTCCAGGCAAGAACACTGGAATGGGTTGCCATTTCCTTCTCCAATACATGAAAGTGAAAAGTGAAAGTGAAGTCGCTCAGTCGTGTCCGACTCTTCGAGACCCTATGGACTGCAGCCTACCAGGCTCCTCCGTCCATGGGATTTGCCAGGCAAGAGTACTGGAGCGGGGTGCCATTGCCTTCTCAGCCATTTCCTTCTCCAATACATGAAAGTGAAAAGTGAAAGTGAAGTCGCTCAGTCGTGTCCGACTCTTCGAGACCCTATGGACTGCAGCCTACCAGGCTCCTCCGTCCATGGGATTTGCCAGGCAAGCGTACTGGAGTGGGGTGCCATTGCCTTCTCTCTATCATAAGGAATTAGAAAAATATGAGCAAACTAGACCCAAACCAAGTAGAAGAAAGGATATAATAAATATTAGGATCAAAATAAATGAAATAGAGAACAAGAAAACAATGAAGAAAAATCAACAAAATAAAAATTTGCCTCTTTAAAAAGCAACAAAATTGACAAACCTAGACAGACTGATCATGAAAAAAAAGAGAGAGAAGACTAAGTACTAAAATCAGTAATGATAAAGGGGAATGTAAAGGAATACTATAAACAACTGTGTGTGAACAAATTAGATAACCTAAGTGAAACAGAAAAAATCCAAAAAAGACACAAACTATTAAAATGACAACATATTTCCCAACAAATACTTGTACACTCATGCTCACAGCAGCATTATTTATAACAACCAAAAAGTGGAGGTGAGGTGAAGTCACTCAGTCGTGTCCGACTCTTCGCGACCCCGTGGACTGTAACCTACTAGGCTTCTCTGTCCATGGGATTCTCCAGGCAAGAATACTGGAGTGGATTGCCATTTCCTTCTCCAGGGGATCTTCCCGACCCAGGGATCGAACCCAGGTCTCCCGCATTGGAGGCAGACGCTTTAACCTCTAAGCCACCAGGGAAGCCCACCAAAAAGTGGAAACGACTATAAAAAATTCATCATCAGCTGAATGGATAAACAAAATGTGGTATATACATACAGTAGAATATTTCCAGTCATAAAAATAAGTTAAGTATTGATACATGTTACACCATGGGTACGTCTTGAAAACATTATGTTGAGTGGAAAAAATTCAGACATAAAGGAGTATATATTGTATAATTCTATTTATATGAAGTATTTTAAGTAGGCAAATCCAGAGACAGAAAGTAGATTAGTGATTACTAGGGGCTGGGGGGAGGGGCAATCAGGACTGACTGATAATGGGTACAGGGCTTCTTTTCAGGGTGATGAAAATATCTAGAATTAGACAGTGGTCATCGTTGTACAACTGTGAACATACTAAAATCACAGACTTGTACACTTGAATGGGTGACCTTTATGGTATGTGAATTACAGTCCAAAGGAAAGTTTATCAAGGTGGCTTTTATCTCAATATCAATTTTAGCGCTCCAAACACAGAATTAACTCAGAAGTTAAGGAGTAGAGTCCCCAAAACACATCTTGGTGATGCCTCTTTCAGGTTCCAGCAGCTTTGGAAATCCCTGTCCTCAGGTTGAATGAATAGACAAGATGAAGTCTTTTTTTTTCCTCATAGATGTGGCCTCCATTCTGAATCTGCTGAAGACCTCAGCCAGGTAGGCCTGGTCCAGGCCAGGACTTGGCTGGCTCCTTTCCCCGGTCCCTTTAACCACAATACTCCTCATATTCACTTTCCAAGACAAGCTTATGCCTGGGGGAAATTAACAATGCCAGGTCTCTCTAGTTTTTCAGGAAATTTGACATATATTTTCAGATCTACACAAGCGAACATTTTTTAATACCCATAGCAAATGAGAGAGCACACACTCTACCTGAACTCAGGAGTACCAGCATCATGGATGGGCTGGGAAACACACCCTGTTAGTCTTTTTAGAAGAGTGGTTGGACAATAACAAGCCACATACACATTTCCACAAAGACCATAGCAAAAACAGTACCTTTCGTATTAGATGAACACTTTTCTTCGTGTCCTGTAAGCATCTGAGTCACTGATAGGTAATACGCATAATGTGCATAATTATACCAATCAAACCATTCCAATAATTACATTTCTTTCCACCAAGTCAGATGTGGGATGTCATTTCCTGTCTTTTATGGCACAAAAGACATTTCTTGTATTTTTAAAATGCTCAAAATAAGGCCAATCATGAGCAAGTTCTAGGCTTCACAAAAAGTTTGTTTCAGAACAGTATTAATAGACAACTCAAAAGAAATGTTACTCAATGTAGGAGAGGCGGTGAGGAGTTTGAACTTTTCTCAGTTGCGAAACTGCTCTTCACTTTCTGTAAACTGCACAAAGGATTCATTCAGAAAGGTTTAGAGGCTGAAAGTGAAAGTGACTCAGACTACTTTCAAAAAGGTCAAGAAGTGCATTTGCCCATCCCAGTGCCTCTGAAACCTTGGCCTATGAACAGCATGACTAAAAAAACACAGTTCTTTCGTGAGCTGTCACTTGATGCCATGGTGATTTTCACTATTTCTCTTAGAATCCAGGCCCTGCGCTGTGAAATGGGTTCATAAGAGACTGTGTTTGCAGAACATTTGACAATCAGTCTTTGAAAAAGCATAGGGACTGAGATATCTACATCTCATTAGGCAATGAGATGTAGACAGGCAGGCAACCCACCATGCTCCCCCGGCTCAGTGGCCATAGGGACCAAATCTCCTAGAGTCTCCTCCGGGACAGGGAGACCACCAGGCAGCCACGTGAAAGCCAACAGGGTGATGAGAAAATGGACAATCCTCCCTCCTCGGCCCTCGAAACTGGTACTATAAGCATGGCATTCAGGCCTGAGGATGAAAGAGAAACTGGTAGGGGCTCAGTTGTGACTGACAGTTTGCGACCCTGCAGACTGTAGCCCACCAGGCCCCTCTGTCCATGGAATTCTCGAGGCAAGAGTACTGAAATGGGTAGCCATTCTCTTTTCCAGGGGATCTTCCCAAGCCAGGGATCGAACCCGGGTCTCCTGCATTGCAGGCAGATTCTTTACTGTCTGAGTCCCCAGAGAAGCCTAAGGATACTTTTTCTCAAAATATTAAAAGAACTACTGCTAAATTATGGATTATCCCAAGGGCCAAAGTAGTTATTAATTAGAGACCCACTTAGGTCACTGCTCTCGGTGCTTCTTTATGACCCAACTTGCTAGTGAGCTGTCCTTGCAGCTCTTCGGCCTGTGTTGGGATTGAAGGGGCGCCACTGGATGACTTCCAGGACAGTGGGAGCAGCTGTCCTCTGCCCCAACCCGTTGCCCACTTTCTTCTTCAACCTCAGTGGCAGGGAGCTGCTTCCGGGCCTGGGAGTATGGAAGCAGCTTCCCCTCTTGATCATAGCCTCATCTCTGTGTGTGGATAAACTTAGAACAGAGCAGAAGAGGAGTGTTGGGGGTTGGGACCTGTGTGGCTTCCTCTGGCCCCTGGCAGCCTCGAAGTTTCCAGTTTCACGCTGTAGTTAAAAAAACAAAAACAGCCACCAGATTTTCCCAACCTCTTGTTTCCTGGGTGAACATCCAGGTTCCTGAACATGACCCTGAACTGGGCATGGTTGTGAGACGTGCCTACCTGTTCCAACAGGTCTCTTTTGAAACATGAAAAAAATCAAACATCACCACCACTTCTGTAGATGACCTTACTGATTCCTCAGCCCTTTTGCAGGGACACATCCGATCTGTCTTTGCAGGGATCACAAACAACTATTGGATTCCTATTTATAGGTGAAGAAACAGGCTCAGAGGGAGAAGATGCTTTTACCAAATGGCCTCATCATTGGTTTCAGAAGAGCTGAAACTTGGGTGAAGAACGCCTATGTGCTTTCCAAAAAAGCACAAAGTGAATCTACAAGCACCTGAAACTGTGACATTGAGAAGTGAATACAAGACTCGGGGTGGCCCTGACCAGTGTAGAATAGAGCAAGAGGCTCATCATTCTTCCCCAGCAGCAGCCTGGGGTGCTCTTGACCCACACGCGCTTCTTTCTGATGTGTATTCTTACCAAACACGAGTCCTCAGACTCGCGGTTCACAGCTGCCAAGACTGGCTCCATATCCTCTAGGTGTCACGATGAGCGTCGGGGGCTCTGAATTCAGAATGCCCGCCACAGACATAGCTCTGGCTTCAGTTTCTTAAACGATAAAATGACAAACCCATTTCCTAAGGTTTTTAAGTATTGGACGTGACCAGGTAGCCAAAGGGCTTAGTTTAGACACTGAGGAGGCATTGCTGTAACCATCACAGTCTGTCCGTCTTCTGATCCCTCAATACGCACACTTAGTGTCTCGCCAAGTCACCAGAAAACTAGAACCACTGTGGGCAAAGGTTGACACACATCTATTGGTAGTCTTTGCTTGTGCTGTTCAGCTGTTTTCAGGCTTAACAGTAATGACAAGTCAACAGTCTCAGGTTCAGTCCCGTACTCCACCACCCGTCATCAAACTGTGTTCGGTTCCTGCTCTGGATCCCAGGAATAACCAGCACCTCACCTTTCCTGGATGCTATGAAGAGTAAACAACTGCGGATGGACACACCTGGCGGTATTTAGGGCTTCGTAAGCTGTAGTCATGATCACCGTAACACCACCCAGCTCTAATTCTCTTGTCTCTTGCACATTAATATCCTCAATGATATTGTCAAACTGTGCCCTTGAATCCAAACATGTAATACTGTGTTTTCCATACTTCAAAATGGGATTGACACCCTGGTGGCCATGAGCTCACTTTGCTGGTCCCAGGGAACGGTCACCTCACTGTAGAAGGGTCCCCTTTCTACTTTGAAGCTGGTGCTGCATGGATAAGTGTCACAAAGGCTGGCCCTGACCACTTGGGATGTGTGTGTCTTCGAGGGTCCTTGGGGCCTTTTCTTCTCTCCATCAGGTACCCAGCTCTCTCATATTACCCTGGGGTTTGGTTTGAAAAACAAACACTGTGAGCTAAACTGTTTGATGATTAGGAGCCAGCCCTCTGAGGGGTAGCTGAGTTTTGGGATGTTCCTCAAAAGACATCTTAAACGGTGAGTTTTCAGGGCTTGAGACCCACAAATATTTTGAGCAATTTTTCATCCTCCTACCTGCCAAAATATCCCCAACCACATCTCACAATCTGTAGCCTGTTTCATCAATACAGAGGAATGGCTGTTCATTTTATCAAAATATTATCAAGTAACTTTGAAATGCTGTTATTTTTCCTTTTGTGATGCATGTACATGTCTTATTTAAATATGAAATTTCTATTATCTTTTGATAAAACCCAATGTCGATATACACATTAGTTAATATTTAACTAGGTGAGTAGACAATAACAGAAGGATTAAACATTTAAAATGTTTGCCTGTCAGGATTTTTGGACCCCAAATCAAAACAAATGTGGGGCTTCCCTTAACTAGAAGATGGAGTGGAGATCAAGTGAGGAAATGGGCCAGCGGATAGCCAGCTATGAGTCCATTTGAAAAACAAGCATTTTCTGTAATTACGCTATCCACAAAATGACACCCAATTACTCTAGTCCGTATCCAGAGCACGATTCTATGTACTGTCAGAAAAAGTCTGTATGACAAGCCAATTTTTTTGACAGCCAGAAGGGGAAAAAAAAGCACAGGAAAGCCAGGTGTTTTTTACTGAAAACAAAAGAAACTTGAAATGACCCTTAAATCACAGAAAACGAATCACAGGAAATCCGAGTCTTCTCTCAGGTGTGATTACAAGTCCTCTCTCGACTCAGAACCTCTGTAACTTGGATACCTCTTTTCCTTTCAGAGATAAGTTATAAATTAACCAGCACTACGTTACCTCAAGGCTAGTAGGTCTCCTGCTCTGAGATAACAAGAAATGTTTCTGCCCTGAACTGTCCATGTGCCTGGTTAATCACCCTCCCTCCCTCTCAGCCGCCTTTAACTTCATCTGAATGTGGCTACATCCACTGCATTTCCGGCTTACTGCGTCAACTTGACGTGGTTTCAGTTTAAGGACTTGAAAACACTCTAAGTTCTGGAGGAAAACAAAAGAAGTTGGGGCTCACCTGTCAGAGCAAGTGCTCCCTCTGGAAAAGCAGCTCTCCCACCTCCCCCGACCACCAGCCATTGGACCTCAACCTGGCTGGAGTGTTAGGACCACATCCCAGCAAGCCTGCTCTGCTAAGGGGAAAAAAAGGAGAAATGCAAATGTCTAGACAGCTGAGCAGACACGTGGAAGTTACTACAGGAGGATGTCTTTGCTTTCAGATCTACTCCAGTGACTTAATCAGAACTTGTTAGATTAAATGGTGTTCAATCAGCAGCAGACTACAAATTCAAGACAGGAGAGACAAGTCACTCGGCACACTCAATTTTCCCCGCTAACATAATTATTTCCTATTCAGAAAGAAAGTGACCTTTGAATATGTCATGGACAGAGAAAAATGATCCTGAAACCTTTCAGTTTAGTTCAGTTGCTCAGTCATGTCTGACTCTTTGCGACCCCATGGACTGCAGCACGCCAGGCCTCCCTATCCAACACCAACTCCCAGAGTTTACTCAAACTCACGACCATTGAGTCGGTGATGCCTTTAAAGGACCATGAAAACAAGGACCAGCACTTTATTTGCAAGTTATCCTGTAGGAAATGAAGTAGGTACAACTTTGTCAGCAAAGTGTACACACCAGCAGATACAATCATCAAAGCCGAACATGAATTTTAATAAGCCCCTTTCATACAACGCTGGTCAGCTGAGCCAAAGTCACAGTCTGCATAGTGTCAGTGGCCAAGGTGACAGGGCACGGGGCTGCCCATAGCACAAGGGTGTGAGCAGTAAGCAGGCCTGCCTCTTGGCAGGGTGACTGTCAGCCGAGGGTAAGTTCATGCTTCTCTCTCTCAAGGATTTTAGAATCGAGACTGAGAGTTCAATTTCTCAAATTAAAAACTAAGTTTCGATGATTTCAAACATTCTAAGTCTATGCTTTCCAAAAACGAAGAGGCTGTGGTGAGCATAGAAATGCATGAAACAGGCAGTCACCCACATGCTGAACTTGGCTTCACTACAATGAAGCACAGCTGCAGTGTTTGGGGACAGTGCGGCATCCCAGAGCTGGCAAATAACAGGAGTGGGTGGGTCCCAGAAAAGTGAGGCTTTGCTGGTGCTGCTGGACTCAGCCCTGGATGCAGCAGCCCCAGAAAGCAGGGAGGTTAGATAAAACGAATACAAAATAAAGGTAGCTCAGATTCATTCAGGAAGCATACTGCTCGTCTCTCTTTTGCTGAATTACATAGCTAATTCCCACATACTTCCTATCTGCCCCCCAGGCAAGGCCATATAAACTCACATGACCCTGGAGCCCCTCCATCTCTAGGTGCTTACCTGGACTGGGTTACAAAGGTATGATGGTTGTTAGGTGGGGGAGAAAGGGTTGCCGTGTTCACCTTCTTTCCTTACTGAAATCAGGTACAAATAGCTAGGGAGAGGAAGCGAAGAGCAAACTCCGCTTCACCCTTAATCCACGACCAAGGCACTTCAATGGGCCAACCTTGGAACACCATTTTACTTCTGGGTTAGGCCAGGGAGCCAGGCCACTGGCTGGGAGGGCTTCGAGTTTGTTCCAAGCCTCCAGTTGGCTGCATAAGGCCTTTGGCCCCAATCTCTGACTGGATTAATTCTTCACCATGCACACTGTATGCTAAGACTTGAGGTCACCTGGTAGAATCAGCAATAGACAGGTGGATTCTTATAAAATCCAACATGCAATGACTTATTCAATACAAAAAGAATGGGGTAAGAGAAAAATTTCCAAGTTTTCTTTTCACTAATTTTATTCATATTTGGTAATTTTCACTCAGAATCCTATCAACTCCTTTTTCAGTATGAGATGTAAGTCTGTAGGTGCATGTATATACAATCCCTTAGAAACTTTATTTGGTATAACTTCACATTTTTGGTGTATAGAAATAAAATTTATTTTCATACTATAGCACAGGAGACATACAATCAATATTTTTCCCTATATATAAATTATTCACATTAAAAAATTAAGAACAGAAAGCCTCATATGCAGGAGGTATTTAAAAATGTATACCTAATTTTGAATTGGTGTTTTTGACAGTACACACAACTAGCTTACAAATCTGAATGAGTATGATGATACATATTTGAACAAAGTACGCATATGGGCCCACTCCAGATACTTAATTCAGTACACAGATAACTCGTTCTTCACTTTGGTCACTGCAATTCCAGGTGCTGAGGCATATGTGGATCTGAAAGGTACTTCCAGGAGTATTATTTATTACAATGGCATTTTAAAGATTTCTGTTTCTTCTATTCTCCTTTATAGCGAGGGGTCCTTTTCTCTTTAAAAGCAAGAAGACCTTCAAGTCTGTCTTTTGTTGGAATGGTCTAAGAGAAGCAAAACAGTATGTTATCTGTGCCCAAAATGAAAAACAACTATAAAAGTTTAATGAGCTTTATCTAAGGAAACTAATTAGAACACAATCTAAAATTGTGAAATCATCTGAACAATTTAAATTATGTGAACAAATTTATCACTCTAACTCCAATATGCTTTTTTCTTCCACTTTACTGAACATACTTCAATACAATTAAGAGTTTATTTTTTACACAATTTTAGGTCTACTAAAAACCTAAGCAGAAAGTTCAGAGTCCCATATACTCCCCTCAAGCCCCTCACTGTTTCCCCTATTATTAACATCCTTTGTTAATGTTATGACTAATGAGCCTATACTGACACAGTATTATTAACCAATCCATAGTAACATTAGGGATATTCTATGTGTTTTGACAAACACATAATGTCATGTATCCACCATTAATTACAGCATCATGGAAAACAAGTTCACTGGCTACACATCCCTAATGCTTTACCTAATCATCCCTGACCACCCCCCCCACCACCCCATGTCTTTTCCAGAATGTCACATAGCTGGGAGTCATATAGTATGTCCTTTTAAGATTAAAACTCGTTATTTAGCAATATGTATTTAAGGTTCCTTCTTGTCTTTTCCCGGTAGAGTAGCTCATTTCCTTTCACTGCTGAGTAACAAACACCCCACTGAATGGATATATTAAGACCACAGCTTTTATTCATTCACCTACTGAAGGTCATCTTGATTGTTTCCAAGTTTTACAAAACTTAGGAACAGCAGCTTTATAAAGCTGCTATAATAAACACCACTGTGTAGCTTTTGTGTGGACACGGGTTTTCAACTCATTTGGGTAAATGCAAACCTGCATGATCACTTTAGGTCATGTGGTAAAATTATGTAAGAAATGGCTAAACTGTGAAATCCTGTTTTTATGTGCATTTCTTAATGTCATATGATGTGGACCGTATTTATTTATGCTTATCTGCCTTCTGTATACCTACTTTGGTGAGGTATCTCTTCAGACCTTATATCCTCTTTTTAATGAGCTATTTTCTTACTATTTCTTACTGTAAAAGCTATTTGAGTTTTAAAAGTTCTTTTTGTATCTTGGATATAAGTCCTTTATCAGATATGTTTTGCAAATATATTTTTCCCAGTCTATGGCTTATCTTTCCATTCTCTTCACAGTATCTTTTGCAGAGTAATAAGTTAATTTTAATAAACATAAATTCTTTTTCTTTCATGAACTACACTTTTGATGTTATATCTAAAGAGCCATTGCCAAACTTGAGGTCACCTAGAATTTCTACTATGCTAACTTCAAGAAGTTTTATAGTTTTTCATTTTACATTTAAAAATAAGTCTATAGGTCATTTTCAGTTAATTTTTATAAAAGGTATAAGGTTAATGTTTTTTTTTTTTTGGTAGTTCAATGTCCACATGCTTTTAGTACTATTGATTTTCAAGATTACTTTTCTTCATTAAATTGCCTTTGCTCTTTTGTCAAAGATCAGCTGACTATATCTGTATGAATCTATTTCTGAGCTCCCTATTCTGTTTCATCAGCCTATTTGTCTTTATTTTTGCCAGAGCCACACTTTCTTGATTACTGCAGCTTTACTGTAAGTCTTAAAGATGAGCAGTGTCATTCCTCCAACCTTGTTCCTTACTAGTGTGGTGACTAATCTATGTCTCTGGACTTTACATAGAAACTTTAGAACTGGTTTGCCAGTATTAAGAAAATAGCTTTCTGGTATTTTTATTGGGATTGCACTACACATATGATCAAATTGGGAAGAAGTGATATCTTAAACTATTGAGTCTTGCTATCCATGAATATGAGCTATCTATTTATTTAAATAGTGATTTCTTTCACCAGAGTTCCTTCTTTAGCTTGGATTGTATTGATTTCTAAGTGCTGAACCAGCCTTGCATATCTGGGGAAAAAAGATTACTTGGTTGTAGCATATAATTCCTTTTATAGATTGCTGAACTTGGTTTGCTATTATTTTGTTGAGGATTTCTATATCTATATTCATGAGAGATAGTGGCTTATAGTTTTCCTTTCTTGTAATATCTTCAGTTTGTTATGAGGGTAATCCTGTCCTTGGGCTTCCCAGGTGGCACTGATGGTAAAGAACCCGCCTGCCAATGCAGGAGATGTAACAGATGAAGGTTTGATCCCTGGTTTCAGAAGATCCCCTGGAGGAGAGCATGACAACCCACTCCAGTATTCTTGCATGGAGAATCCCATGGACAGAGGAGCCTGGCAGGCTGCAGGCCACAGGGCTGCAAAGAGTCGGACACGACTTAAGTGCCAGCACTCACACATGCACTGTCCCAATGGAATAAGTTAGGAAATATTCCCTCTGCTTCTATTTTCTGGAAAGACTGTAGATAATTGGTATAATTTCTTCATTAAATGTTTGGTAGAATTCACCAGTGAAAACTATCTGGGCTTGGTGCTATTTCAGATGCTTATTAATTATTGATTTAATCTGTATAAAAAACATAGAGGACTATTCAGATTATCTGTTTTTCCTTGCATGAATTTTGGTATATTTTGTCTTTCAAGGAATTGGTCTATTTCATCTAGGTTATCAGATTTGTGGCCATACATAGTTCACAGTATTCTTTTATCCTTTCAGTGTCGACAGGATCGGGAATAATAATCTTTCTTGCATTTCTGATAAATTGATTTCAGAACTTTCTTTTCTAATATACACATTTAATGCTATAAATTTCTCTCTAAACATTATTTTTGATGTATTCCCACAAATTTTGATAAGCTATATTTTCATTTTGATTTAGCTCAAAATATATCTTAATTCCTCTTGAAACTTTCTCTTTGACACATGTCATTTAGAAGCACAGTGTTCAATCTTATTAAAAAGATTAAATCTCACCATTAATAGGTAAAGTTCCATCTATCTTTCTTTTACTGAGTTTTAGTTTAATTCCCTTGTGGTCTGACAGACTACTTTGTATGATTCCTGTTCCTTTACATTGATAAGGTGTGGCCAGATATGCTTTTAAAATTTTTCTTCAGACTCTGAGGTTGTCCATTTGTAAGAGGTTTGTAATTTAGTTCATTCATGGCATGTCTTCATCAATGACAGGTGGCAATTTATATGCACAGACCACAGTTAACACTCTAGCCCTTGCTTCTAATTCATGATTCTGCCATGCTTAAACGGAAGCTAACACAGTTTCCGATTCTCAGAAAAGGCGGAACAAAACTCTTATGCCACTTTACATGCCCTAAAACAAAATGTTATCTTTCATTTAAAAAAAGGACAGAAGAAAGGAAGGAAGATTTGTTCCTCTACAAAAAGCCCTATTAATTTGTGTATAAAAAAGAAAACTGTATGTAATTATTAGTGAACTTTCAGTGGGTAGGAGAAAAGGTTCAGAACATCAGGAAAAGTCAGTGAGTCTCAAACTCTGATGTTCCCAGAGGCACATGGTCACAGCTGCCTTCCTCCCATCTCTCTGCTCTGGAGGGAGGGTTCAAACCACACCCAGAAAACACAACATGAGCCAGAGAGACATCTACAGAACAAATGCTACCAACAATTATTCCAAAGGTTTTTTAAATTATGTAGACAGGAGTTATCATTAAGTGAAACAGAATCAGTCACAAGAGCTGGTGATAATTAAAGAAAAGAAACAAACAATTTCAACCCATTTGTATGATTTTGTAATAGGCATGAGTCGAATCTGCTCATGATATATAATTTAGTTGATTTATACAGAAGGTAAGGGGTATCTGCACTAAATTATAGAGATTTTATCACATACCTGAGCATAACATGCTTCTTCTATGGCTAATCCTGTTACTAAATCAACCTGATAATAAAAATATAACTCATTTTAGCAAGAATTACTTTTTAAAAATATGGTATATCAATATAAATTCAAATTTAACAACCTTATTCCAAAAGAACAGAATTCTTTGATGTAATACAGCAAATCAGAAGTACGACCAGCATAAGAAACTTAGTTTGCCTGGGTTCAAATTCTGACTCTACTATATGCGAGCTGTGTAACCTTGCTTACACAGGTTACTTAAGCTCTTTTGCCTCAGAGAGGTGCATCTGCACCAGTAGCTAATTATAGTATCAACCAAATGGGGTTACTGGAAGATTAAATGAGTTAATCTAGGTGAAATCTTTATAAAGTACATAAGATATATCTATATATTGCCTGGCAGCTCAGATAGCAAAGAATTTGCCTGCAATGAAAGAGACCCTGGAGACGGTTCAATCCCTGGGTCAGAAATACCCCCTGGAGAAGGAAAGAATTTTTAAAACCCAATCAAGTGCTTTAAAAAAATTTTTAAATGTATTTACTGCTAACAAATTCAACCCTGTTTTACTGCTATGAAGCCCAGGAAAATATAGCACTTCTGGGTCTGTAAGGAAGAAGTATCTTTCTTTAAAATTCCTATAATTTATCCAAAATAGAACTGCTACAATGCAAAGCCCAAAGTAAATGGGTGCCTGCATGGATCCCTTGGCCTGCTTATCTCTCCCCTGTCCTCGGGCCTCCGCTCCTTTGGACTATATCTCCAGAGTAACCCCAGGGCTCCCTACAGGGTTTACACAGGGAAACCCTATGTAAGAAGGAAGCACATGGAGAAGTTAAAGATGGTCTCCATGCTTAGTAGGAGCTTTGCAACAGGAAGTTCTCCTTAGAACATTTTTTTTTGGTAGTATGATAATGGTGCTGAGAATACACAAAATACTCTTTTGTTTTGGTTTTCTCTGAACTACTAGCCAATAAGCCTATTAACTCAATGGCAAAAATAATAAGCATGTCATATGCTGCAGGGCACAAGTGAAATTACTGAGTTCTGTGATTATGATACTGAATCAACTACAGCTATAAGCAGAATGAAATCACTGATGTAGCTAAAAAACACCTCGATAGCTTTCAGTAATCACAGCAGTAAATATTTTAGAATATTAAAAAATAATGGTTCATTTAAATTAATCTCCACTACCTATTCCAACAAAAAGCTTAGGACACTCACCTCCATTCCTTGATTAATTGCTAATTTTGCCACTCTCATTGCAACAGGTCCCTAAAATTCAAACAAAACATATTTTAACTATTATTTATGCAAATCATGTTGTACATCTCAGTCAAATTCAGAAATTCCCTTTCTGTAGCCATAGTATATTAGCAATAATGGCTGTAAGATAACTGATGGAAAATTCATTTTAGGAGATTTGCAAGGCCTTTGGGCCTCCCTGATAGGGCATCACCTGCAATGCAGGAGATGCAGGAGATGCAGGCTTAATCACTGGGCTGGGAAGATCTTCCACAGGAAGAACACCAACCTACTCTAGTATTCTTGCCTGAAAAATCCCATGGCTACAGCCCAAACGGTCACAAAGAGTCGGACACAACTGAGCGACTACGCACGACTAAGCACGCAAGCAAGGCTTTTAATTAGTAAAAAATCATAATTGTAACAAACTACTGCACCACCATATGATGCAGAGCCACAGCATGCTAGAGCACGGCACGGCACACTAGATGTTTGGAGGTCAGCAGGTGGCATGTGTCCAGCAGAGGGCTTTCCATTGTTCAGCAAATCTTCCTACAAGTTAAGTAGGAAAAAGAAAAGGAGGTAAGAGTGTTTGGCACAATTAACATACCCATCAGTGGTTTGACAGAAGGTTGGGCTGTATATTGTCACCCTGCTTATTTAACTTATATGCAGAGTACATCATGTGAAATGCCAGGCTGGATGAAGCACAAACTGGAATCAAGATTGCCAGAAGAAATATCAACAACCTGTGATATGCAGATGACATCACCCTTATGAAAGAAAGTGAAGAGAAACTAAAGAGACTCTTGATGAAAGTTAAAGAGTGAAAGTTTAAGCTGGTTTAAAACTCAACATTCAGAAGACTAAGATCATGGCATCTGGTCCCATTCCTTCATGGCAAATAGATGGGGAAACAATGGAAACAGTGACAGACTTTATTTTCTTGGGCTCCAAAATCACAGCAGATGGTGACTGTAGCCATGAAATTAAAAGACACTTGCTCCTTGGAAGAAAAGTTATGACCAAACTAGACAGCGTATTGAAAAGCAGAGACATTTACTGTGCCAACAAAGATCCGTCTAGTCAAAGCTATGGTTTTTCCAGTAGTCATGTATGGATGTGAGAGTTGGACTATAAAGAAAGCTGAGCACAGAAGAATTGATGTTTTTGAAATGGTGTTTGAAAAGACTCTTGAGAGTCCTTTGGACTGCAAGGAGATCAAACCAGTCAACCCTAAAGGAAATCAGTCCTGAATATTCACTGGGAGGACTGATGCTGAAGCTGAAGCTCCAATACTTTGGTCATCTGATACAAAGAACTGACTCACTAGAAAAGACCCAGATGCTGGGAAAGACTGAAGTCAAGAGGAGAAGGGGACGACAGAGGATGAGATGGTTGGATGGCATCACTGACTCGATGTACATGAGTTGAGTCAGCTCCGGGAGTTGGTGATGGACAGGGAAGCATGGCATGCTGCAGTCCATAGGGTTACAACAAGTAGGACATGACTAGAGATTGACTGAACTGAACTGGGCTGGAGATGAGGCTGACGCTCTTGATTAACATGGGAATGCAGATATCATCTGTTTTAGGTAGTGGATCTGTATTGTTCTTCCCTGGGCATCAGTAATTAATCACAATGATGATGTACTAGTAAAGACATGTCCTCCAGGCGGTACTCCCACATTACACAAAAGCTTCAAGTCCAAATGAGTCCTTCAAGATGTATGAGGGTCAAAACTGAGAGTCCTCTGTGAGAAGGTTTTGTCTTAGAAAACCACAATCCTCCAGATGGAATTTATTCTATCACATTTTAAATTCCTGAAAATTGTTATGAGTGATGAATTAGAATTCAATGGTGTGGTTTAGAGCACCCTTTGAATTAAAATGCAAGAGGCTCTAAAGAAGAGGCACAACAAAGGACTCCAATAAGTGCATAAATGCATGATAAATGCATGAAAAATGCTTTTTTTTTTTTTTTGGCTATCAGTTTTAACCTACCTAAATTCTCTTCCTAAATCATATGCTGAAAAATTTTAAGACCCTGCAATTTTCTGAGACTTCGGCGCACTAAGCGCAGGCGGTGGCCGCGACCCAGCACACTAAGCACGGCCAAGAGGAGTTACCCCACGTCAGAGGTCAGGGGCAGTGGCCAAGAGTGCCAGGCTGCGACGGCGCAGGAACGGCCGAGAGGAGCTACCCAAGTCTGAGGTGAGGGGCGGCGGCCGGGAGGAGCTACCCTGTGTCCGAAGTCAGTGGCAGTCGGGAGGAGACACCCCGTGTCTGAGGCCAGGGGCGGTGGCCCTGAGGAGCCACCCTGCGCCCGAGAACAGGGGCATCGGACGGGAGGAGCCACCCCATGCTGGAGGCCATGGGTGGCGACCAAGGCCAAGGGCAGCAGCTGGGAGGAGCAACCCAAGGAGCCCTGGCTGCACGGGCATAAGAGGGCCTAGAGGAGCTATCCCACGTTGAAGGTCAGGAAGGGCAGCGGTAAGGAGATACCCCTCGTCCAAGGTAAGGAGCAGCGGCTGTACTTTGCTGGAGCAGCCGTGAAGAGATAAGCTACACCCAAGGTAAGAGAAACCCAAGTAAGATGGTAGGTGTAAGAGGGCATCAGAGGGCAGACACACTGAAACCATACTCACAGAAAACCAGTCAATCTAATCACACTAGTACCACAGCCTTGTCTAACTCAATGAAACCAAGCCATGCCTGCGGGGCAACCCAAGATAGGCGGGTCATGGTGGAGAGGTCTGACAGAATGTGGTCCACTGGAGAAGGGAATGGCAAACCACTTCAGAATTCTTGCCTTAAGAACCCCATGAACAGTATGAAAAGGCAAAATGATAGGATACTGAAAGAGGAACTCCCCAGGTCAGTAGGTGCCCAATATGCTACTGGAGGTCAGTGGAGAAATGACTCCAGAAAGAATGAAGGGATGGAGCCAAAGCAAAAACAATACCTAGCTGTGGATGCGATTGGTGATAGAAGCAAGGTCCGATGCTGTAAAGAGCAATATTGCACAGGAACCTGGAATGTCAGGTCCACGAATCAAGGCAAATTGGAAGAGGTCAAACAAAAGATGGCAAGAGTTAACGTTGACATTCTAGGAATCAGCGAACTAAAATGGACTGGAATGGGTGAATTTAACTCAGATGACCATTATATCTACTACTGCGGGCAGGAATCCCTCAGAAGAAATGGAGTAGCCATCATGGTCAACAAAAGAGTCCGAAATGCAGTACTTGGATGCAATCTCAAAAA